>RYFJ01003332.1:0-90562 GCA_003991445.1 Oryza meyeriana var. granulata | reverse complement strand
AAGGCTCATATCCTATAGGATACGCCGGACTACGCCGAGAGTAGGAGAGAAGCACGCGACTGCAAGAGCAACAAGGAAAGAAGCAAGTCGCGGCCGACGCTCTCACGCTCAAGGCCGGCGCGACGTAGCACAACAAATCCTCCACAAGAGTCTGCGACCACGATGTCTCAGTACTCTACAACAACATTGTGCTGCTCGATTCTAACGATACACTCCAGTATTGAGGCTGACACCAGGCAACCCCTACTATTCCCAGGATAAAAAGCCAAATCATTACCGCTGCTGCATGGTCAGTAGCACCAATAGTCGGGTAGATACCCTCTACGACCAACGGTCCACATCCCCAACGGTAGTTCATCTACTCAACGCGACGCAGAGCGGTGCTCAGTCACAAGCCAATGACGGAGAGGCAGTCAGGCGTCCAACTCGGCAACCCAACGAAACAACGACGACGTCAAAGAAACCTCCAGATCGCAACTTTAAGCCGACTCATCGAGGAACATGGCTACAGGACTTCCCAAGCAATCCATCGGCTGGGAAACTTCGAGAACCTCATCCGAACATTCCAGGAACACACGAAGAGCCATCTTCGAGTACGACCGTACAGCTACTCAGATGAAAATGAGTCTCTTCAGTGACATTCATTCAAGGGTTCTTAGGAAGAAATTCCATCCCAATGATCAAGGATAGAGGTCGTCACGCCACTTTCGAAAAGATCAAAACACCTCTTACATCGACAAAATACACGCGGAAGTCCTCCTACACTCTGTCAGGCTTTATTCGACATGCGGCGAACAAGTAACGCCACGCGCTGACGTTTGATGGCTGATCCTCAGATGACAGAAGGCACCACTGAAAAGACGGAGAGAGCACCACGACGCGGCCGAGTCAAAGTGGAATCGTACACGAAGTCCCGACGCTATTGTGGCAGTCGTCAAACCAATCTTCGACCTTCAAACAACTGAGATTATGAACAACAAGTGACGATGCTCGGGGATCACAAGCTCAATGCAAGATGCCATCCCCCGCCAAAAATACGACAGCTAAAGTCAGCTTCCTGATAAATATTCCTCATTGGCTTTGCCATGCGATCCACTTACACCTAATAGTGTGTCAAGCATGCCACCTTTTTTAGGTTTTTCACTCTTAAATGGTTGCAAACCAGGACCTCGAGTAGCATAATTTCGATCAGTGAAACTATTGCTCATGAAACGAACTCAAGTCACCCAAAAACGTGTTGGGAAAGAGCCACGACCAACTCCCACGCTAGGGGCTATGACTAGTCGGGCAGAAGTGTTTTTAAACTAAGGGTAACTACTGGGAAAATTATATCAAAAAGAGGCAAGAACACGTATTTAATATATTGTAACAAATCATTTGATACTCGAGTGATGTTAGTCATCTCATACCTACTCTCAATTCTTCTATAACTGCCAGGCCAGTTCCGGAAACGCGTAAGATGAGGAACTCGGCTACCGGCCCATCGCCTACGCTCGGGGGCTGACCAGCATCTACCAGGATCCTCGTAAGCTCATAGGGCTATGACCGGGGTACTCAACGCCAGTTGGATGTCATCTTCCCGGTACGCCATGACTGACAATACCACCTATCCGGCGACAGCGGAGCTCACGAATACATTGGTTGGCTAAGGTATGCCCCATGAGGGTCAGACGCCAGAACAGCATGCCCCCTTCAAATTTCGAGTTTGTTTATCAACTTCGAAATTCTTTGTTTGGCTTCCGCATGTCCATGGCCTCTTTGAAATCGGCGTTATGAGCGATACCTCATGTATAGTGGCTAGAGGCTCTCAAAGTCTTCTGATGAAAATCTTTCCTTGACGGACAGCAACAACACCTGGAATGCTAACTCGGCCAGACTTGCATCATCGGATACTATACACTATAACATCGGCTTGTAACACCACGAACATGCTGGATTATTCTACGAACTGATTCATCGGCATCTGTATTACCGACTCTTAAAATCTGTTAACTCATTCTCCCTAGAATCCGAGTAAAGAAATATATTATAGGAACTGCTTTCCAAATCGGCCAACCCAAAACTGAATGTAGTGAAGTAACGAAGAAACATGTGAGCCGATCCGACATGATGCGGGAAAAAAAGCTAACTCTCAAAAGCGTTCTCTCAGGCCGATGCCTCCCACATGGCCAAAAAATCCGCTGATATGCTCGACTGTTAGATACGACATTTTGCCTGAGAATTTGGAAGTCTGTATCTGTATCGGCGCGGCAATGAAAACTCTATCAAACCACTTGGTAGAACCGAAACATAGTATAAATATGTTTTCTGACTTCGTTTAAACCGAATGTTCTGTCATCACACTCTGTGACTCCTGACTGAATAATCTTTCATTTCCTGAACTCTTTTCAAACGTCTAATTGCCAGAGGTCGGGTTGATAAGCCGATTTCTGCTTTACTGCCTATTCTCTTCCGGATATATTGTTACCAGGGACAAGCTCCCTGGAAATGACTCTGTTGATCGCACCTCCCCATAGATATGGATTCTGATCTATACTCTTTGCGGAATCTCCACTCTTGTTGCTCCCAGCCAGTTGATCATGCTCACCGCTTCATATCCATACAAAGCGACTCTAAAATGTGATTTCACAAAATATCCAGATTTCGATGACTTCATCCGCCATGAATGTAGAAATGCTTCAATTAATCAGCTCTTGACAGTGCGCTTTTAGTGTATTGCATCAGATAGTTGGCTACATCAAACCAGAATCAGGTCTTTACGATATCGAGTCGTGACTTCTTACAATCGGCCCACATTATCTGTCATGACCGAGGCATTCTAGTACAAAGCCTTCTCTTATAATTCATGCAAGTGTTCATTAGCATCCACTTGTTCTTGTTTCTGGTCAAGTCTTCAATTGTTTTACGGCAATATATTGTTTAGTGCTGACCTCCTTGCCAGCATGATCGCAAGACCTCTGTTCTTGCTACCACCAGGCACGCCAAACCTGTCAGTTGCGCCAGTAAAACGCCGTGCAGGGCTGCCCAACGATCATGAGTATTGGCGTCCTATACGCCAACTCCACACGCTGGAATCTGACCTAGACTCCAGTCGCAAGGTCCTAAGCATGTGAGTCGTGGTGCGGTGCCCAGTTAATTCTGAACACCCCGCCAAAACTTGACCAAGGAATGATAGCAAAATAATATAGCATACAGCTGATCCCAATATTCGGCCCCGCTAAAGAATCGACAGAAGATTCCGATTGACGAAGATATGCTTGAGCATCGGCGTAAGCAAAATACTACCGCTCCCGTGCCTGCCCTGCCTGTGCCTTATTGCCGCACCCGAATCCTGACCATGGCTCAAGCGCGGTCTCGCTAGCAGCCCGTCCTTCCTCGTGTCCAACTACAACAGTACTATTGCGCATACGGCTAAGAAGCCGCATGAAGAATCGATGATAAATAATAAGCAATAAAAGCAAGCCGCGACTGCCGGAAACACCATTGGACATGGACTAGAGACCGCAGAAAGATAGATATGCAGCAATATAATCAATAGACAATGCAGATCGGCTTACTATTCTAGTAGAAATTCACTCTTCGCTAAGACTGCCGATAACATCGCCTAAAACTCATCGGTTACAGTACAATCTATTAATTATCAATCTAGTAGTACAAACTAATTAATGCAGCACAGAATTAATAATAATAAAAAGAACCTCAATAGACTAGAGATCTAATGCAATATGTGCCGTACGATAACTTATCGCTAACACCCGATTAAGACACTTGCGTAAAAATCCTTCAACCATAGGAATAATTATCGGAGGCAGTTTAATTAGGTCGGACCTTAACGATGCAGCACCAACTGTCGATAATTACACCAAGTAAAGCCGATAAAAACTCGATGCGTTACATCACTAACCGAAAGTCATCATATACCAATATAATCGACTTGGAAGACAACAAGTAAATAGCTTGACGTTATGTTTAATGTCTTTCCAATTAAAGCACCCAAGTTCAGGCTCACCTAATAGTGCAACCTATTCGGCGCACACTATTCTATATCCATGAGCCATTCTAGCCTTGTGCCAGCTACATAAAGAAAGGACTCGGGAAGAACGACGCACCGGCCAAAGAGTACTCGGGAGCACTGCACCTCGAGAGCTTTCACTGGACGGCATGAGCAACTAGGATCAGCTGTGACTCAACTAATCGAAGGGTTCGGGGCTACTTGTGGTGCCATGGGCCCCCGGGTACTACATGATCAAGCATTGGCCCACTCGATAGCGGATGGCCTGCCTAGCCTACTTATTAGGGATAGGCCAACTCGCAACTACTGTACGATAAGCAAAAACACAATACCTTTGTGTGACGTACATATATCAATCTAAGAGGAGACCCTTGCACGTAATCCGTGGGGATCCTAACTGAGTAACCCTCGATCCCCAGTATATAAAGGGGAGCAGGAGCGCCCCCTCAGGCATGAGTTGGCTACATTCAGAATGCGCCACACAATTCTCAAAAGAACACCCCAAACTGACTATAGGTTCTTACCTCACTCGAGGCTGACCAGTATAAATCTCCCTGGTGTTGCCTCTATCAATCCATCAGTTCTCCATCCGATAGCCCCTCATTAAATTGCGTGTGAAAACATCTCGAATTGTACATCCTCAATTTCTTTGTGCGGCTTGCCAAATGCTGCTTCGTCCGATGCCGCTTCTTGCGATTAGCCAATCACAACTCTCCTTGTCGCACGGTGAGGCTGCTTATGTCGCTGTGGAGGGAGGACTCTGGCTGGCCTGGGCATCTTTAGCACCATGTAGATATAGTGCGGCACTACCATGAATTTGGCAGTGCTGGCCATCCGAGCTATCCGCATGGTACGTTGGTTCTCGAAGTCAGCAAACCTCGAAGCAGATGTTTTCCATGCGGAAATTATCCGCGTGACCGAAGGTTACGCAAAGTTTCTGTCTGAGTGGGGTTGAAGATTAGGCCAGGAATTTTTCCCGTGGAAGGGCGCTATACTCGGCCGCAGTTCTGAATGAGGAATCTTCATCTCATCCATGGTCTTGGCGAACATAATGTTGAGCGTGCTGCCTCCATCTATGAGAACTTTCTTCAACTTGATATTTTTGACGACCGGGTCCAGGACGAGTGGATAACGCCCTGGATGTGAGACCCAGTCAGGGCGATCCGCGCGGTCGAACGTGATGGGCGTTTCTGACCAGCAAAAATATTGGGGGACGTCTGTCGTAGAGACCAAGTTGACATCACGCGTCGTTAGCTTTTGCTTCCTCTTTGACTCATACGCAGTCGGCCCTCCAAAAATGTGGTTGAGCTCAGCCTGGGTTATCTTTGAAAATCGTCAGCTGGGCCGAATCTAGCTTGCCTTTGTCCTTGTCGGCGCCATGATGATGAGTCTGCTCAGAAGCAAACTTTTTGAGCATGAAGTAGTCTTTGGCCGCGTGCTTGCCCTTGGGATGGAAGGGGCAAGGCCCGTTCATGACCTTCTGGTACTCATTATTTCTTGGGGGCCATGACCGAGTGCGCTCCACGTTGGCCACCTCGTTGTCCGACTTTCGCTTGCGGTTGCTGGACTTGTTCTGTGATGGCTCATTGTCAGCTTTCGCCTATTCCGGTACCTTCTACTAGCGCGCTCCTTCTTTTCATCGAAGAAGCTTCTGCGACGAACTTCGCCAATCAGCGCTATTTGTTGCCATAATCAAGAGACCGACAGAGGCTGTGCTTTGAGTAACTTTCGATGACGGGGAGTCTTGACTCCCTTAGCGGAAGCGGGAGGCGGTATGAACCTCATCGTGTGTGTTATCTGGTTGCGCTTCTGACAGAACTTTGCATGAATCACGAAGACGACTTCATTTTCTTCTGGTTGCAGTTGGTAGAGACTCATTTCGGAAGATGGCACGCTCTAAGTCCCTGAGAAGCTTCCTAATAAAGTCATCGAATTCCCCCAGAGTCGATTGCTTGTTCTCAGAGAGCCCTGTTACCATCTCAGCCTGAGTCCGGCCAGGAGCGACGGGAGTGTTCACCATTGGATTTGTAGGTCACTCCGCAGGTCAAGATTGACGAGTTATCAGTTGAGCATGACTCGGGAGTTAAGTTTTGCCTAGGTATTTCTCGGTTCCCGTTAGGCTGCTAAGCCGACGCGGCGTCAATTCTTGAGCTCCTGCGCTGAAAGGTTGTCGCCTTTCATCTTCGTTGAGGCTCCACTCCGACAGCGGTTGAATCACTCTATGGATGGCCAACGCTTCTCGATCCTCCAATCGGCGCCGCTCCTTCTACTGGCGATGTTCGCATCGCCGAAAGCTTGATATGTCACGCGGAGATCGCGTTGTAGGTCTCGGGGTCCTGGGTTGAACTGACAGACTTTCTGGTGACTCCCGAATTGTCATGATTGTCTTGACCGAGTGAATGAATTTGATGTCTCCTCTTCGCCGGTTGACTGAAGCCGGCCGCGGTACGTAGCGGATGCAGACGAGATTGCGCTGGAGACCGACGTGTTGATCGGTTATGTTTTTGCACCCCACTTCTGGCTGCCTGCTTAGGAGCAAGCTGTAATCCATGGCTCTTATCTGGCAAGACATCAAGGAGTGGTATACATATCAGGCCGAAGCTGGAGCAGTCAGAGGGTTGCGGCAGCCACGCAAGTTCTGTTGTGCGTAAGACGCTATGTCGCCGACTTTAAGATCTGCGGAGGAATTTGTTGCTGAGCGTTCGCCGCCATGCGCAGCCGTCGTTGAGCCTCACCGGCTCGCCTCTATGTTGCCGTACAGCGGTGTGCTACTCTTGTGTGCTCTTGTGTCGGCGCCACCTTCCGGTGGAGGCGTTGAAGCCATGGAAAATCTCGCGATCAGAAGAAAACTCACAGACTGCGTGTCCCGAACTAGGTTCACGTGGTACTGGACTTGGAGTCGATTCCGAGGAGTTAATCGGAGTAAGGGACGACTCCACTCCTATCCAGCATAAACAGCTACAGGGGCCGTGTCCAACTGAACCGTGGGAGATCGGGTCTGCCGGTAGGAATGTAAATTCACGAGTACGTTGCCAATCTGAAGGCGAGATTGACTATTACTCCTCCATAGCACCGACCCGGCTCGCTCACGGTCTAGCGCTGCGGACGCCGAAGGAGGAGTTGTCCCTAACCGGCATCGTTGGTAGATTAGGCACACAGAAAGTGATGAGAGTGGCTGCAATCTTCGTGGCAGACGTGGTCAGGAGTCGGCTGGTTCCTCGGCGATTCGGATCGGTCTTGTCAGCCAGGTGGTGACCATCTGGCAGGCCGCATGAGTCAAGCTTTAGAAATTATTGTGGTCCAGGTCAGATTTGCTGCCTCGACTCCCATTGCTGGACCATCGAGCTCTGTAGGGATTAGTCATGCTGCGTGCCCACTACCTGGCTGCCAACTGTCGATTTTCTTACCGGGTATATTAATGGGGGCTACTTGGCGGATGGAACTCGGTGGATATGCAAAGAAGAACACAAGAATTTATATACTTCGCACCTCGATCGATATCACCCTACGTCAAGTTAGGATGTATACCTTTGAGGATTATGGTCGGTGGTGTGCACGAATTGTTCCTCTGCTATGATCTCATGCCCTCAGGGGCCCTGCTCCCCTATATACTGGGGACAGGGTACGGGTTAGGAATCCCAGCAGATTACGGGCCAACGGGTTTCCTATCTAAAGATATAAACGTGCCCATAACTGTTATTACCTTATAATATACAAGCAATGCCGGGTATATCATATATCACTCTAATTACAGGCTTGGCCCATTCTCTATCCGAGTGACCCAATCGCTTGTCATGAAGGTACTTGGCCCAATCGGCCTCACCCAGTAGACGATGAAAGCTCTACACCCACCGCCCTAGCGTATGCTTTTGTAAGCTAAGGTCAAACACCCTGTCTTATACTTTAAGGCCTGTTGTATTACCCGCTTGACTGGCCATATCCGATGTGATGCAACAAGCATAACAGATCTATGCAAAGTCATCATCGAAATCTTGAAAAACGCACGCTCGTTTGAACTGGTGCATAATCTACTGATACTGCGTTGCGAACTCCAAATCGGTATATGAACTCATGATGACAGTCTTATTCCTTGCCCACTGTTCTGTACAATAGTTTTGCCTTCCAATCCAACCTTTGTTGACTTATCCTCTGCGAGACAAGGTGTGACCCACCTGTTCGCTTTTTGAATGACCCAGGACCCATGTCAGCGCCAAATGCACGCCAAGATATTGAATGTTGATGTCTGAGCTATATGTGTTTGCTCGGAGCAAAGAATGGCATCCGGCAGGTGTTGACTATGTCTTTAAGTGTTATAACTCAAGCATCGCCAGAATCCTCTGTAGCACGTTCGCAACATCCTTATGTAGACGATGGTTGCCCAGCCATTTCAATGTGGATTGCAGAATTTGCATTTCCCTCGTTGGGTGTGGTGCGCATGAGACTCCAGGATGGCCTTTGTCGATATAGTCTTCCTCCAACATCGAGCGAAACAATTTGCTTCGATATTTTATCCGCTTAGCCTTTACTGACGATCTTCTGGGGCTGTTTTAAAGGAGCTTAATGAATTGGAGTCCACAATCTGAATATTAAGCATTTTATTTTGTTGCTTGGGGTAGGTTCAGCCCCTCGACATGGTCTATTGCTTTCTTTCTTGACTAACGGTTCCAATTGTGACAAATTCCAGTCCAGGCACCATTCTCGTTTGGGATCCTCATGTTAGCAAAATCTCTATATAGATTCATTGTATTGAATGCGAACATGTGTATCTCCAGCAGAATCGAACTGTTCACTTCCTACTTCACTTGAGTATCCCCAATGTTGTCTCCAACAGTCTCATTTTCATGACTTGGTTTTCCCGAGTTGAGAATCTTGCGAATCAATCGGCGGCATGTGCCCTCGTAACATCAAGGCGATATTGTGAGATCGAGAAAGTGTCATCTGAAGACTATTTGAGTTTTCTCTAGTGGTGATGTCAGACAATGCCAGCCCCCTGCTCACAGATCTGTCGGACACACGTACAAGTACATGTCAATATTCTAACTGTCTTGTTGCAGTAGCTCGAAACCTCCCTGTCTCAGCCACAACGATTGCGAAGTGCGTGAATTATTTGTCGTGGACGGAAAACCGGATGTCAATGCTAATCACTCAACCATCCATTGTTAGCAATCTCATATCGTTGGTTACGGTTAGTTAGAATGTCCCCACGAGCTGATACGTGTAGACGCTATGCCATTGATCTACTGAAAATTGTCACCACTTCCAGACAGTTATGAGCAAGCCATATAGTAGCTCTGGAGTTGGGGATAATCTATTTGGGATTCACCTAGACAGTCAGCTACAAAGCTTACTGCCTTTAAATTTTGTATATCCCTGCTCGGCTCGCTTAATGACCAACACGTGATGCACTACCTAGTCACCCCTAAAATTACTTACTAAATATACTGCGAAATAGTAATTTCGAAATAATTAAAAGCCTAAAGAAGTGGCTTAATAAAACTCCTAAATAACTTTCAATGTAAAATGGCGTAGAAAAATTTTATTAACAATACTTGTAATTTGTAAGTCCTTCGGATTTTATTTGGGAATATTTGAGCTAAATGCAAGTATTTTTAATAATGAAAACCAAATTAGGGAAGAATCATTGAAAAGTTTACAATTCTCCCGAGGATGGAGCCGACGTCCATACTCCCTACCTCTCTTCCCTCGACCCGAGCCCAGCCGGCCATTCTCTCATCTTTCTTCTCACCGTCGCAGGTGGACCCCACTGTTAGGATATCATCTCCTAGCGAGTCACTGAGCCGAATCCGCACACCCTCCCGCGGACGAGAATACAGGTCACCTGTCCCTTTCCTCAAAATTGGATTGGGGGAACAGTCTCCCCGTATCCAGCCACCACTCACCTCAAAACCGGCACAAAACGGTTAAGAATTCAGCATCGATCTCGAGTTTCTTTCGGCGCACACCGCGCGCAAGAGATATCCACCCGCCGCCATAGCCGCCATTATCGCTCGGATCCTCTAGATTGGCGACCTATTAACTATACCACTCCTGCCTCACAGCACCCACCCGTCTACCTAATCTAAACGCCCTGGAGCAGCCCAAGCACACGGTAAGATCCCAGTGCTGCTGCCGCCGCCAAGTTGAGCCATGTCGCGCCACCGCTTGGTTCATCGCTGCCCTTCGTCGACAACCCAGACGTGTTTCCCCTGGTAGAGCAGCACCTAGTCCGCCACTTGGCAGCCACCCTTCCCCGTCGGAGCGCAGTTGCTGCAGAGTACCCGAAGATTGCCGCAGAGTACCAGTCGCGCCGCTTTTCTCAATCGCGATGGTCAATCGTCGCCGTTCATCGTAAGACCTACATAGCTTTCGCTTGTGGGGCCTCTTGGCAGTCGATTGACATCTTGCACAGCTTTTGCTTGTGGGGCCTGATGGTGGGCATGACCGCGAAGTGGTGCTCGATGAGGCTTTGGCAGAGACATCTAGGTTTTGCCTGATAATCTACAACATCTTGGCTACCATTTCCTCATCGAATGTCTTCCGTCGATGGACCGGTCTTCGATGGGTCGGCAGGGTCGACGGAGTTTTTTTGACTTCGCCTTGGGAGCGAAGGCTTGTGCATGCCGTAGCCCTCACGTCCCTACCAGCCGCCTTGGACATTGTGGATCTCTCACATGTTTTCGACGTCAGTCGGCTGCCCTGGCTGAAGGCTGAGCCCCAAACTATGATCAACCGTAGTTTGGACTGGCATTTTTAGCCGCATTTAGTTGTGGTGTGCACACTTCAAAACTTGTTCAGTGTGGAGCGGCCAAGGATGGCAGTTGTAACTGATACGGGAGTATCCACAATCTTGAAGATGATGGCTTCTGTTCAAGCTATTACCTGCCCTCACCAAATGATACTTGTAGCTACACTTGCCCCACGTGTGAACTGAGCTTCCACTGAGCTTGCAATGGGATGGCGGGGGCGGGAGTGCAGCTTCTGGAATCTCTCATTTGCTGAAGACATCAGCGAAGATGATATCCGCAGAACTTTCCCACATCAACCAGAATGTAGTGATTGCTGGGGTGATTATCCTCCGCGTCGTCTTGAGTTGCTTCTTATATAAGCGGCAGTGGTTCTATTCGGACTGATCGGACGGGCTTTGCCCTATAGCTCAGCTCTTGACGTGAGGTGGAGGGCCTGATCCCTCAAATAACTCACCGTAACGCTGGACGTTTTTTTGCACTGCTTGGTGGTATGTTGGCCTGCTGGTGGGGTGCATGAACTTGTCTTTCTCCCTCTTCGGCTTCTTCTTCGTCGGCACATCTTGCAAGTTTTTGTTTCTGTGCGTAAGAGCCAATTGATCTCATCGAACAGTCTCACATTGCTTTCCCTTTTTGTCCCTAAACTTTTTCCAGGCCGACTACAGGCACTGTGATGACGTCAGTCTGGTTTCAGCTGCACCGGTTGAGCCCTGTGTACCTTCCTGGTTGAGCTCAGCCTAGATCTCGTTTCTCCTCTTAGTGTCCTCCTCCCGCGTTGCATAACTGTGCGATGATACGGAATAGCTTGTCCACCATTTTTGGCTGTATTTTTGTTATCTTTTCGGTTAGGGGGCATGTGAGGAGACTAGAGGAAGCGGCGTTGATGACCGATGTTTCGGTGATATCTTGCACTTACGTATCATTCTTGGGAAAACCTTTGGAGTACTCACGAATGGATTTTCTCGCTAGCTTCTACCGACATGCTGAAAAGCTCTTGCTAGGTTTTGCTCCTTGTAAGGTCCCTCGGAAAAGGTTGGTGACGAAAACATCGAGCAACTGCTGCACAGGAGTTATATGCTGCTTGGTGGCAGGTTAAGTCCACGACCCGCGCGAAGCCATCCAATGTGAGGTGTTATGATTTTCGCCTTGGTGTTTTTCGTCACCAAATGGGCTGCTTCGATCACAGACTCCATAGACGATGATTAATTCGCTGGGGGTTCTGAGTCGCCCGGTGTACTTGACGATCGAGGATTCTTTGAATTGCTGTGGGATCAGATGGCTTTGTAGCCCCCAGCTCGGCGAGCAACTTCTTGTCCGTTCACATAGTGCCAAGCCCTGCTGCACTTGTGCCGACAAGGTGCGCACAGGAGCATGGAACCCCTAGATGGGCGAAGCTTGCGCCTGCGGAGCTGGAGGATGGTTTGTGACGACGGGGGCTGCCCATCCCCCGGAGCGGTGGTGACCTCCACCGGCGGTGGCGAAGAATTAGCGCCTTGTCCCCCCGGAGCCTAGCTGTTGAAGGAGAGCTTGTAGCTGCGCCTAGATGGATGGTGTTAATGCAGGTGCCGAAGGAGGTTGAAGAGGTTGCTGCGCTTCCGGAGATGGCACCAAGCCCAGGGCTGGCAAAGGGACGGCGACCGTGGAGCAGCTGCACGTGGCTGCAGCACCGCATGCGGTCCCTACGGCTCGATGAAGCCTTGCATGGTTGGAGGTTGTGTCGGGAAGGGGGGGGGACGAAGGCTTGAGGGATGGAGCTGGTGCCTGGTGAAGTCCGAAAGGTTGGAGGATGAAGCGGGCACCTGGTGAAGTCAAAGCTTGGGATTGCACTGCAAGCTACTGCTGTTGCATCTGGCGAAGCAATGTCTTGGAGCCCACTTCCGCTTTGATTTACATGGCTTCGTACTCCACTCTTGGCACTGGGCCACAAGCGCTCTCGCTCCACCTGGAACTGCCACTTGGGCCGAAGGTGCATCCTCTTTCAAACCGAATCTCCTGCATTCAACTTGGGTGTCTTCGGCTGATCGGTCTCTCCGTCTCCATACCCTGTCAGGTGGTTGTAATGGCCAAAAATTCATAATACTGGATGCTGATACATGGGTTGTTTGTGTGTATTTGAATTCCCGGCTGTCCAGGGGCCAGGAATAGCCAGGGGTACACTGAACAAACGTATATCCGAATTGGATGAGCTCATATCCAGCTCGCAGCTGTTGTGTCTCTTACATAAGGACAAAACTTAAATATTGTCCTTTTAAAATTTAAATGACATGTGGCTTGACAAGATAAACTAAACTGCCTATGAATATTCTAGCTGTACGCAGGAAATAGCTCTGATGATGTGTCTGTCTATTTGCCTATAGGAAGCGTACCCTGACGAGCGGATCCTTCCAGTCGCTAGATTCCATCTGGTGATCCCTCGAAATCAGTACTGGTTTGTGTACCCTGGCTTTCCTGGACAGGGAATTTAATACACAAAAATGTTCAGAATTCCAGTTATGATTTTTTGGTCCATTACACATGCCGGTATGGAAGACGGAGAAGACCGGCACTCACCCCTGAGTAGGAGAAAAGAGCCCAGAATGAAGCAGCACCCCACATAGTGTGGAAACGCAACATGTTCGACCACCGCGGCACGAAGAATTTCTGGACGATATTGCAAGGGAAAGACGCAAAACGCGTAAGGCTTAGGTTCAGTTTGCGTAAAAGCCAAGTGTGCTAAGGACACTTTAATAGTCAGTGGCGCAAACAATGTGAGAGGTAAAAGGTTGAGTCTAATTTAGACAGCAGTAGTTAGCTCTACCACGTAATGTCGAAAGTCATCTGGACAACTACGGCTCTATAATTCCACAGGCTAAACGATCGCCATTCGCCATAGTACTGATGCATCCAAAGATTATTTAACGTCTAATTTGCTATCGATACGATGGAAGATGCTAACTCAAGCGCTGCAGATCTTTAACTCAAGACTGATCCGATCGATCCGCAGTATGCCGCACAACTACTTTGCCTATCTATGAGGTTATTCACTTCAATAAAGCCATAGGCTGTACAACTGCTAGCGCATAGCCACGCAAAGCCTCTCCACACTCCACTCCATCCATCCGCTTGTTCGGGACCTCGGCTCATCAACGAGCGCAAGCGACCAGCTACGGCACCACGCAGAGGCTATGACTCACGGACGTCATCTCACTCAAAAAAGCGCTAACGTCGGCTCTTCCCTATGACCACTCCACACACGCCTGAGAATTAGCACCTACGACGGGCACACGCCATATCGGCCACAGGCTATCCCCCCAACTCCTGTCGCCAGTACCATGGAAAGGGCGGAAAGCCAACTTTCAATTCCGACCTTCCGAGACGGGTCGAGCGGCAGAATTTCATCAACACCATTTCGCCCGTACGCGTGCTAGGTGGGCGAGAGAGGCGTACAGGAGCTAGGTGCCGTCTGCCTCACGCTGCTGTGGGTATGTAACGAGTAGTGTCTGTTGGCCCAAGGGGCTTTCCCCTACGCGAACGCGGGTCCGTCTAACTAGGAGGGTCGCGATCTATTGCAGCCAGTATGGTCGCACAACCCACCATTAGATTAATTTTAGTAGTTTAACCGCATATCACAAAGTTCATTCCCGCGACACTAGAGTCAAAAATATAAAAGTGTAATAGAGCATTTATTTCCCCATGTGAACTAACAGGCTCTAAGGCATGGGCTAAGCGCATTCTACGGATCATATTATTTCATCTACAAAGGTATACACGGATGAATCAAGGATAGCAATTATTCTTTTATATTTGCAGCCATATAGGTCACCTTCCCAGATGAAATAATAAAATAATCCACAATGTTTATTAATTTCAACGATCTTGTTGTAGTAATGGTGAGCGACTATGATTGAGTGAAACCGATGTACATTTGCCTTGCTTTGGCTCGGCGAACTCTTGAACGACTTCGTAATAAGACGGGAGGGCACTGCGTGCAGATTCGATAGCAATTACAAAGCACCACAACAACAGTCATGTGGGCACTAAAACAGGGGTCTCAAAGAAGTGGTTTATTAATGGAGTTCTTGGGCATTTTTGGATTTATAAGAACGAGTTGTAATATGAAATACATCGAGACTCACTCAGTACATCCTAGCTTAGTTTCGCGATTTTGTGACCAGTGGTTCTACTGGGAGGTACTATAAACCATTAAATTCCATAAAAAATATTTGCGGCAAGTTTTCAACTACTGGAGTACTGGCGCATCAACGGGACCAACCAGAGGCCGGCGCTAAGGCGGGGCCCATGGGTTTAGGGAGCCAGGGACAGGTGCAGTGGTGGAGGCACGGTCAAACTGGGCTCCCAACGCGTACCACACAGCGTGGCCGGCGCAACGTGGCTGCCAGGAGCGGGCAGGAGCGCCGGCAGGGCGCGCCGGCAGCGTGACGCCGTGCTGGAACGGCCCTGACTCCTGCCTAAGACAGATCGGACGACCGGGATGGATCCGATATCAGGCACTGCCGCGGTGAACCATCGCGGCGATGGAGTGGTGGGCGATGTGCGGGGGAGACACGAAATAGAACGATGGGGTTCTGTCTCGAGCTTGAGGGCCTGCTGTTGAGGTCGAAACCCGTCGGGTGGTCCGTCCGGCGTCCTTTGCGACGACGCGAAGGCCTGGGAGATTTGGTCGTATCACTCCGCCGCAGGTCTATCGTGAAGTATCGTAGGCTGGCCAGTCAATTTCGCACCTGTATAATTGACTAAGGGAGAATTAAGAGGTGTCAAATTCGTGTAGCCAGGACTGTTCGGTTCTGGATTAGTGCCGCTTGGCTCATCTCACTGCAGGCCGATCTGGCCGATAGGCGCGACTGTTAGCGGACTTATAGATTCAGCGGCTACAAGCGATTTGAGCGAGCAATGGCAATATTCATAATATTAACAGTATTGTCTGTCGATCATACGAAGGGATGCTCAAATACTGGCTTAAATTCTGGAATAAGACTATAAAGCCGATGGACATGCATGAGTAAAGAAAGGTTACAGGATCATCCAGCCCATTGATGGGTGTTAGTTACTGTGGGTATATGCTACGAACGATAATTGACACCTGCGTTCGCCCGGGGTGCCTGGGCCCATTGCGGGCAAGATAATCGGCTGCACCGGGATGGGTCAAGCAGTCTGGTCCGTCTATCCAGTCGCCGCCCGGAGCTGTTTCCTTATCTTTACCTGCTTCTCGTGCCAGGGATGTCCTCACCTGTAAGGTCCTGCTGAGCCCTGGGACCACTTGGCATGACAGTCGTCGACCCGGAGACAGTGCTGGGTGCTGGCCAGCATGCGAATTCGGTACGAAAGTAAATACCCACTGACTTTGTCAATGAGCCCATATGACCGCCGGGGAGTCGTGAATAGCCTAATGTAGACGAGGGCAAAGAATGGAAATCAGACGAATAGCGTAAGCAGCAGTGAGCCGTGAGTCGGAAGCTATAGTTACATAAGCCGGATCCAAGACGTGTACCTCAGCTAAGCACCTCTGTAACACACGGAGGTCCGCGCTTAGATCAGGCTTACTTAGATAGGCGTATGTATTTATTCAAATCTGAGAGATCAGACCCACTCGTGTGCGTAGCACTGAGGGAGTAGATCGAATTATAATGATATATTACTGCGATAGGCCGTACGATGGGATACGGCCGATCGTGTTAGTGAACTGGTCAATAAGAACACAGTATAATCTTACCGTGCTGGCAACGGACCACCTTACTCAGTACGTGCATTGGACACACTAATAGTACTCGGAACCTAGGGCAGGACCACGAGTTTACTCGCTAGCAGTTTAGTGAGGGAAATACGGAACAGTTAACATGAGATGCCACTGCTATCACAACACAAGTGATAGATGAGAGACCTCGACATCACCCAGTAAGCGATAGCGATCTACAGTTCGGCGCACATAGATCTCGAGATTACCTAATCAGTCATATGGAGTGATACATAGACTTAGATTAGAACGGATGGACTCCAGAGCCGATCAGATCAAACTCATAAATGAATGCTAATGCGCTTAGGTTAGAGCCTAAGACACTACCAGAAACCGACGAGAATAAAGTCGGATCCCTGAGAACCGTTAGAGGCAATCCCTATCTCGCGCACTCCCGGTAGGCCGGTGTGAAGACGAGACTTTATTACGCTACTCAGCAGGCAGTTCGGACAACGAAACGGATGCCGAGGCGCCGGCTACGAGATAGATAGACGAGTCCCGTCGAAGGGTGCAATGCGCCGAAATTGTATTGATCGAGTGATAATTTAACAAGGTCACCGGGCGTACGTATTTATACCCCAAGTTCCAACGAGTCCTTATTGACGACGGTACGATGATTTCCTAATTATAACAGAAAACTTTAACAAGGCCTGACCGGTACACGAGATCAGTTTCTAAAGATAAACACTTGCCTAATTAATGGTACAGTAAATACACTGCACACAGCGGTCTTCACGGCTTTCCTCGCCGGAATCGTCTCTTCTGGATCAATTTCCACAGTTGAACTGCATTTCCCTTTGACCGAATCTGACATAGGGCCTTACCAAATTTTGGCGTAACATGCCTATGCCCCAATTTCGAACGTTTCCTATTAGGACTTCGAAATTCTTTCATTTTGGCCTCTAGATTTCTTCTATACCGAGGCGCCCAAGGTAGCCCACTGCCATAATTGTTGAAACAGTGCCAACGGCCCTCGTTTCCCGCCCGATCATCATATATCTATAAAACGCTTCGTCTCCCTAGCCTTTTTTTACGCTTTCACCATCACTAGAGCACCACCGCTTCATCTTCAAAAGCTTCAACAAGCCTCTAGGCGAATCCAGACGGACCGTCAGCAGCCTCTTCTTCGGCCGTTGATATCCTGCACTTCTTCTCTCTCGGTGATGGATCGGCATCTGCACGTTCCTGAGGTAATCTTCATACCCGATTTTGTGGCCTAGACGCAATCCATCCCGCCATGTTCTTCATCTGTTCTTCCGTATGTTCTTGTCTATGTAGCATTTTAGAGACCAATCTTGATCCCGGCCGCCGATTACCCAAACTTCTTTCTACCCATGGCCCCATGGGTAGCGAAGATAACAGCAGATTTTATAAGCGGCCGAGACCAGCGTATTCCTTTTCAAGAACTCGGCCATGCGAGTCAGTGACTGGACTAATAGCTTCAGGTCATGGCCGAGCAAGCTACCCGGGTGGAGAGATGGTACACCAGGGTATCGGCTACGAAGAGAAACCTACTGAGAAGAATCACATATCGGCCACTGCATCAATCTCTCGCTGGCCGATATGGAAGGATGAACCCCTGCTCGCATCGGCCTCATACTTCTGGTCCGATGCCCTCATGCCTTCCTGGGGCACGGGCCGATGACCCCCTCCTTGCTGGATGTGACATGCTCACCTGTCTTGACACAAACGAGCTACATCGACCCCTTCAAGCTTCGCTTCAAACCTGCTCATCGGCTCCAAGCAAAGACATCGGCGGCTGGTCCAGGTACTATCCATTCACAATAAGGGAACTGGATTGGTTGATGACCGGGAACATGTTGCTTTTCTAAACTTATGGCTGGAGCGGTTTGTTTTTGGTTTTTGCGCCAAACCCTCGGTCAACGATCAATGCAGTGTTTGGCAGAGTGCTTGGTTGATCGAAACAGATCCCTTGGGTCAATTCTCTTTGCGCTCACCTATCACCTGCTTCACCAAGTGGCGACCAAGCTATCGGCGGGCCAGCCTTCGGCATATCTGGGGGTCCTTGGTGTTTGTACAGCTCTGGCTCAATGTCTACACCTCCAAGGCTTCTCTGGGACTTCTCTTCTCGACCAATCCTTCCAGCCGACTACACAGAAGACCAAGATCCGCATTACCTCCGATGCGTTTCCATGGGTGAAGCTGCATCGGCCCTCTCTGGCGGAAGATAACCCCACTGACTCAGTCAGTGGTTCAAGGGGTTTTATTATGGTTTACCAGGGAGGCCACTCTCTGGTTCGCATACAATGATGATCGTCATTTTGAGATGCCTTCTAACTTTGACCACTCAATGCTTTGGATAATGATGAGTCGCAAGGCCATATTTCCTATGCCATCTCTTCCCCGTCTGCTGCAACTGGCTTCTTTCTGGGCCGATCAAGCCTTCATATGAGTTTTTACCATCCATCGGTCAGCTCCCGCCAGTTTGGCCTTTGGTCAGCTTCCGATGGCCTATTCTTCATCGACAAACTTCAGGCCCGGGGCAATGTCAGCAACCCTAGAATATGATCGATGCGGATTTGACAGACCCTTCTTCTAGGCGCCGCCACCGAGGTTAATATTTGCACTGCCAACACCAAGCTTTTTGGTCCGATGGTGGTCAGAATGGGAAGAAAATTTATTCAACTTAGCGGCCACTATTACTGTTCCCGTCTTGACACCGAGTACATCGAATCCGATGAAGAGGTAACACTGTAAACCTTAATCGCCTTCTCCGATCAACTCTTACTCTACCTTTGCAGGCTTGCAGCGTCGAGCCCCCAACAACAAGCAACAGCGGTCCCGGCGATTCTTGTATCAACTCCATCGGCCACTCTAACTTAGGGGCGACGCTCCATCTTCATCGGCTCTCCTCAAGGCGCCTCTCGGCCGATAGGAAAAAACGGAAGAAATTAGTGCATCGCCCCTCCCTGAAGAAGCAGAAAACCGATGCGATGTCGTTGCCCAACGCACCTTCTCTCAAACAACTCGGCTCCTCATCTCCCCTCAAGTATGCACAAGTCTCAATATTATTACCGCTTTCCCATTTATCTTACTAGTTTATTTTCAGCTCGAGTCATGGCTCCAGAACTCAACCTTCCCGACATCCCTCCAAGCACTGAGCCGATGGTTCTTCAGCCGCCCCACTCTCAGCACCAAGTCTCCAGCCGTCGATGAGACTGCTCCTATTCCCATCGGCTGACATCGGCCTCGAAGAACAACCCATTCACCTCCTGAAGCCGATGCCACCGAGTGCTGATGTCCTTCTCAGGTAACCCTTTATGCCCATATTTTGCTTTTAACTTTCTACTGATCCTTTTACCGACGTCAATTCTGCAGTCCTTGGCCAACTTGTTTTCTTTTGACATCGGCAAGTACTTGGAAGCAGAAGACGAAACAGCCACCAGCGCAGCAACCATCCGTCGTTCCAGCCGATGTGCGCGATTACTTAACGAGCATCACCAGTCGGCTGGAAAACCCAATTGATGCGCTGGTGGAAGACTGCGGGCCTATTCGGGCAAGACTTGCAGAAATTGAACACCATCTGCCCGAAGAACTCGTCGACGCGTTAACCCCTGCAGCATACCTGGAGACTCATAGGTTTAAACTCATCAAGCTTAGACAGCGGATAGCCGATCGCGCTGATCAACAGAAGATTACCGAAGACATCCAAGCCGATCGGCTGCTAGCCCAGATAGAGAAGAAAAGACTTGATGACATGGCAGCTGCCCCCCAAGAGCTCCAATCCAAGCTAGATCAACTGAAGAAGAAGGAGGCCGATTTGCTGGTAGAACTTGAAAAAGTCCGCAAGGATCTTGAAGCCACAGAATCCCAGCTCATCGGCCTGCCGCAAGCCATCCAAGACCAAGAGGCTAAGGTTGCAGCGACGGTGCGTCAAGTCATTCATCTGCGCAAGAACTTGAAAACCATCCCGGGCTCCGATGAAGACGACATCCGGGCCATCAATGAAATTGACCAAATCCGCCTGCACGCAATTGAAACAATCCAAAAATTTATGTAAATTAATGACCGATGGCCCCTTGAAACATGTTGGTCGTGCTGTAATATATTCTGACAGCTCTATTGCTGCTTCTTTACCCTTGATAATATTTCTATGTGTTTGATATAAAGGCGATATCGATTGATATCGGCTATCTTTAGGCGATGCAAAAACATCGGCTTTCCGAACTACTTTAGAAATCGGCCGACTTAACGGATTTAAGAATTGATCCAAATACTATCTTTAGGATAGTATTTCTTGAGATATTTTCCGTTAAGCGCTTTAGCAAACTCTGTCCCGTCAAGATCCTCTAATACATAGGCATTTCCAGGCACACAGCGATTAATCCGATAGGGCCCTTCCCAAATAGGCGACCATTTTCCAAACTTATTATCCCTGGCCGATCGGCAAAATCAACTTCCACACAAGATCTCCTCGGCAAACGATTTATTCACACCTTTTTGTTGTAATGCCGAGCTGCCTTAGCTTGTTTTCCTTGATCCTTTCAACCCTTAACCGATTCTGAGCCAAATCTTCAGTTCATCTGTCATTAAGTTATAATAATCATCGGCTGTTAACTGATTCTGCAAAGAAATTCTCCTAGAGTCGATGTTAGTCTCCCACGGTAAAACTGCCTCATGTCCATATACTAATTGATACGGTGGCACCCGAGTAGATCCATGACATGCCATCCGATAGGCCCATAGTGAATCGGCTAATGTAGTATGCCATCGCCGTGGCTGCTCATCAATTTTCCGCTTAATCAACTTGATCAAACTCTTGTTAGAAGCTTCTGCCTATCCATTGGCCTGAGCATAATAAGGCGATGAATTTAATAACTTGATTCCCATACTGGCAGCAAATTGTTGAAACTCATCAGACACGAAAATAGACCCCTGATCAGTAGTTATCGTCTGAGGAATCCCAACCGATAAATTATATGTTCCTTTAACAAACTTGATCGCTTCCTGGACGTAACTTTCTTCAAAGGAATCGCCTCTACCCACTTGGTAAAATAATCTGTTGCCACCAATATGAACTTATGTCCTTTACTTGATGGAGGAAAAACCTGACGGATCATGTCAATTCCCCATCCTCTGAACGGCCACGGTTTGATAATAGGATTCATAGCCGATGCTGGTGCTCGTTGTACATTCCCAAATTTCTGACAATCTTGACATCCTTTATAGTATCTGAAGCAATCTTCCAACATCGTCGGCCAAAATATCTACTCTTCTCAACAACCATTTCATCTTATGAGCCGATTGATGAGTCCACAGACGCCTTCATGACTCGCACATAACCACTTTGGCCTTCTTCAAATTCAGGCACCTAAGCAGAACTCCTTCAAAGTCCGATAATAAAGTTCTCACCAAGCAGCACATACTTAGTAGCTTTATACCGAATTTTCCTGGAAAGCGATCGCGACGGATTTTGCAAGTAATCAATTATCTCCTGTCTCCAGTCATCAGCCTTGTTTTGAATGTCAATATCGGCTATCTCAACCTCAACCTGCCTATTCAGCCGATACCGTGAAACAATCTGCGCAAGATCATTGGCTTCTAAATTCTGCTCCCTGGGAATATGATCTTTGATATATTTGAAATCTTTACAAATTCGTACACTCTCATAATACGACTCAACATCATCTGCACTCATATTTCTCAGACAAATGCTTGACCACAATAACGAATCACCAATTATCTCTATGACATGGCTCCGATCTCTTCAGAGTTGAAGTCCTTTTAGCAACCGCTCGGTATCTGCCGATTGTTAGTCGATAAGGCTTAATTGTAAAAGCAAACTCAAAACTTGCCCCGAGGCGATATGATAACTAAACGATACAGATCATGCTTGCAAACCGATCCTCAAAAAAAAGTCATGGATGGCTCTACATAGTTTCGTGGCCCCTCTGTGTTGTACATGAATCGGCATGCCTGTCCTTAATTGCTTTAGCCGATTCATACTCAAGTCGAACTCTGTCAAAGCAAAAAATCCATTTACAACTCGCCTTTCACAGACTGGAGCGACAAATATATTTGACACATCGGGCTGGCAACTACTGTACACTCAGTCGATGGATATAATGCTCACTTGTCACGAGAAATATAAACACAGGCATAATTTCACCGCAGGTATTTGTTTCAGCATCAACGCCTTCCTACTCAGATAAAAAACAATGCTCGTTTCCCTCAAACTCTGTATCAAAACAAACCGTGGATTTCTCATCAGCTGACAAGTACACCTGAACGGCACTCCTTTTGCGGCGGAATTAAATAGGTGGGGACTCAGATAATTCTTGATCTCGTAAATGCCTTCTGCTGTGCTGCCCCCACAAATTCTTGATCGGCCTTCAACTCAAAACGGAGTGAAGATTCAATTCTCCTTGATAAATTTGATATAAATCTTCTCACAAATTATCTTGCCGATCAATGATTGGCAAGCTGTCTTATTGCTTGGTGGCTCTGTAGTTTATGGCTCTGATGCTTCGTGACTAACTTCAATCCCTCGCTCATGAACCATAAAACCCAAAAACTGCCCAGCCGACACACCAAAAGCGCACTTATTGGGATTCATTCTTAGTCCGTATTTCTCGGCCCTCTCCAGCACTTTTCGTAAATCGGCTATATGGCTTTCTTCACTTTTAGACTGGACCACTACATCATCAATATAAATTTCTACCAACAAGCCGATGAGATCATGAAATATATAATTCATCGCTCTTTGATAAGTCGCACCGGCACTTTTCAATCCAAAAGTCATTACTACCCACTCATACAAGCCGATAGCTCCTGGACACCGAAACGCAATCTTATGTATATCTTCTTCAGCCATAGAAATCTGATTGTATCCTGCATTGCCGTCCATGAAGCTGATAATCTTGTGGCCTGAGGCTGCATCCACCAATAAATCTGCTATCGGCATTGGGTATTCATCCTTGGGGGTAGCTTTATTCAGATCCCGGAAATCAATACATATCCTCAATTTTCCATTTTTCTTCTCCACCGGGACGATATTAGAAACCCACTCAGCATATCGGCATGGCCTTATAAACTTGGCATCATACAACCTTGTGATCTCTGCTTTGATCGGCTCATATAACTCTGCCTTGAATCTCCTTGGAGCCTGCTTGAATGGCCGATATCCTGGTTTAATGGGCAGCCGATGTTCAACAATTGATCGGCTTAATCCTGGCATCTCATGGTACTCCCAAGCGAAACAATCCCGATACTCCTTCAACAGTGCTATCAATTCTTCCCAAAGTTCAAGACTTAGTTTTTTGCTTATGTACGTCGGCCTTGGCTTATCTCCTAGTCCTATGTCAATTTCCTCCAACTCATCGGCCGACGTAAATCCTTGCCCCAGTTTCCCCTCGAAGTCTTCAATGGAGCCCATTAGAGTAACAATTCAGAGCCGACTTGCTAGATCAGCTGTATCCCCTGGCTAGTGACCTTAAGGTAGTCTCCTTCCCATATTTTTCCGGATAGGCAGTCAACACCATCGGCTTCCCAGACTGGTAGATCGGTCATTGCAATGTTGGTTGACCGATCTGCTAAGACCACTTCGACTTGATCTCCCTGCCACTGTATCAAACATTGATGCATAGTCGAAGGCACGCAACAGTTCGCGTGAATCCAGTCCCTGCCGAGAAGCAAACTGTACGACCCCTTTCTGTCGATGATGAAAAACGTGGTGGGTAATGTCTTATTCCCCACTGTCAACTCTACGTTCAATACGCCTTTTGCTTCTGATGAATTCCCACCGAAGTCTTTTAGCACCATATTTGTCTTGATCAGATCTTCGGCAGTCTTCCCCAATTTCTGGAATGTGGCATGAGGCATGAGATTAACTGCTGCTCCTCCATCAACCAGCATTTTTGTCATCGGCTTCCCATTCACATAGCCCTTGATATATAACGGCTTTAGGTGCCGATGCTCTGACTCTTCAGGTTTATCAAATATAGCCTAGTCGGGTTGCAACGTTAATTGAGCAGACACTTCCTCATTGCCTTCCTCATCCGATGAAAGTGCTTTATACTCCCGAGGCAAAAAGAACACCATATCCACTGGAGCCGATTGATCAACTTCATCGTCCTTTCTCTTCACGCGCCAAACTTGTTTGGTTCTCTTGTGACGATGATCGGCCTCTTCCTGATCTTGTCTCTGTTCTTCCTGTTGCTCTCGGTGTCGTAGCCGCTGTGCCCTTCTCTTCTGATTTTTCGTGAATATCCCACTAGGGCACCATTGAGGATTCTAGACTTGTTTCTCACGTACTTCCTCTCCATCCTCTTCAAAGAACTCTTCATGGATCGGCCCTAATCGGCTATGAACCGATGCTCTTTTTCCAAGCGGCCGATCCTGTGAAAACCTCTGCTGCTGATCATGCCGATTCCCTGTATCGCTGCACTCGGGGCAATTTTCAACTGATGGCAGTCTCATCCCTTGATCCCAGCAGAACCGGAAGAATGGGCAGTCCCAATGCGGATTATATCTTTCTGGTTCATCCCTCTATTCCTCATATCTTGAATATTTTTCTATCATATCCGATGAAGTAATCCTTGATTTATACCTTTGACGTCACGCTCCATCGGCCTGATCTCTTGATGATGATCCCGCATAAACCATGTTTACGGGGAACGGGTGCCCATCGATCTTCATCAGCTTCTTGTCTTCGAATTTGATTCTACCCTGTTCGACGGCCGACTAAATTTGTTGCCGAAAAACTTTGCACACGTTAGTATGATGCGATATAGTATTGTGCCACTTGCAATATCTTTTCTTCTTTAATTCTTCGGCTGATGAAATCACGTGATTTGGCGGCAGTTGTATCTGCTTCTCCTGTAACAGCAAGTCAAAGATTTTATCGGCCTTACTAATATCAAAATCATACCGCTCTTCCTTGCCGATATCCTTGACCCATGGGCATGATATTGATTTCTTGTTCCTAGCCCACTCCGCCAATCCAACCTCAGCATCGAATCCCTCATCATCTGAGCTTGATGAATAAACTTGAACTTGAGCAACCCTTCTCTGATATTTATCTTTTTTCGCCTCTTGGAATCGGCTTTCATGAGCCGATACCTTCTGTACCAGGTGCGCCAGGGACTCGAATCTTGCGAAGAAAATCTCTCCTTAATCGGCACCAAGAGACCCTGGAAAGCCAGATCGGCCAGATGCCCATCGCTCAGGTTCAAACTATAACATCGGTTTCTAATATCCCGAAATCGCTGAACGTATTCCGGTACTGTTTCATCTGGTCGTTGCCTAACCGATGTCAAATCTGACAGTCTCAACTCATGAATTCCAACAAAGAAATATTTGTGAAACTGTTTTTCTAGATCGGCCCACCCCCGAACGGAATTCGGTGGTAATGAAGAGAACCATGTGAAAGCCGATCCCGATAGTGATAAGGGGAAAAACCTAACCCTCAGAGCCTCTTCAGCCGATGCCTCCCCGCACTGTGCCAGGAATCGGCTGACATGTTCCACTGTAGACGTGTTGTCCTGCCCTGAGAACTTAGAGAAATCCGGGACCCTGTATTGGTGTCGTAATGGAACCCTGTCAAACCACTTAGGATATGGATGCCGATACATGAATGTTTGTTCCTTGGGCTTGATCCGAACTACTCCTTACTATTTCAGCAACCCTAGTTGATAGATCTTCTTCCCTCAGGTTGTCTTGTTGGTACTGAACAGGTGGAGTTTGTTGTCGATTCTGTCTATGATATTCCCTCTGGTAAGCACCTGGATCGGCCCCGCCTCCTGGATAATTTTGCTAATATCCTCCATAATAAGCAGACCGATGGTACCCAGCAGGAATATCCTGTTGCCCCCCAGCCTGGTTCTGTGTAAACAGGTTTTCTGGTATGTCTCTGCTGACGTTGTAAGCAACTTGGTTTGATTCAACTTTTGGTGGGAGGAAAACAGGACCCCGAGTAGGCTCTTGAATAATCAATCCATCCACCGTCTTCTTTATAAGATTATGAAGTGTGTTCACCAGGATTCTGGACTGATTAATGAGCGCGTGATGAACTGCTTCATTCACCATCTCTTGTAAGGGTTTTACCGGTGGACTCTCAGGTGGCGTACGTCTCGATTCTCCAACTAGTACTGGTTTTGGAAACTGGGATTTCTGAATCGGCCCTTGCCTTGTCATGCTGAAAGACTCTAAGCACAGCTTCTGAAAATTGGCCATAGTTTGCTCAATTTGTTGTTTTTGTTCTTCTGTTAAATCTTCCATGCGGACCGGAATTATGTTGTCTGTTTTGACTTCCTTCCCGGCCATGTTGCAGGTCTGATTGTTGAAACTTTGCGTTGAAACTTCGTGTCCCACCGGGCGTGCCAAAAACGTGTTGACGCCGAAAACCCGCCAGGGGCCATCCGGCATCTGGGAGACATGCGAAGGCCTGGGAGATTTGCTTCACTCCAGTGCAGGTCCTAAAATCTTGAGGTTCGTAGGCGTGCCAGTCAATTTGACCCTGTAATTGACAAGGAGAAAAGATGTCAAATTCATGAGCCAATCGGCTGGAAGCCGGCTTGGACTCATCTCATCGGCCGATGGCCAATACGCACTGTAGCACTTATACATCGGCTAAAAGCCGATGACGGCAAGAGCAATAATCATAATAATAAACAAGTATTGCGCTAGTCGTTCATCGAAGGGATGCTCAAAAACTGGCTATAAACTTGATAAAATAAACAAGTAGAATGCATGAGTAAAATAAATTAAAGGAAATTCAGCCGATCATGGTTTAAAGTTACTAGTATCGCTGCGAAGATATTGCCCGTGCCCATGCCCGGGCCCTTGCTCACATCGGCGCCTGGGATCTTCATCCGCTGTCCGTATCCATGCCCGAGTTCTTACTTATGCTCGTGCCCGGGTCCTCACTTGAGGTCGTGCCTGGGAACATGGCTGAGGTCATGCCCGGGAACCTGCTTGTGCTCGCACTCGGATCGGCGGAATAAACCAATCGGCTAGCCCTTAGCCGATCGTAACAGTAATGCGGGCAAGAATGTATAACAAAGCGAGCAGCATAATCGGCTATATTTAATAAGGGATAACTTATCGGCTAAGCACTCCGATAACAACATCGCATAAAACCCATCGGCTTATTAAGAATAACGTTATTATTCAGTCTAGTAGATCAGACCCAACCGTTGCAGCACAGACTAATAATAATAACGAAATCTCGATAGGCCGATAGATCTGATGCGATCGTGATGCTAAAACATGATAACTTACCGGCTATGCACCCTGATAAGACGCTTGCACATAAAGTATGGACCTAGCAGGACCGATTTATCGCTAGCAGTTTAGTAGGTCGGACCTAACCGATGCAGCACAAACTGATGATAAACCGCTCCCAGTAAGCCGATACAATCTATGCATGCATGATGTGATATACCTAATCAATCTATGAGATCAAACTGAACTGATGCAGCCATAGATAAAATAAATATATCGTGGTAAGCCGACTACCATAAACCGACTAGAATATCGGACCTAACCGAGGAAGTCCTAGTCGATAGGTAGCCGGGGTGACGAGACTTACCCTCTCGCAGGAGTTCGGACCTAACCGATGCAGCCCAGCTCGAGAAGCGAGATCCCATCGGAAGGGTGGCGATGCGCCGAAATTGTATTGATCGAGTGATAATTTACAAGGTCCCCGGGCGTACGTATTTATACCCCAAGTTACACGAGTCCTTATTGGACATGGTACATGATTTCCTAATTATAACAGAAAACTTTAACAAGGCCTGACCGGACACGAGGTCAGGTTTCCTAAAGATAAACACTTGCCTAATTAATGGGTACAGTAAATAACTGCCAAACAGCGGTCTTCACGGCTTCCTCCCGGAATCGGTCTCTTCTGGATCAATTTCCACCAGTTGACTGCAATTTCCCCTTTGACCGAATCTGACATAGGGCTTTACCAAATTTTGGCGTTAACACCTGCGGCGACTGGAGAGTGGTGAACGGCGGTGGATAGAGGGGATTAGCAGTGGTGAGGCTCAGGAAGACGACGGTGACGGCATCTCGACGATGCAAGGCGACGATGGAGGCATGGACGAGGTGCGGGAGGACCTGGGGACGGTGTAGAGCGGGTTAGAGAGAGGAATGGCTGAACAGGCCATCGGGAAAAACGCGGCCGAAGGCCGGTGGAGAGGCTCACCGAAGAGGACGACGGAGAGGACGGGGTTTCGACGGGAATCCGACGTAGCCGGCGGCGGAATAGGATGCAGCGGGGCGTGGCGATGCTAGCGAGCATGAGCGCGGTGGCTGGCAATAGCTGTAGCGACAGAGACGTGCGACTGGAGTCGGCTGAGCGTGGCGATGGCTCGGGAGCTCGACGCGGAGAGGGTTAGTGTGCACGGGGAGCTTCGGTGTTTAGGGGAAAAAGGACGAAGGAGCGTGGCGGGGATTTAAGTAGGCACGGGACGACAAGATCATGGCAGAGGCGGCCGGATTTTGCGGAAGGAGGGAAATGGCGGTGAGGGTGGGAAGTGCAAAATTCACACAGGGCCGAGAGACACGGGGAACGTAGGGGAGTGGAGCGAGGACTCAGTCCACGCAATCCGAACCGAGGGCAGAAGCGGGATGGGGTGGCAACAGGCACCAATCTGACGATGGACGGGAATTTTCCCCTCTAGCCGATTCGGCCGGAGGAGGAAGACGGGTCTGACATGTGGGCCCCGGTCCCACACGTCAGTGAGAAAGCGAGGAGGCGGGGCGAACGGACGCTGGCAGGTGGGCCCCAGCTGGCGGCGGGTGCGGGGAGAGGAGGCGCTGGGCTTGCGGGCCACGCAAGCAGGCCACATAGGAGAGGGCCAAGGCCCAGGGAGAGAAAAGAAAAGAGAAAAAGAGGAAAAGGGAGAAAAGAAAAAGAAAAAAGGGTTTCCAGAGTGAATTAAATTCCGATAATGTGTTTTGATTTATTAAAATTACTTCCAGTGCTCTGAAAATTCCAATAAAAATCCTGTTAGTGTATTTTGGAAAGAGGAATATAGGAAAAATACTCCCAGCCATGGTAATTTATTATTTTGCATTTCTCTAATTTAATTAATTCACAAGGCCTTTTTAAATAATTTCTTTAAAGCTTTTTCTTTAATGTATTTTGTGTGGCTCTATTTAAGAAGAAAACTAGGGTGTGACAAACCTATCCCCCTTAAACGGAATCTCATCCTCGAGATTCGGACGTGCTGGCGAAGAGGTGTGGATGGGCGGACTTCAATTCATCCTCTTGTTCCCAAGTAGCTTCTTCTGCTGAATGGTGGTTCCACTGTACTTTGCAAAACTTGATCACCCGGCTTTTGGTGTTCTTTTCATTGATCTCCAAGATCCGAATTAGTCTTTCCACATATGTAAGGTCTTCTTTGATCTCGATCTGTTCCGGATCGGCCTATTCTGCTGGTACCCTTAGACATTTCTTCAGTTGTGACACGTGGAACACATCGTGTATACCTACCATTGAAGTTGGAAGGTCGAACTGGTATGCAACTTCTCCTTTACGAGCTAGCACTTGGTAGGGTCCCACGAAACGGGGTGCTAACTTCCCTTTGGTTTGGAACCTGTCTACCCCGCAGAGTGGTGTGATGCGAAGATACACATAGTCTCTTTCCTCGAAACTCAGATTTCTGCGACGGTTGTCGGCTGTCTTGACTGAGCCGTCTTTAATCATTCCCGGATAATGGCCACTTTTTGTTCTACCTCTTTGAGTGCATCGGTCCCAAGCACCTGGTGTTCACTTGTCTGATCCCAGAAGAGGGCTGTACGACACTTCCTGCCATACAGAGCTTCGAACGATGCCATTTACAGATTGGCTTGATAGCTGCTGTTGTACGAAAACTCAGCGTAGGGCAGACTCTTATCCCATGTCCCACCAAAGTCCAAGGCACAAGCCCTTGGCATATCCTCCAATATCTGATTGACTCTTTTGGTATGCTCGTCTGTTTGTGGATGGTAAGCTATGCTGAAGTTTAGTCGGGTTCCCAATTCTGCTTGCAGCTTCTGCCAGAACTTGGAAGTGAACTGGCTACCACGATCAGATACAATCCTCTTGGGTACTCCGTGTAAACATGTTATGCGAGCCATGTAGAGTTCTGCCAGTCTCTTGCCCGAGTACATTGTATGCACCGGAATGAAATGGGCAACCTTGGTGAGTCGATCCATGATCATCGAGATCGAGTCATATCCCGAAGATGTGCAGGGCAAACCGGTGATGAAGTCCATCCTGATCTCTTCCCACTTCCACTCTGGGACTCCGAGTGGTTGTAAAAGTCCTTTAGGCCGTTGGTGTTCTACTTTGACTCGCTGACACACATCACAAAGTGCCACAAATTCCACGATTTCTCTTCTCATACTGGCCCACCAAAACTTTGTCTTGAGGTCTTGGTACATTGTAGTGCTTCCAGGATGGATGGAGTAGTGTGTCTCATGAGCTTCCCGGAGTATTAAGTCTTTGAGTTCCTTGTTTTCTGGGAAGTACATCCGTTCTCCCATCCAGACTGTCCTGTTTTCGTTTTCCATGAAACCCTAGGCTTTTCCAATTCTCATGTTCTTCTTGAGTTCTTTAATCTCTGGATCATTCGCTTGTGCCTCACGAATTTGATCGAAGAGTGTGGGCTAAGCCACTAGGGCTGCCATGAATCCAAGGTCAACAATGCCCAGATTCAGATGTTCGAACTCATGCTGCACTTCCTTGCACAACGTCTCTGCTCAAGCAGTATTGCAGTAACTTTTCCTGCTCAGAGCGTCTGCCACGACGTTGGCTTTACCCGGGTGGTAGTGTATTCCCACATCATAATCTTTAATCAACTCCAGCCACCTTCTTTGACGAAGGTTCAGGTCAGGCTGGGTAAATATGTATTTCAAACTCTTGTGGTCCGTCTAGATCTCACTACGGTTACCAATGAGGTAATGCTACCAAATCTTCAAAGCATGAACCACTGCAGCCAATTCCAGGTCGTGCGTTGGGTAGTTGCCCTCATGGGGACGCAGCTGGCGAGACGTGTAGGCTACAACCCTGCCTTCTTGCATCAGCACACATCCTAGCCCTTGGCGGGATGCATCGCAGTATACTTGGAAATCTTTCTTGGGATCTAGTAAGATCAGGACTGGTGTCGATACTAACTTCCTTTTGAGTTCTTCAAAACTGCGGTTGCACTCAACTGTCCAAACAAACTTCACATCTTTCTTCAATAATTGTGTCATGGGTCTCACAATCTTTGAGAAGTTTTTGATGAACCGGTAGTAATAGCACGTGAGTCCGAGAAAACTCCGCACTTGTGTCACTGTCCTGGGCGGTTTCCAATTGGTAACTAATTCCACATTCATTGGGTCCATGGCAACTCCCTGGGCGGTGATGACGTGCCCGAGGAACTGCACTTCTTTTAGCCAGAAGTTGCACTTGCTAAACTTGGCGTACAACTGGTGCTCTCTCAGCTTCTTAAGAACCAACCGGAGATGTTGCTCATGTTCTTCTGCTGATTTCGAGTGGATCAGGATGTCGTCGATGAAAACCACCACGAACTTGTCTAGAAACTCCATGAACACCTTGTTCATCAGGTTCATGACGAAGGCCAGTGCGTTTTGTCAGTTGTCACGCCTAGAAATTCACCAGAATTTCCAAAGCTAATTTGTGCAATAAACCCTCGTCCAGGAATCAGCCGAGGTACATAAAACGATAGTTTGATAAACATAACCAAAACGATAAATGATATATACTTACAACAGAGGCACTTAGTCCTCACACTAAAGAAAACAGCAGTGAAACGGCAACTAGCATAGCTTCAGCACCTAGCCACAGGCAGCTCAACTGGTATAAGCCAAACACCAACGTCTCCTCCTTGCAAAGCTTCACTCTGATGATTGCAATATTGCAAGACTGAGTACCACCCACCGTACTTAACAAGCCACACTAAGAAGTGCAATGTAATGCAACAGGAATTCCAAAGGAAAGGCATAGTATGGCTTATTTGCATAAACAACATTTTAAATTTTTGCATCTAAAAGCATTGAAAACAGTATAGTTTAATTATTATCAACATTTAACAAGTCTCTGAACAACGTTCCAACGCAGTTCAAGCCCAAACCATATTCCCTCTAAACTGGATCTATCAATATTCCATCATTTATCATCATCATTTAGCAGTGTGGGACTAATTACAGAAAACATTGCTAAGCCCGCTCATTATCCACGAGCACGGCTATTCGAATAGTTTTACTCTGGCCAGAGGTGTACAACTTTACCCACAAGACACGATTCCGCACATGTCACCATGCCCTGAAACACCACCATGGTACTACAAAGGGAGAAACCGTGACAAGACCTTTCGCATAACATGTCCAACAGAATGGTCACCGGCCAAGTCCACAGTAAAGGTGGCCCAACCTCCAGGCTAGAGAAACTCTTGGCTCCTAAACATATGGTTTTATTGGCACTGCCACTGTGAATTTATTGACACTACCACATATCAACTAAACACACCATGGTGCCTTCTGCTGGGACATGCTACACTACAAGTCCAGCCATTACCCATTCTGGCTTGTGGTTAGTACGGTAAATGCTTCGTAACAAGTAGTCCGCGAACCGGTCCTAAATTATCATGAGCACTGCTAGCAACATCACCAACCTGGTGCTCACAACCCACCATTCAGTCAAGTTTTAGTTGGCACACTAATTAACCAGCCACGACTCACTATCGTGAAAATATAGCCATTAAACAATAATTATCTATAAGTGAATCATAAATTATCCCACTTAAAATGATGCGACAATTTCTAAGCAATAGCTAAGCAAATCCTAAATAATATAGCCAGATAAATAATTAAATATCTAGCTAGTCAATATTATTTACCCAGGGTATCAAGGTACAAATATCAACATCAAAATGGCCATAATTATTAACGGATTATTGGATAATAAATAAATACCCATATAATGTCATTCCCTAAACATTTCATGCAATAACTTTAAAATAAAAATAGATTTCACAACTGGGATCAACATGCTCGAGGAGATTGTCATATGACTTACCTTGCAATCGTAAAACGTCTTCTGCAAATCTTCCGAACTCTTCCGTAGACTCCACGATCTTTCGAAACAGCGTTATACGGACTACACGCGCAAAATGATAAAAACCTAAGAAACTCCAAATAATAGTATATAAAAAGTACATAAACAAGTAGATTTATAATTTTAGATAATTTAGGAAGAAGAACGGATCGAATCGGAGTTCGGATGAAAAAGATATGGCCTTCAGAAGTTTAATTTCAGAGAAAATCCAAAAAGAAAAGGAAGAGGAATATTCTCAGAATATTCCCTCAGGAAAAGAATTGTTTTTACTAGAAAAAGGAGTGGGACCCATTGTTAGTGTCTAGGTTTTTGGTGGACATTTTCCAAGAAACAGAGGAGGAGCTAGGATGGTGGATTGACTAAGGTGGACGCCATGTGGTTGAGAGGGGTGAGGTGGCTGCCAGGATAGACTGATGACACAGCAGATTAGGGCTGACGTGGCACCGACTAGTGCAAGGATCGAGGGTAGGAGATCCAACGGCTCGATTGACTCGGGAATTAGATGGTCCGAGATGTCTCAAGGATTAAGGTGTGGGGGCCCACCCATCATACAAATGTGTGTACACAGGGGGGGCCCACATGGAGACTCCAGGAGAAAGATGTGTTGGTCCTCATCGGCAGTGCTGGAGAGGTGCGCGGGTCTCGCTTGTCATCCTGAAGGGGAGAGTCCGGTGGGTCCACACATCTGTCTCATGTGGAGATGGTCGGCCTGGGGCCACACGGCAGCGACTCACGGCGAGGGCAAGCTCCTGCCCATGGCAGATGAGGTGAGGGGAGGCCGAAGCAGGGGAGACCAAGGTGCCGCGTGGTGAGGTTGGCTCGGAGCGAGCGAGGACGATGACGATGCGGCACCCCTACGGCGATGGTGATGGCAAGGGCGGAGGCGAGGGAGGCGACGATCTGAGGTGGGTGCGGGGACGACGCGCGCACAGCAAGCAGACGGGGAACGCGACGGTGCGTCAGTGGCAAACGGCGTGCAGTGATACCGAGCGGAGAAGCAGCACGGGCGCAGCGCATGTGGCGATGGAGGGCAGTGCATGGTCGTAGGGGATGCGGGGCGAGCTCGGCAACTAGCCCGCGGCGACAGCTAGCAGAGAGGCGGCTTTCCAGAGGCGGCGAAGGCAGTCGACGGGGCGGCGACTTCCCAAGCGATGGGAAAAGAGAGATGATGACGATGGCGACGACAGGTGACGGCGCCGGACGCACAGGAGGTGACGGGGGAGCGCTGTTTGGGCAACGCGGCTGGAGAGGAGGCTTTGGTGCCGAGGATGAGGGAGGAGAGGGAGCGGCGACGAGGATGCTCATCAGCGACGGCTTGCAGCAGCAGTGGCGACGGCGCAATCGGGATGTAGCAGAGGGGCGGCGCACGGTAGAGGAGGAGCGGCGGCGCACAGGATGGATCGGGCTGGAGGCGAGCAGGGTGGCGGCGCTGGTCGGTGGGAGAGCCAGGGCGGGCGGTGGAGCACAGGGTAGCAGAGGCAGGCGGCGCGTCGGGGTGGCGGCGACTAGATGCAGCGGCGGCGGTAGGGCACAGAGCGGGAGCGGCGGCTTGAATATATATAGGGCGAGAGCGAGGGAGAGACTGGGGCTGTGACGGGCGGCAGCCACGTGGACTCGGTGGTGGCGGGCGCAAGGCGTCGCGGCGTAGGACTCCTAGGGCGCACGGCAGGCGCAGGGCAGCAGCGCAACGGCGGGGCGCAAGGCCAGCGATGGAGGTGGCCAAGGCGGCGCGGTCGAGGACGTGGCAGGCGGGGCGCGGCGGCGGGCTGGGGCAGCCGAGGGAGCTCGGCCGGGCCAATCCGAGAGAGAGGAGAAAAGGAGGAAGAAAAAGGAGGAGGCTCGGGGGAAGAACGGGAAGGGAGAAAAAGAAAAGAGGAAGGAAGAGAAGGGAGAGATAAAAAGGGAAAACACAGGGGTCTTTCGGAAAAATTCTTAATTGTAAGATTTAGAATTTTGGGTTATTTAGCGAATCAAAGGATATTTTTGGAATATCGGAGTTTAGGGATAATTTTGGAATCTTGAATTATTTCGAATACTGTAACATACCCAAAATTATAAGAAATAAAGTGATGTATGAAAGTGGGAGATAATGAAATACATCTCTTATGTCAGCATAAGGCATTTTCATGTTTTAATTGAGCTTTTGCATTTTTATATAGGAACCATAATTGCCATTTCAAATTTGAAGGAATTCTTTAGAGGAATAAAAATCAAGAAAATTCCTTAGAAACTAAACTATATCAATCAACACTGCGATTTTCACTGAATTTTATCATTCAATAGTGTCTCAAATAAATACTTTAACCTCAGCAAAAAATATGGAAAACTTCACCTGCAGACAGCCTATTTGACATTTTTTCCAGAATTAATCATCAATCACTTCTCACAAAATTTACCAGAACTGTATTAGATTGTGAAATAATTACAGAAAAATTTCAGTACAATCATTCACAAATCTTGACTAAAATAATAGGAAAGCTCACTGACTCAGATAGTGACAGCAGAAACTGAAATTTGGGAACGAATTTTGCCATTTTCCAAGAGAAATCTACAAGTCCACAACTTTGAAAATTTGGCACAGAGGCCTCCACATAGTGGACTGTCTCCAGTAAAAATTTCAATGCCTTCTTCACCAAACTCACACATAAAATAACAAGACTCAATAACTCAGGTAGGTGTACAGAGGAGGCTGATTTTTAGCCTAAATTTGTAATTTCACCAGGAAATATCTACAAGTCACCTAAGCCTGAAACTTGGCAAAAATTGGACAATACACCCACTACTCACAGAAATTTTCCATGAATTGATTCATACAGTAACCAAGTAAAATGACTGGACAAATGTAGCCCTCAACTACTCTATTTACACAGTCTCTGGAAGAATTTTTCCTGGTTTTTCACTGCCAAGCGGGTCCCAGCCACCATGGGCCCCATCTATCGGTCACAGGCATCCTCCAACCTGGCCCCACATGCAGAACTCGCGCGCCACGTGCCAGGCCATGCGCCATGCCGCCGACCGAGCTCCTCTCCACCTCACTGCGTGGGGAGCTCCACCATTTAGCCAGCCCTCTCGCCCATCATCTCTCTCACTCGCCCTGGTCCGGTTCCGCGGAGAAGCCAAGGAATCCCACCTCGGGAGCTCCGGGAACAGAGGCATCTTCCTCAGCACCGGCGAGATCCCGACCACCGCGCTCCTCCTCCGGTGAGCTTCACCACAGCCAAACTATGGGAACGTGACCACCTCTAGGTCCCTGATCTATTTTTTCCATCTTCTTTCCCTGTCTTCAAGGTTGAAGACGATGCATCGCGCACTGTCTCCAGTGACCGCCGCAATGGCATAGCGCCGTTCTCACTGACCAAGGCGAGATCAGCGTCGATCTTTGGACAGCGGCGTCACAACCCCAAGGGAAGCGTGGTAAAGGATTGCGGGTTGATTTCTGGAAATCCTGAGGGCCTTTCTGCAATATCACTCTGACTGACCAATGGACCTATACATTATAAAATCCGAGAAATATTAAGAAAAGTATTAATCCATTAATTGTTCCACTGAAAGTTAGGCAAATTTCTAAAATCCATATCCAATTCATTTTAACTCCAAATTTGATGAAACAAAATTTGTGGGAATCACAAAATTATGCACTTTAATTCTATGAAATAAAATCTGGAGAAACCAAAGCTTAAAATTTCTCAAAAATAATAATCATCATAAAGTATATAAACTTTATATAAATTTAACCATTTTCTGTTTACTTTAAATTAAGGTTTGGTAAATCCATAAAAGGTTGACCTTTCATGCAGTGAACTGACATTTAGTTATATTTACATAAATGACACTTATATAAAATTGTAATAGGTGCATACCTTAATTAGTATGAAAAAAATATATATCAACAGCCAAAATTCATAAGAAAATAATTCTTGCTCAGAAAAATGTCAAACCAATTTTGTAATTCTTAGAAAAATGCATACTTTCCATTTATGAACTAATTTTGCACAGAACTAAGCCACAAATAATCAGTACATTTTATATTCTTAAAAGGACACCTAAAACTTGTAAAAATCATATCTCACAGATGGTAAGTGCAAAAATAAAAATAATTTCACCAAAAAGTTTCTGAAACCAGTACCAAATCACTGCACAAAAATCATACATATTAGAACATTTTGCATTTTTACATTATTTCTTGACTTTACTTTAACTTTAAAATTTAAAATTAGAAGAAGAGCCTTTGGAGTTTGAGGAGGTAGAATTTATTGAGATACCTGAAGCAAACCTGAACCAAGGCAAGAATCCCACTACCTTTGAACATATTGCTCCTAAATTTTGGGATTATCAATGATTTCATTTTAACTTGCACCGTTATTTTGCTATGTATATTATATAGATTGTGGGCAATGGTAGTTAATCCCTTTTTCTGCATAATCCACCTTGAAATATTGATAACCTACTGCTTGTAACACTAGGATGGGTGGAAGTACTTGTTAAATGCTTACTATAAGGTATATACTTATATATGTGCTTAGTCATGCCTAGCTACTTACAAAATAAGTCATGGCCATCTAATTATGTTTGAAATGGGAATTTATTTACTTCTGATCATAGATGAATATTTATGATATTTGTGAACTAAAACTGAAGGAAAACCATTTTAAAACTTGGGCAAACAAATGGTACACATATGTGATAGTTGTGTATCGATAGGGGGAGTGTTTGCCTGGGTTGCTTAAGGACCGAACTCAGTGTCATTTCTCATGTTAAACAGTACAGCCACATGCGCTAGTATGGGATAGCCATAATGGATTAAGTTGCTTAATGTTTAGCCTTGCATTCTGGTAGGCAAAGTAGTATGGGCAGTGCCTACAATGGATCGTAGGGCTGTTTAGAGGAACTACCTATATCCCGTAACGGAATAGGCGTCTAAGTTTGTCCAATACAACGTTGTGTGCCTCGTGGGGAGCCAGGTAGGCTGCTGCCACGGCGCTAGGTTAAGCCGTGGGCCCACCACCCACGGTATCGGGGTAGCCCCTCGATGTGGAGTAACACACCTCGTGCTGGTGCAAGGCTAAATTTTAGGTAATGTAAAAGCTGTGTTGTGACCTCTAGACCGCATTCAATGTGTAGAGTGTGGTGGTACCGATGGGTACCAGACAAACTAGAGCGATCATATCATGTGGGTAAAGTTGTACAAACTCTACAGAGTCAAAACTAATCGGTTAGCCATGCTCACGGTCATGAGCGGCATGGTTGTGTCCATTGAGTTTAGATTTATGTTTTTAAAATGCTTTATGGAATGGGATTGTTGGGTGAAGATTTATACTGATTTATACTCGGTGATTGATGAAATGATGATGGAATGGAGTTGAAGTATTAAGTTGTATTATAGTCTTGCTGCCAAGGAGGGCAGTGAAGTTTTTATTTATGAAAATCGATGCCATGATGTTACTCTATTAGTTTGTTATGCAATTTGATTTATGAATCCCTCTTTTAACTTGTTGCGAAATAAAATTGGCTTTATGCAATAAAACTGAGCCTCTTCATACAGCCTTTACCTTGATTATAGCTCACATGTATAGTTAGGTTTGATTGTGGCCTTGCCAGTACCTTGCGTACTGAGTTATATTTTATTTTTGTGAATGCTCCTATAGATCCATGCAAAGGTGAAGAGGAAGATTTGTATGATGAATGTGTGGGTGAACAAGTTGATCACGATGGTCCAATCTAAGAGTTTACCCTTAGTCGGTTACCTGAGGGTTTTTTGGGTAGTCATGCTTTCGATGGACTTACTATTTGGCCTCCAAGGCTTATGTAAACATTAGTTAATATGTATCTGTATCTGTACTTCTTGTTTAATTAGCTAAATACCCTCTGTATTGGATATTACTTGCTAAGATGAACGTGTGGGACTAGAGCTTTCTTGGGCTAGTCACACATTAGTAAGAATTTAGAAATGATGAGATGCATGGATGTTGATTCAACTGTAGACCATGTCCCCAGAAGTGTATATCGTGTTTGGTCGGCACCTTCATTTGTTTTGATGGGCACGCTTCGCCGTTTCGGACTGGTGAATCAACTCTCCAAATATCTCTTTATTTCTGAATTCGGCGCGTTGGATTTGTATTATGAATGGGTAAATATTATGGCAAGGCTACAATGAAGATGGATGGTTACTGCACTTATTTGGTTTTTATTCGAGATCCCATCCATCTAGATATTCACGTTGTCATAGTAATTACTCTCCATAATGCACTTCCGGGGTGCCCACAAATACTTTGGCATAATTTTTGGGAATCGAAAACTTGGAAATACTTTATGGGATTTGGAAATTGGGAAAAATTAGAATATCAGGGATTTGAATTTATTCATCGAAAACTAGATTTCAAAGGAATATAAAAGATTTATTTTAGAAGAAAAAAGGATTTTTCGAGATTTAAGGGATTTATGAGTTTTGAAAACTGGATTTATTCGAGAACTTTGGACAAGGAATTTTGTGGGGTTTATTTGAGAGGAATTTGATATATCCGACGATCTGGATTTTGGATTTCGAGAATATTTTACGGAATCGAACTTTCAGCGAAATGGGTATTCGAGAACAACAGCCCGAGTCCAGGTAGAACAGAAGGGCACAAAAGGATTGGACCAGAAACGACCTGAGAAAAGGAATTGTCGATGCTTTGCACCGGCAATAAAACTATAGGGCTACTCGGCGAAGGTGAATTCGGTGGATTGCAGAGGAACACAGAAGGTTTATACTGGTTCAGGCCCTCGATGTGAGGTAATACCCTACGTCCAGTTGAGGTGTTATTCCTCTGAGGTGTTTGATGATCGGTGATCTTCTTGTTCTTGCCCTGAGGGGCGCCCTGCCTCCCTTTATATACTAGGGGACAGGGGTACATGATAAAGATCCCAGCCGGATACGACCAAGGGATTTCCTTCTTAGAGATCGAGTCCTATCCGACTAAAACTATGTTTCCTTATTATACAAGGCACGGCCCGCCGGGTGCTATCTTATCTCTAATTACATGGTTCGGCCCATCCTCTATCCGAGTGGCCCATGTACTAGTAATGAGGTACCCGGGGCCCATGGCCTCCACAGTAGCCCCTGAGACCTTCATAGTTGAGTCACAGCTGATGCTGAGTGCTTGTCCTCCACGGTGAAGGTCGCCCGAGTGCAGTGCCCCCGAGTACTCTTTGTCCGAGTAAGTCTTCTTCCGAGTCCTGCTTCATGTCAGCTGGCAGCGAGGCTATGAAGGGCTTCATGTATATATATGAATAGTATGCGCTGAATAGGCGCACCTATTAGGTGTAGCCCCCGACTTTGTGCTTAATTGTGAAGACAATTAAACATAAAGTCAAGAGATCTTTAACCTGGAAGTCTTTCCCGAGTAGATTACTACTGGTATATGAGACTCTTCGGTATCATGTCAACCGGAAAAATTTTATAGTCTTGCCGAGTAGGAGACTACTCGTACGTAGGACTCTTCGACTTCATGTCAGTCGGGATATGTGTTTATAGTCTTGCCGAGTAGGATGATACTCGTATATGGGACTCTTCAGCGTCATGTCAGCTGGAAAAGGGGGTTTATAGTCTTTTCCAAGTGGCGTCCCACTCAAAAATTAGACTCCTCCACATCATGTCAGCGGGAAAAGATATTTATAGTCTCTCCCGAGTAGTACACTACTCGAAAGTTAGACTCTTCCGCATCATGTCAGCGGGTAAAATGTTGCTCATGGTAACTGATGGCCACGCATGTAGGTCGAGTACCACTTTATGAAAACAAATCCACGGCGTGGTTAGGTGTACTCAAGCGAGATATCTGCATCTCCAATTTAAATGAAGACCAGCTTGTGATCCTTGTAAGGATATATCCTCGAGACCTGGGGGATAAGACAGATACCCAAACATATATGTTTAGCAATAAGGCTCTCATGAAGCATATCTGTTTACCTCATCGGCTCCTATTGGTAGCACCAGTGCTATAATTTCAACTCAGCCTGCGGGCGGCCTACATGGAGCATGCTACTGTAGGAACTCATATCTTGATGGCCCAGTGCTGACGGTGTAGGCCCAAGCCCATCTAGTCAGCATCGACTCTATAAAACTGGGGAAAGAGAAAAAGATTCCTTCATCTTCCCCAAATCAGCCAATCGCTTCATCTTCCTCCTTCGCACCCAGCTTTTCGCCTCCCGCCCGGCTAGGGTTAGCTGCTGCCATTCCCCACCCGGACTCGGGCGATTCCAATCCTCTCCGTTTGTTCCAAGCCCCCGATCTACTTTTCCCCAAATCTCACCGCCTCCAGTCATGCCGAAGGCTTCGGATCTTGTGGGTGCGCCGGGAAGTTCTTGGCCAATGTCAGATTGTGGCTCGGTGAAGCTGAAGCGGCTGGAAAGTGAACTGAAGTTGCCTAGCCAAGAAGTGATTCGCTGGCGGTTGGCTAAGGGTGAGTTTATCCCAAATCCCCAATCGGGTGAAACGGTAGTTTTCGCCTCTTTTTTCGATCGAGGCTTGTGCCTTCCGTCTTCTGATTTCTTCCGCCGCATCCTTGACTTCTACGGACTGGAGTTGGTGCATTTGAACCCCAACTCGATCCTTCAGATCTCCATCTTTGTTACTCTTTGTGAGTGCTTCTTGGGTGTTGAACCCCATTTTATCCTCTTCCGACACCTGTTCCATGTCAAACCCCAGCCCTCCAAGAGTAATATTAATGTGATTGGGGGGCTGGTCTCCAGCTAAGGAGCGATGGAAGAAGACATATCTTGATTTGCCCTTGAGATCTTCTCGGAAAGGCTGGCACAAGGAATGGTTCTATTGCGCAGATCTGGCTCCTTCCTTGCGCCCGTTTACTGGCTTGCCGCCCGTGGTTTCGCCAAACTGGTCAGCAAAGCCGTCCTTTGAAGAAATGGGCCAAGTGCATCAGTTGTTGGTGAAGATAAATGACCTCAAGGAGGCTGACTTGACAGGACCTTGGGTCGCTCGTCGCTTCTTAACCTGCGCGTCCAACCGTTGAAGCTGAGAAGTGCATTTGGCTGCGCCTTTAAAGGCAAAAACGATCCTGACCGAGTAAGCAACAAGTCAGCGGACAAGGGGGAAGTGACCGCGACCCTGTTCGGCTACTTCTCCGAAGGGGTGATCGCAACCGAGGACAATAAGCGCCGGGTTGCGGCCTATAGCTTCATTCGGCCTCGGACCAAGGTAACCTTTAACCTTCTTCTGTGATGAATGCTTGTGGAACTGTGAATGTTCAACGTTGCGTGATGTATTTTGTTGGCTCACTTATAGTGGCATGAAGAGTTTGATGAAGACTCCCGCCCGCTGTCGGCCGTCGCGTTGAAGAAGAGGCCGAGAAGTCCCTCTGCTGCCCAACCCGACTACAAGAGAGTGGGGAAGAAGCTGATTTTGTATCGAGGCAAGGGGGCCATGACGGCACGCGCCGTGGCTGGAAGCCTGAAAATAAAGGACGCTGTCGCTGCGGCGCCCAGGCGATCAAGTCCCAGGTTGAGACCTGCGGGTTTGAGCCCGACGTTGTCAAGCCCGGCTGCTGCGCCACCGAGGGGCCGGCCAGAGCAGACGCTGTCGGGGGCGGAGGCGCCCAAGCCAACCACGCCGGAATCAGAGCCGACTCGGGCTGAAGTGCCACCGCTGACCGTGACGCCGACCGGGCCGACTGCCGGAGCTAACGCTCTGCCGGGGACCGGGTCGCCCGGCAAGAAGCTAAAGTTCTCCAAGAGGTGCGCTGCTCCGGGTCTTCTGAAATTCTTGTATGTCGAAGTAGTGTCATCATATATTGTTTCGCCGTGCAGGAAGGCCGATATCGATCTCAAGGTGATCAATCTGACCACTCCCCTTGATGAGCCTGCCCCAGCGGAGCCGGCGGCCGTGAGCACACCTGCTGAGCAGGGGGCCAGCCTGGTCACGGGGACCGAGGCGGTCCCGACTGCAGGGTCACTGCCACCACCCGACCAAGGGGCGGCTGCTGAGGTTGAGGCCCCAGGCCCCGAAGCGTCGCTCGTCGTAGAGGCCGCGGTCGGAGCCCCTGAGCCGGTCCCTGAGGTCGCGGGGGATGGCGGCGCTGAGGCCAGGACCCCATCGTCGTTGTGGTCGTCGTCGTCGTCGCCGCCGCCGCCGGAGATCCCACATCTGCCTCAGATTGAAGCTCCTCCACGTGTGATGCCCCGGACATTTACATGGACGTCTCCTGATGGGACAGCGAAGAGCTTCAGGCTTGATGAAGTCATCGCGAGGAGAGAGCGCGAGAGCTTGCTTCGCGCCGCCATCAGCGGGTCCAAGGGAGTCGCAGTATGATTCTTGTGGTAGAGCCTTGGTGATCCTCTTGTTTTGATGTCTGACTCCGTCCTTGGTTTGTCTCCAACCCTGAGCAGAAGCTTGTCGACCGCAATGAGGCGATGACGGAAATCTTGGTCGAGGTGGCTCCCCACCTCGCAGAACTGGAGCAGCTCCGGGCATTGAAGGCCGAGATGGAGGAGCGTCATGCGGGGAGGGAGGCCTGGCTGAAGAGTGGCGCCGATCAGCTCAGGGCGGAGACATGGGCCCTAGCCGAAAAGATCAGAGGTGAGACCCCCGAATATATCTTCCCGACCGAACCATTGATGCATTCATCCAGCTACGGTTGTTCCCGATTGCCCAGTTATGTCATGACTGCACGGTTGAGCTCTTGGCTAATCTGTGGTGCAGCCCTCGAAGCGGAGTTGAAGACCCGAACAGAGAGGGAATCACAGCTGAAGGAAGCTGAAGAAGCCAGGGCCGAGCTTGAGAAAGTCAAGGCCGACCTGACAAAGGCCAGCACCGAGCTTGACCGGGAGAAGGCCGAGTTGGAGGAGACCATCGCCAAGCTCGGTAAGGAAAATGCTGAACTGGAGAAGACCATGGCCAGGTGGGAGGCCGACTACGAAAGTAAGTCCTCAACCCGACAGCGATCTTAGTCGATCCATTAGTTGTTCCATCTATATCCGAATCTGACAAGTTTACTTGCCGGCGGATCTGGGCAGACATGAGGACCAATGTCCGGGCCCAGTATCGGTTCTACACAGAGGAGATAAGAGTGATCAGGGAGTCACGGGAGGCCCTCGTCGGGTCCGTGAAAGGGCTCCTTGACCTCATAGATCCCTGCCCTGTGGGGACCAGCTGCAGCAGAATCCCCCTGTGGAGGCCATAGGCCCCGGGTACCTCATTACCAGTACATGGGCCACTCGGATAGAGGATGGGCCGGATCATGTAATTAGAGATAAGATAGCACCCGGTAGGCTGTACCTTGGATAATAAGGAAACAAAGTCTTAGTCGGATAGGATTCTATCTCTAAGAAGGAAATCCCTTAGTTGTATCCGACTATGATCCTTATCATGTACCCCTATCCCCTAATATATAAAGGGAGGCAGGGCGCCCCTCAGGGCAAGCACAACAAGAGCAACCGGATCATCGATCCCCATATACTTCAGAGGAATAACACCTCAACTGGACGTAGGGTATTACCTCACCTTGAGGGCCTGAACCAGTATAATTCTTTTGTGTTCCTCTGTAATCCACTGAATTCACCCTCACCGAATAACCCCATAGTTTTATTGCCGGTGCAAAGCATCGACACCCCCAGATAGAGGCGCGTCTCGAGGATGCACCGAGTGTCTTGAAAAAGTACTCGAATGAGCATGTTGTTGCCGGCGTGGCCCAGACCCTGGCGATGACCAAGTCCATATACCCAAGGGCAGATATTGAAGACATCAGGGAAGGGTTTGCCGAAGAGACAACGCCCGAGGAGGCGCTAGAGCTGATTGCCCGGGCGAAGCCGACTGCTGAAATAATTACCCGAGACCTGGGTCTGTAAGGGCGACATGTTATGTAGTCGGTGTATATAAACTTTTGTTAAACAAGCATGTGTAAATATGTGTGCAGTGCCGCCAAGCTCATTACTTAGTCGTCATTAGCTTTACTCGACCGTGTGGTATGCACCGAGTTAGTCTGTCAGAACTTAATAAAAACGTTCAAAGTAGGAAGCTGTACTTGGGCAAACATGACAGTCGTAGTAAGGCTTCATAACCGAAGTAAGATAAGCTCGTATGTTATTGACAGAACGCATATATACATGCAGCCCCTGACTCACTGCTCGGTTGATACAAGCGGCGTAGTGAGTCAGAAGAACTGTACACATGAAAAATATAGAACTCAGGTATAGAAAGGACGTAGCTGTTCTATATTCCATGAGTTGCTGATGAGAACGCCGTCTTCGGTCTTCAGTCGGTAGGCACCTGGCCGCGTGACCTCGGCTATAATGAATGGCCCTTCCCAAAGTGGGGATAGTTTATGCCTGTCTTTGGTGGTTTGTATTTTTCTCAAAACGAGGTCCCCGACCAAAAAGGCGCGGCCACGGACATTGTGATTGTGGTAGCGACGTAGGCCTTGAAGATACCTTGCCGACTGGATTATTGCGGTGTCTCTTGCTTCTTCCAGCTGATCTAACTCGACCAGTCGGGTATTGTTGGAGTCATCTTCTGAGTAAGCCCGGACTCGCGGAGAGCCGAACTGTAACTCTGTAGGTAGCATAGCCTCGGCACCGTAGACCAGGAAGAGAGGGGATTGCCCTGTTGCCCGACTAACCGTGGTTCTGAGAGACCAGAGAATGGATGGGAGTTCTTGTACCCACCTGCCCGCATATGGTTGTAGTCGGTCAAATATCCTGGCCTTGATGCCTTGTAAGACCATAACGTTGGCTCGTTCGACCTGCCCGTTGCTTCGCGGGTGTGCCACAGACGTGTAGCAGATCTTGATGCCGAAGTCGTTGCAGAAGTCTTGGAATACGCCGGCCGCGAATTGAGTACCGTTGTCAGTGATGATGCGGTTAGGGACCCCGAATCGGTATAGTATACTCATGATGAAGTCCTTTGCTCGTGCCGCTGTAATTGTTGCAATGGGTTTGGCCTCAATCCACTTGGTGAATTTATCCACCGGGACGAATAGATGTGTGAACCCTCCTGGGGCTTTCTTGAAAGGCCCGACCATGTCGAGCCCCCATACTGCAAATGGCCAGGAAATGGGGATAGTTTGGAGTTCCTGGGCTGGGATATTTGTTTGTCTTGCGTAGAACTGGCAACCTTCGCACTTGCGAACAATGTCCTTGGCGTCTGTTAATGCTGTGGCCCAGAAAAATCCCTGCCGGTAAGCCTTTCCGACTAACGTCCTGGATGCGGCGTGGTTGCCACATATGCCCGAGTGGATTGAGTGCAGAATCTGCTTGCCCTCCTCGGTGGTGACGTAGCGCATGAGGACACCGGATGCGCTCCTTCGTTACAGGTCTTCTCCGACTAGTAGGAAGCTTTTGCTTCGACGCTTGATTTGCTCGGCTTGACTGTGATCTTCTGGGAGTTCGTCGTCCAGGAGAAATTTGACAACAGGAGTCCTCCAGTCTTGACATATGTGCAGCACCTCGTCTGTGGCCGGGGTAGGCTCGCCTCCCGACTGCTCCAGTGTCGGTTTCTTCTTGACTGATGGCTCCATAAGTTGCTCGACAAAGATTCCAGTCGGAACTGCTTCTCACTTGGATCCCATGTTTGCCAGCTCGTTGGCCGCGTCGTTGTATTGACGCAGGACGTGTGTGATTTCCAGCCCGTCGAACTTGTTTTCCAGCTTGCGGACCTCCAGATAGTATGCCGCCATGGTATCGTCGAGACAAGTCCAGTCTTTCGTAACTTGGTTTACCACGAGTTGAGAGTCCCCGCGCACAACCAGTCGACGTATGCCGAGTGATATGGCGATGCGGAGCCTGTGAACAAGTGCCTCGTACTCGGCGACGTTGTGGGAAGCCTGGAAGTGGATTTGTAGAACGTACTTCAGTTTTTCGCTAGTGGGGGAGGTCAATATGACTCTAGCCCCGGCGCCGCCGATCCGTAGAGAACCGTCGAAGTACATTGTCTAGTACTCTAGCTTTGCTGTTGGTGTTGGCCGTTGAACTTCCGTCCACTCGGCCATGAAGTCGGCTAGAGCTTGAGATTTAATTGCTGTCCGTGGCTGAAAGGTGATGCCAAACGCCATCAACTCAAGTGCCCATTTAGTGATTCGGCCGGTGGCCTCACGATTATGAAGGACGTCCCCGAGTGGAAAAGCTGTGACCACCGTGACTTGGTGTGCTTGAAAATAATGCACCAACTTCCGGACTGTGATGAGTAGGCCATATAGCAGCTTCTGGACCTATGGATATCTCGTTTTGGAGTTGGCAAGGACCTCGCTGATGAAGTAGACTGGCCGTTGTATTTTTTGAATATGACCCTGTTCGGATCGCTCGACCACCAGCACCGTGCTGACTACCTGTGTTGTTGCCGCGAGATATAGCATTAGCGGTTCTTGGGGCATGGGTGACGCCAACACGGGGGGTGATGTGAGAAATTGTTTGAAGTCTTCGAAGGCTTGTTGGGCTTCCAGAGTCCATTGGAAATTGTCTGCCTTTTTGAGTAGCTTGAAGAAGGGCATGCCCCTTTCGCCCAGTCGGGAAATGAACCGGCTGAGTGCCGCCATCCAGCCTGTCAATTTCTGGACGTCTTTGAGGTTAGTCGGGGGTGCCATGTTCCTGATGGCGTTGACTTTCTCCGGGTTGGCCTCGATGCCGCGATTCGAAACGATGAAGCCAGGTAACTTTCCGGATGGCACACCGAAGGCGCATTTTTCCGGGTTCAGCTTCATCTTGAATCTTCGAAGGTTTTGGAAGGTTTCTTCCAAGTCAGCGATGAGGTCTTCTTTGGACTTGGTCTTGATCACCACGTCGTCGACGTAGGCTTCCACGTTGCGCCCGATCTGAGTGTGCAGACACCGCTGAATAGCTTGTTGATAGGTTGCGCCTGCGTTCTTCAAACCGAACGGCATTGTGATGTAGCAGTACGCTCCAAACGGCGTGATGAAAGATGTCTTTAAACAGTCTTCCTCCCTCAAGCTGATTTGATGGTATCTCGAGTAACAGTCGAGAAAGTTGAGTAGGTCGCACCTTGCCGTGGAATCAACCACCTGATCTATCCGGGGAAGACCAAATGGGTCCTTGGGGCACGCTTTGTTGAGGTCGGTGTAGTCAACGCACACGCGCCATTTACCGTTTTTCTTCCGAACCAGAACTGGGTTTGCCAGCCAATCCGGGTGATAGACCTCTTTGATGAACCTGGCTGCAAGGAGCTTGGTAATCTCCTCCCGAATCGCATCCTTGCGGTCCTGTGCGAAGCGCCGCAGCAGTTGCTTGACTGGCTTGGCGTCTGTCTTCACATTTAGGGCGTGCTCGATCACCTCCCTTGGTACGCCTGGCATGTCGGACGGTTTCCACGCGAAGATATCCTTGTTGGCTTGGAGGAAAGTGATGAGCGCGTCTTCCTATTTGGGGTCGAGTCTGGTCCCGACTAGAGCAGTCTTAGAGGGGTCGGAAGGGTCCAGGGGGATCTTCTTCGTGTCAGATCCCGCTGAGATTCCCGACTTCGCTCCTTTTTTTGCCGGAACTTGATCTTGCTCGACTTCTGTTGTGACGGCTTGCCGAATGCTGTCGCGTCCGACTGCTGCCTCTTGTGATTGAGCCAGTTCGCAGCTCTCCTTACCACAGGTGAAGGCTTGCTTGATGTCGCTGCGGAGGGAGAGGACTCTTGCTGGCCCAGGCATCTTCAGCACCATGTATGTATAGTGCGGTATCGCCATGAATTTGGCGAGTGCCGGTCATCCGAGTATTGCGTGGTACGCGGTCTCGAAGTCGGCCACCTCGAAACAGACATTTTCCGTGCGGAAATTATCCCGCGTGCCGAAGGTTACCGGCAAGGTTATCTGCCCGAGTGGGGTTGATGACAGGCCGGGAATTATCTCGTGGAAGGGCGCAGTGCTTGGCCGTAGTTCTGAACGAGGAATTTTCATCTCGTCCAAAGTCTTGGCGAATAAGATATTGAGCGCGCTGCCTCTGTCGATGAGGGTTTTCTTCAGCCTGATGTTTCTGACGACCGGGTCCAGGATGAGTGGATAGCGTCCCGGGTGGGAAACCCGATCTAGGTGATCTGCGCGATTGAAGGTGATGGCCATCTCTGACCGGCGCAGGTATTGGGGGGTGTCCGCCGTGGAGACCGTGTTGATGTCGCGTGCTGAAAGCTTCTATTTGCGCTTGGACTCGTACGCGAGTGGCCCCCCGAAGATATGGTTGAGCTCGGCTTGAGGATCTTGGAAATCATCAGCCGGACCCGAGTCTGGCTTGTCTTTGTCCTTGTCGGCGCCAGACGATGAAGCCTTCTCGGAGGCAAATTTCTTGAGCATGTAGCAGTCTTTGGCCGCGTGCTTGCCCTTGGGGTGGAAGGGGCATGGCCCACTCATGACTTTCTGGTAGTCGTTGTTCCGCTGGGGCTGCGACAGACTGCGCTCCATGTTGGCCACCTCGTTGTCCGACTTCCGCTTGCGACTGCCAGACTTATTTTGAGACGGCTCGTTGTCGGCTTTTGCCTTCTGGTCTTTCTGTCGGGGCTCCTTCTTCTCGTCGAGGGCCTCAGCGACCGCCTCGGCCGAGTCGGCGTATTTGTTGGCCATGTCGAAGAGCGCCCGGACCGTGGATGGTGGCTTCCGAGTGAATTTTGCAATAAGCGGAGCGTCTTTGACCCCCTTGCGAAAGGCGGCGATGACGGCCTCGTCTTTGACAGTTGGAATTTGATTGCGCTTCTCGGAAAACCTTTTGATGAATTCGCGCAAGGACTCATTTTTCTTCTGGTGCAGCTGATAAAGATCATGCTCCGAAGCTGGTCTGTCGTAGGTCCCCTGGAAATTAGCGATGAACCGTTCCCTGAGTTGTCCCCAGGAACCGATCGACCGCCTCGGGAGGCCTATTAGCCATGTCCTCGCCGAGTCGGCTAGCGCGACTGGGAGGTAGTTAGCCATGACTCTGCTGTCGCCCCCAGCAGCTCGAACTGCTAGGGTGTAAACGGTGAGCCAGGACTCGGGGTTTGTCTTGCCGTCATACTTTTCGATCCCGGTGGGCTTAAAGCCAGTCGGCCAAAAGACGTCCTGTAGCTCGTAAGTGAAGGCTGGGATGCCTTCGTCTTCGTGAGGGCTCCGACTCCGATCTTGGTGGTGCAGCCGCTCGTGGTGGAGATCGAAGCGCTCGTTTTCGTCCTCCAGTCAGTGGCATTCATCTTCTTCGCGTTCTTCGTGTCAAGCGTTTAAGGTGTGGCGAAGGTCGCGGTGCAGTCGCACCCGGAGGTCTTGATTGGGTCGGCGATCGTACTGGCGACGCCGCCGATTGCCATTGTTGGTATTGCCGAGCGTGGTTTGCCGGGACTCTTCGCGTTGCCGACTAGAGCCGGCCGCCCAGCGTCGCGTTGATGCAGATGAGTCTGCCGCCGGAGAACCCGACCGGTTGGTCGGTATGACTGTGTCGCCCGACTGCTGTTGCTGCTGACAGGCAGCAGCTGTGATCATCGCCTTGATCTTAGCGATAGTCGGGGTGGCCTGGTGATCAGCCCCGAGCTGGAGTGTGTCCAGCAGAGTTGCGGCGGCCACAACGTTCTGTTGTGGCGTGACGAAGACGTCGTGGTCGCCAATCTTGGTTTGGAGGATCTGTTGCAGAGCGACTCGCCTAGCCTAGCGTAGCTCGTCATTGCGGGCCTTGCGGTTGGCCTCCTCTTATCGTAGTCGGTGCGCCTCCTCCTGTTGCTCCTCTTGTAGTTGGCGTACCTCGGAAGGTGGTGTTGAAGCCATGAAGATCTCGCAGGAGAGGAGGAAGCTTGCCGAATTAGAGTCCGAACTGGCGCTCGAACCGTTATCCGACTTGGTGTCGGACTCCGAATAGTTTATCGGAGTAAGAATGACTCCGACCTCTCTAGATCCAATCTGAAACGGCGCTTGGCCATGCCCAAACTGAATTGCTGGAGATCGGGTCTGCTGCGCGGGATATAGATGCACAGTGTTGCCGGAGCTGAGAGGGAGATTAACGACCTCTCCCCTTCTCGGCCTAACCCGGGCTGGCTCAAGGCCCAGCGCAAGTCGGACGCCGAAGAAGAGGGATGTCCCGATGCTCGGCAATGTGAAGGACTGCCGCAGTAAGTCGTCGAAGAAGATGGCGGTGTCCTGCAGGCTGACTGGCGCAATGTCGGCTAGTTCCTCGGCTGGCAAGATTAGATCTGCCTCAGCCAAGGTGAGATTGCCGAGCTAGTCGGCAATGAAGTCTAAGCTCCCGAAGGTAATTGCATCTCCGGGGGAGAATTTGTTGCTGTTGACTCCGTTGGTTGAATCCATCGAATCTTCTGATGAGGAATTCGCCAAAGCCCCTACCTGGCACGCCAACTATCGATGCTTTGCACCGGCAATAAAACTATAGGGCTACTCAGCGAAGGTGAATTCGGTGGATTGCAGAGGAACACAGAAGGTTTATACTGGTTCAGGCCCTCGATGTGAGGTAATACCCTACGTCCAGTTGAGGTGTTTGATGATCGGTGATCTTCTTGTTCTTGCCCTGAGGGGCGCCCTGCCTCCCTTTATATACTAGGGGACAGGGGTACATGATAAGGATCCCAGCCGGATACGACCAAGGGATTTCCTTCTTAGAGATAGAGTCCTATCCGACTAAAACTATGTTTCCTTATTATACAAGGCACAGCCCGTCGGGTGCTATCTTATCTCTAATTACATGGTTCGGCCCATCCTCTATCCGAGTGGCCCATGTACTAGTAATGAGGTACCCGGGGCCCATGGCCTCAACAGGAATTTAGAATCTGTTTAAATAATTACTGAAATTGATCTTTGTAATATTAAAATTAATTCTAGAGCTCCGAAAAATCCGAGAAAATTTCAGAGAGTGTAATTACACACAAATAATTTATTAAAAATAATTTTGACTATGATTTATTAAAGAAAAATTTTTATTATCTATTTTTACTTTACTTAATTATTTTATTTTATAATTCAATATAAATTCTAGAAAATCAATATTTAATTAATTATTTAATTTCTAAAAAATCAGGATGTGACATCAGTTGAAGGACATAACGGTGCTCTCGTACAGCTCATACCGAGTGGTGAACGCTGTCTTTGGAATATCCCAAGGCGACGTGTTTGGTCGGATGTAACCCTTCTGTAGCAGGTCATCGACTTGCTTCTTGACTTCTGCCATCTCGTTTGGTGCCATTCTATACGGCCTTTTGTATTGGCGCTGTTCTTGGTGCCAAATCAATTCTGAACTCGATTTTCCTTTCTGGTGGCATCCCCGGTAGATCTTCCGGGAACACATCCAGGTACTCTCTCACTATCGGGATATCCTCGATCTCCCGATCTGGCTTCTTTCCACTTTTCGACTATTGCTCTGCTACGACCTGATTTTAGCTTGCTTCCTACCTCTGTATGTCGATGTTTTACACCGGCAATAAGAATATGGGGCAACTCGTGAGACCTAAACTTGATGGACTGCAAAGGAACACGGAATAATTTATATTGGTTCAGGCCTTCGAGATGAGGTAATACCTTACGTCCAGTTGTGGTGTATTACCTATGAGGTTTCTCTGGTGAGATTCTGATATGCCCTCAGGGGGCGCCCTGCCTCCCCTTATATACCGGGGGATAGGGTTACAGAGTAGGAATCCCAGTCGAACTCCGACCAAGGGATTTCCTTCTAGGAATACAACGTGCCCGACTAGGACTATATCATTTTCTTGTTGTACAAGATAATGTATGCCGAGTCCTATTGTATCCCTAATTACAAGGTTAGGCACATCCTCTGTCCGAGTGGCCCATATGCTTCTCATGAGGTACCCGGGGCCTATGGCCTCCACAGCAGCCCCTGAGACCTTCGTAGTTGAGTCACAGCTGATGCCAAGTGCTCATCCTCCATGGTGAAGAACTCCCGAGTGTATTGCTCCCGAGTAATCTTTGTCCGAGTGCTTCTTCTCCTGAGTCCTGCTTCATGTCAGCTGGTAACGAGGCTATGAAGGGCCGAATAGGTGCACCTATTAGGTGTAGCCCCTGACTTTTTAGCATCATGTCAACTGGAAGAATTTTTGCTCAGGGCAATTGTTGGCTAAGCATGTAAGCTGAGTACCACTTCATGGATTTTAACCTAATATGTGGTTAGGTGTACTTGTGACATACCTGCATCCCCAATTTTAATAGAGACCAGCTGTCGATCCTTATAAGGATGTATCCTCAATATCTAGTAAATAATGCATATATCTGGACACATGTGTCCAGCAATTTGGCTTTCATGAAGCATATCTGATTATTTAATCGGTTTCTGTAAATAGCATCTGCACTGTGATTTTAACACAGCCAGTGGTCTGGCCAATAGAGCATGCTATTTAAAAACTCATGTCTTATGGCCCAGTACTGAATTTGTCAGCCCAAGCCCACTTATCAGCACAGACTCTATAAAAGCGGGGAGGGAGAGAAAAGATTCTCTCATCTTCTCCAATCCATCAATCGTTTCGTCTTCTAGCTTCGACGCCCAACTTTCGTACTCCTCCTCGCTAGGGTTCGCAATAGCTCTCACCCCTGCTCGAGATTCGCCTGATTCTACTCCACCGCATCCATTCCAAGCCTCCACAAGTTTTTCCCCCAAATCTTCTCACTCCCAGCAATGCCCAAAGCCCCATTTGAGATCCCGGAGATGTCCGCCAGAGCTTGGCCGATGCCGGACTGTGGTTCATTAAAGTTGAAGCTATTGGAGAAACAACTGATGTTGCAGCGTCAAGATGTCATCCATTGGCGCACCGCTGAAAGGGAATCCATGCCGGCGCCCAAATCCGGTGAGACCGTCGTCTTCACCTCTTTCTTTGATCGCGGTCTTGCCCTCCCTTCTTTAGACTTCCTTCACCAACTTCTATCTTTCTATCAAATAGAGTTGGTGAATCTGAATCCCAACTCCATCTTACACATCTCCATCTTCGCCACTCTGTGCGAAGTTTTTCTGGGAGTTAAGCCCCATTTTAATCTTTTTTTGATATCTTTTTCATATCAAGCCCTAGCCCTCCAAAAATAAAATCCAGGTCATTGGGGAAACCGGTCTACAACTTAGGAATGAGATGAAGAAAACCTATCTCCACGTTCCTTTGAAAACTTCCCTCAAGGGCTGGCTCAGAGAATAGTTCCACTGTTCCAATCTCGAACCTTCTCTGCCCTCTTTCACTGGTTCTCCACCAACAGTTCTGCCCAGTTGGTCTTCAGTGACAAACTATGAGGAAATTGGGCAAGCGTACCTGTTGATGGGGAAGATTGACCTCCTGAAGAGCTCGGGGCTAACTGGTCCCTGAGTGGTGAGGTGTTTCTTGAACCACCGCACCAGGCCTCTAAAGGCTAGGAGCGACTTTGGTTGGGATTATCAAGGCAAAGATGATCCCAGCCATGGATACCCTAACTTAGCCGACAAGAACAAGGTCACTGATACCTTGCTCGGCTTTTTTGTCAATGGGGTAGTGGAGACTGAGGACACAGAACGCGCCCACGCCCTATAGCTGGAACAGGCCTCAGCCACAAGTAATCTAGAAAAACTGATGTTGAATTGTTATCCTTCTGTGATGAATTTCTGTGGATATCTGTCTTGGATTGTTCTGCAATGTATGATATATGTCGTCGAAATACTTGGAGGACTATGTGGAGTTCGATGATGACTCCCAAACTCAGCCAGCCACCCTGTCGAAGAAACAGCCAGCCAGTCCTTTTGCTGCCCAACCCAACACCAAGAGGACAAGGAAGAAACCATTTGAAGACCCAGGCAAGAAGAAAACAAGCACGCCGAGTGCAGCGCCAGGGAGCCTGAAGATCAAGGACCCTACCAGTTAAGCTCCCAGGCCACCGAGCCTAAGACCGGTGTCTCCAAGCCCAAGGCCAGCAACATCGAGCCCAAGGCCAGCATCGTCGACCTCAAGATCAGCAACATCGAGCCCAAGGCCAGCACCGCTGAGCTCCAGATTAGCAACATCGAGCCCAAGGGCAGCACTGCCGAGTACCTCGACACCCCAGTTGGCTACGCTAGAAAAAGAGCCGACTAGAGCCAAATCGCCACCGCCGATTGCCTGCCGACTGGCCTGACAGCCGGTAGCTCTCCACCACCGAACAGGCCATCAAGCCCTTCACCCAAGGGGACTATGCCATCAGCTCCTACTGTCGAGCCAATCCCAACCAAGCCAGTACCAATAATGATGAGGACATCAACACCGTCGATACGTCCACACCTACGCTGCCGCTTACTCGCGCTCGTGCAGGTCAGCTTAATTATCAGGTGAGTTCATTTCTAAGTTTGTCTCCAACTTATGTAGAGCATGGAGATCCACGCATGTTGTTTTTGCTCAGGAATGGAGGAGATCAACAAGGAAAGGGATTCGCGCAGGCTAGATTCGGACTATACGACAGCACCAACTTGTGACAGCTGCCACAACTTCATACGAACTCCGATTCAGGAGTTCTAGTACTTCACGGAAAGCTTATCACGTCTACTTTCCAAAGGATCCAAATTCATGCTCATATCTACTCAGAATCATCCGCAATCATCATTTTAGTGATGAGAGGTTTTCTGTTTAAGGTGCTGCGTCACCATTTTTGGGCTGAAGGCCCATATATCAAGTTGAGTCTATTAGGGACGCGTCCTAGGGTTGGAGAACGACCCCAACACCCCTGTGGTCATCCTCCCATCCTACTAATACCTTTAGAGCCACCACAAATAGATTGGGTTTTGTTAGATTAAAGTTAGCGTCACTACTTTACCGTGTAATCCCGTGATCAGTTAGATCGCCGGTTTGCTCATCTTCAGAACCCCACCGTTTGTTCCCTCTGAGTAAAACCTTCATCTTTAATTCGCAAATTGAGTTGCTTGTTCATCTTGTTCTTGCTAGTTCTCGATTGCTTACAGGAACAATTACCCTCGTGGTTGGGCTGATCGTGCATCCGTCGAGATTGCGAACAGCCTCTGGAGTTGGTGTAACGATTGCTAAGGCGCAACGTCCCTGGACGGTTGTAGTTGGATTGCCAACATCGCTCCATCCAATCGAATTATCCTCTCATCGAAAGATCGGGACACCCGTCTCCATCAGGTGGTATCAGAGCTCAAGGTTGCTCGGTGAGAGATTTCTTGTTTCGTATTTTTTTACCTACAGTCCAAAAGCCAAATATATATTATATATATATAGTAGATTAGACTACTGAGGTCCAAGACAATTCGAGCCTTTTACTAGTTCTGCTTAGTTTAAGTTTGTTGAGTTTTTTGTTGCATCGTTGTGTCGAGTTGCTGGTCTTAGCGTTTAGGCATTTAGAGTTTCGAGTTCTTGCCACGCCATATCGCCACTATCATCGCCTTCACTGTCAGTCGAGTCTTCAATCTAGGGTTTGCTGAGTCCGAGTGGGAGAACTTGCTGATCCGAGGTGGGGTGGAGCCGCAAAACCTTGACGCGCGCTACCTACCTTAAACAGGCATAACTTTCACATATGGACTCGGAATTGGGCAAATAAGCAGTCTGTGGACATCTATAGAAAATTTTACAGCTTCTTCCCAGCTTCGCTGGGTTTGTTCAAAAAATTTTTGCGAAATTCGGCTGGGAAGATTTAGTTTTTGAGGTCCGAAGTTTCAGTACGGTTTTTAAAGCACGCTCACAATTTTCTACAAGCCACATCTTACATCGGTTTGCACTGCACCTTCCTAAGGTTTTGCTGTTCTTGAGCTCCTAGTTGAAAAAAAAGAAAAGCAAAAAAAAGGTGCCAAAAAAAAGGAGCAAAAAAAAAAAAAGAAACAAAAGAAGTGTGCAGTCTTGCTGTTCAAATCGTGCTTGTTTTTACCTAGGACCATTTGTGGCGTCATTTGTGGTTAGGCTCGCGTCTCTAGTACGTCCTAGCTTAGGACCAGCACGGTGCCAATTTTGAACGATTATTCAACTTGCTTTCACTAACGTGGTTCTAGTATTTCTTTGTCCACTTTCAGCCCTCCTATAGCTCCACCGGTTCGATTATCACTTGACAGGGATCCATCAACCAAGGCATCAATACACCTTCTCCAGGGGTTTGCACCAGTCTGACGGTTGCCATCACCTCCTGTTTAGTTTGGTAAGAATTGGTAAGAGCTTGTTTGAACAAGTTGAGAGTGAGGGACTTACACTAGCTACATCCTAGTAGTGTTGAGGAACCTTCTTGTGTATATTTGTCCTTGTTTTTTGTTTCTTTTTTCTAACCATGGCAGGGATTGAGAACAGAATGAGGGAGCGTCACATTCACTCCGAACCAAGGGAATCATACAACATTTTGCCAACCAAGTGAGAGTGCGCACAGAAGGTCTTGAGGAAGATGTGCGTATCACCAATGAGCGGCTAGGTCATATGGAGGCTACGCAGATCGCAACCAACACCAAGCTCACGGCCCTAGAACCTTCCATGGGTACAGTGAACACCGCCCTTGCTGATATTATAAGGCGTCTTGATGAGATCGCCCAAGCACCCCGGGTGGCACCTCCAGTGGTGCCCAATGTTGCTGCTGACGGATATGGAGTCATGGGCAGTGAGGTGGGTGAACATGACTATATTGCTGACTCTGAGGATGATCCGGACCAGCGCCGACTTAGATTCAACCGCACTGGCATGGCTCCCCACCGGCCACGCCGTCAGGTACATGGCAATGATGATTCGTTTGGTAAGATAAAATTCACTATGCCTTCTTTTGATGGTAAATATGACCCTGATGCTTATCTTTCGTGGAAGTTAGCAGTAGACCAAAAGTTTGCTTGCCATGATATTCCAGAAAATAGGAGGGTTAGGGCTGCTACTAGTGAGTTTACTGATTATGCTTCTATTTGGTGGAGTGAGTACCGTCGTACACATATGAATGCTATGCCACATAACTGGGATGGTTTGAAACGGGTTATGCGTGCTAGATTTGTACCTTCATATTATGCACGTGATTTGTTAAATAAGCTACAACAGTTGAAACAGGGTAATAAAAGTGTGAAAGAATATTATCAAGAATTGCAAATAGGCATGTTGCGTTGTGGTTTAGTAGAGGATGAGGAGGCTGCTATGGCTAGATTTTTGGGTGGTTTAGACCGAGAAATTTATGATATTCTTAGCTACAAAGAGTACAATAATATGACTCGATTATTTTATTATGCTTGCAAAGCTGAAAGAGAAGTGCAGGGACGACGTACACGTACAAGAGCTAACTTTTCTACAAGGAGAGCTTCATGGACACCTCGAAGTGCCCCTACTCCACCAAGCCGTACAGCTGCACCGTCGCCCTCCAGCAGCAAACTGCGGCCACCACCTCCTACTACAGCACCACGTGCTTCAGAGGCAACCAAAGGCTGTGTACAAACACTTGCCAAGAGTGTTTCTTCGGTTGCTTCCACAGGACGAACAAGGGATGTTCAATGCCATCAATGCAAGGGTTTTGGACATTTGTGAAGGGACTGCCCTAGCAAACGCGTTCTGGTTATTAAGGAGAATGGTGAGTATTCTTCCACTAGTGATTTGGATGAGGATACACTTGCATTGCTTGCAGCTAATGATGCAGGAAGTGAAGATGAGGAACAAATTGGTGCTGAAGATGCCGAGCACTATGAGAGTCTTATTGTGCAATGTGTGTTGAGTGCACAAATGAGCAAAGTGGAGCAGAACCAGCGGCATAACTTATTTCAGACGAAGTGTGTCGTCAACAAGCGATCCTGCCGCACCATTATCGATGGGGGAAGTTGCAGAAACTTAGTAAGTACCGAGATGGTAACTAAGCTTGCGTTGCACTCTAAACCGCACCCGCATCCATATTACATTCAGTGGTTCAACAATAGCGGCAGAGTTAAGGTAACACAACTGGTTCGGTTGAATTTTGCGATTGGTTCTTATTGTGATGTTGTTGATTGCGATGTCGTACCTATGCATGCTTGCTCTTTGCTGTTGGGTAGATCTTGGCAATATGATAACGACATGTTGCATCATGGTAGAACAAATCAATACTCTTTTATGCATAATGAGAAGAAAATTGTGTTACATCCTATGTCTCCTGAAGCTATTTTGAAAGATGAGGTTGCTAGAGCTAATAAGGAGAAAAATCAGGGCATGTTAAAAGTGAAAATCAGATTGTAGCAAAGGAACTCAAGCAACATAAGAAGAAGGGATCTCAATCTAAACATGACAAGAAAAATGTGATTAAAATGAAAGGTGTTTATTTGCTTGCTACTAAATCTAATATTGTCAATTTGGATACAAGTAATACTATTTGCTATGCTTTGGTATGCAGGGAGGCTTTATTTTCATTTCAAGATATACCTTTCTCTTTTCCTCCTGCGGTCACTAACCTTTTGCAGGAGTATGAGGATGCTTTTCCAAAGGAGACACCGCAGGGGCTGCCACCGATGTGTGGGATTGAGCATCAAATCGATCTGATTCCTAGAGCTTCCCTACCCAACCGTGCGCCATACAGGACCAACCCGGAGGAAACAAAGGAGATTCAGCGCCAAGTTCAAGAATTGCTTGACAAGGGGTACGTACGCGAGTCTCTTAGTCCATGTGCTATTCCGATGATTTTGGTGCCTAAGAAAGATGGGTCATGGCGTATGTGCGTCGATTGTAGAGCTATTAATAATATTACAATTCGCTATCGTCATCCTATTCCTAGGTTAGATGATATGCTTGATGAATTAAGTGGCTCTATCATTTTTTCTAAAGTCAATTTGCGTAGTGGTTACCACCAGATTCGCATGAAATTGGGAGATGAATAGAAAACAGCATTTAAAACTAAGTTCAGATTGTATGAGTGGTTAGTGATGCCTTTGGTTTAACTAATGCGCCTAGTACTTTCATGAGATTAATGAATGAAGTTTTACGTGCTTTTATTGGTCGCTTTGTGGTGGTATATTTTGATGATATTCTGATCTATAGCAAATCTTTAGAGGATCATCTTGATCATTTACGTGCTGTTTTTGATGCTTTGCACGTTGCACGTTTATTTGGTAACCTTGAGAAGTGCAGTTTTTGCACCGATCGAGTCTCGTTTCTTGGCTATGTTGTTACTCCGCAGGGGATTGAGGTTGATCAAGCCAAGGTTGAGGCAATTCAGAGTTGGCCGACTCCTAAAACGGTCACACAGATGCGGAGTTTCCTTGGACTCGCGGGATTCTTTCGTTGTTTTGTGAGGGATTTCAGCACAATTGCTGCACCATTGAACGAGCTGTCAAAGAAAGGCGTCTAGTTTCAATGGGGGCAACTACAAGAAGACGCTTTCAATATGCTTAAAGACAAATTGACTCATGCACCACTGCTCTAACTCTCTGATTTTGGTAAGACTTTTGAACTTGAGTATGATGCTAGCAGAGTAGGGATTGGAGGCGTGCTGATTCAAGAAGGTAAACCTGTTGCATATTTTAGTGAGAAATTATCTGGGCCTATGCTGAATTATTCTACTTATGATAAAGAATTATATGCTTTAGTTCAATCTTTGGAAACTTGGCAGCATTATTTGTGGCCCAAAGAGTTTGTTATACATTCTGATCATAAATCTTTGAAGCATATTCGTAGTCAAAGTAAATTGAACCGTAGACATGCTAAGTGGGTTGAATTTATTGAGGCTTTTCCTTATGTAATAAAACATAAGAAGGGGAAAGAGAATATCATTGCTGATGCTTGGTCCAGGAGGTATACCTTATTAACACAACTTGACTATAAAATCTTTGGCTTAGACACAATTAAGGACCAATATGTGCATGATGCTGATTTTAGAGATGTGTTGTTGCATTGTAAGGATGGAAAGACATGGAATAAATTTGTCCTCACTGATGGGTTTGTGTTTCGAGCTAACAAGCTATGCATTCTAGCTGGCTCCGTTCGTTTGTTGTTGCTACAGAAGCGCATGGAGGTGGGCTAATGGGGCATTTTGGAGCAAAGAAGACGGAAGATGTTCTTGCTAGTCATTTCTTTTGGCCCAAGATGAGAAGGGACATGGAGAAGTTTGTTTCTCACTGCACTACTTGTCAAAAGGCTAAGTCACGACTAAATCCACATGGTTTGTACATGCCTTTACCCGTACCTAGCGTTCCTTGGGAAGACATTTCCATGGACTTTGTGTTGGGATTGCCTAGGACTAGGAAGGGGCATGATAGCATTTTTGTTGTTGTGGATAGATTTTCTAAAATGGCACATTTTATACCATGTCATAAAACTGATGATGCTACTCATATTGCTAATTTGTTCTTTAGAGAGATTGTTCGCTTACATGGTGTGCCAAATACAATTGTTTCTGATCATGATACTAAATTTCTTAGTCACTTTTGGAGAGTTTTATGAGCTAAATTGGGAACTAAGCTTTTATTTTCTACTACTTGTCATCCTCAAACTGATGGTCAAACTGAAGTTGTGAATATAACTTTGTCTACTATGTTACGGGCAGTTTTGAAGAAAAATATTAAAATGTGGGAAGATTGTTTGCCTCATATTGAATTTGCTTATAATCGTTTGCTGCATTCTACTACAAAGATGTGTCCGTTTGAGATTGTTTATGGGTTGGTGCCTCGCGCTCCAATTGATTTGTTGCCTTTGCAATCTTCTGAAACATTGAATTTTGATGCTAAGCAACGTGCTGAATTGATGTTAAAACTGCATGAGACCACCAAAGAAAACATAGAGCGTATGAATGCCAAGTACAAGATCGCTGGTGATAAAGGTAGAAGGCAATTGATTTTTGAACCCGGAGATTTGGTTTGGTTGCATTTGAGGAAGGATAGGTTTCCTGATTTGAGAAAGTCTAAATTGATGCCTAGAGCTGATGGACCTTTTAAAGTGATAGAGCGAATTAATGAGAATGCATATAAGCTTGATCTGCCTGCAGATTTTGGGGTTAGTCCCACATTTAACATTGCAGATTTGAAGCCATATTTGGGCGAAGAAGATGAGCTTGAGTCTAGGACGACTCAAATGCAAGTTGGGGGGGATGATGAGGACATCAACACCGTCGATACGTCCACACCTACGCCGTCGCTTACTCGCGCTCGTGCACGTCAGCTTAATTATCACGTGAGTTCATTTCTAAGTTTGTCTCCAACTTATGTAGAGCATGGAGATCCACGTATGTTGTTGTTGCTCAGGAATGATGGAGGAGATCAACAAGGAAAGGGATTCATGCAGGCTGGATTCAAACTGTACGACAGCACCAACTTGTGATGGCCGCTACGACTTCATGCGAACTCCGATTCAGGAGTTCTAGTACTTCACGGAAAGCCTATCAAGTCTACTTTCCAACGGATCCAAATTCATGCTCATATCTACTCGAATCATCCGCAATTGTCATTTTAGTGATGAGAGATTTCCTGTTTAAGGTGCTGTGTCACCATTTTTAGGCCGAAGGCCCATGTATCAAGTTGAGTCCATTAGGGACGCGTCCTAGGGTTAGAGAACGACCCCAACACCCCTGTGGTCGTCCTCCCATCCTATTAATACCTTTAGAGCCACCACAAACAGAATGGGTTTTGTTAGATTAAAGTTAGCGTCGCTACTTTACCGTGTAATCCCGTGACCGGTTAGATCGCCGGTTTGCTCATCTTCAGAACCCCACCGTTTGTTCTCTCTGAGTAAAACGTTCATCTTTAATTCGCAAATTGAGTTGCTTGTTCATCTGGTTCTTGCTAGTTCTCGATTGCTTACAGGAACAATTACCCTCGTGGTTGGGCTGATCGTGCATCCCTCGAGATTGCGAACAGCCTCTGGAGTTGGTGTAACAATTGCTAAGGTGCAACATCCTTGGACGGTTGTAGTCGGATTGCCAACGTTGCTCCATCCAATCGACTTATCCTCTCATTGAAAGATCAGGACACCCGTCTCCATCAAATAATGTCACCTGCCGAGCTAGGGGCTGCCCCAGCTGCTGAAGCTAAAACAGTCCTGACAACAGGGTTACTGGTGCTGGCCAACCAGGAAGCAAGTGCTGAAGCTGCAGCTCTAGCCCCTAAGTAGATCACTGAAGCCCCTGCAACTGCCAAGTTCAGAGCCAGGACCCCATCACCATCAACATCATCATCATCTTCTAATGAAGGAGACCTCCCCAGGCTCGAAGCCCCTCCGCGCAATTTCCCAATAACTTTTCAATGGATCACCCCTGAGGGAGTTGCAGAGAGCTACGAGCATGACGAGTAGGCAGCATTGAGGGAGAACGAAAATCTTTTACATGCTGCAATCACTGCGTTCAGGGGAGTCTAGGTATGTAGCGAATCTCGCCATGTTGGTTCTTGACAGTTTCCATTGATCTGATACTCTGCCATTTGACTCTATTTTCCTCTGTTTTGCTCCAAGCAGAAGATCATCAATTATTTAGTGAAAATGAACAAGGTCCTAACCGAGCTTGCCCCCCAGCTCCAACGACTACACCAGCACCAGGTAGCCAAGGATGACCTAGAGCGGACTAGCCAAGAAAGGGAAACATGGCTAAGGGGGTCGGTTGATAAGCTCAGGGATGAAAGCTGGGCTCTAGCCAAAAAGATCAGAAGTAAGTCTTCTGTGTAATCCTCCCGAGTAAATCCCAAGTAGACTTCTCCAGCATTGTTGAATCCCGACTACCTTGTTTGAGCGTAGACTGCAATCTTGAGTTCTTAACGATTTTGATCTGCAGCCCTCGAAGCTGAGCTAAAAGCCCAGGCGAAGGAGAGGGAGAATCAAGATAACAAGCTAAAGGAAGTGGAAAAGGCCAAAGCCGAAGTGGAGAAGGCCAAAGCCAAGGTAGAGACCGACTATGCTAGTAAGTCTCCCGCTTGACAATGATCTTGGCTTGACTGCTTGTTGCTCCAACTGCATTTCTCTGCTACCAAATGTTCTTGTGGATGCGTCTGAACAGCTTCAAAAGCCAATGCCCAGATACAATTTAATGCCTTCGCAGAGGAAATCAAGGTTGTCATGGAGTCACGGGAAATCCTTGTTGGATCCGTGAAAGGGCTCCTAGACATCATGCAGCCTCACTATGCTGAGACTAGCTCCAGTATTGTCACCTAGGTGCAGGCACGCCTAAGCGAAGCCCCGAGTATCTTGAAGAAGTACTTGGATGAGCATGTAGCTATTGGCGTCGCCCAAACTCTTGCCATGACAAAGTCAATATACCCTAGGGTTGATATTGAGGCCATTGGTGAGGGTTTTGCCGAGGAGACGACTCCCGAAGAGGCACTGGAGCTGATTATCCAGGCGAGGCCGACTGCAGAGGCAACGCTAAAGACCTGGGTATGTAAAAACATAACAATTATGCACTCGGTGCATATTAATGAGCATACATGACTTTTGTACATGCTTGTATAAATATCTTGTAAAGTGCTGCCGAGTACTTGTTTATTCTAAGTCATCATTAGCTTTACCCAACAATGTAGTCTGCGCTGAGTAGATCGATGGGAACTTAAGAAAAACGTTCACCTTTGAGAGCTATACTCAGGCAAACTTAGCATAATCATTGTAGAACTACATAACTTAGATAAAACAAGCTCGGATTTTATTAACAAGGCACATAATACATGTAGCCCCCAACTCACTACTCGGTTGGAACAAGCGATATAGTGAGTCAGAGAAAAAGCTTTATACATATGTATAGAGGAAATACAAGACTCATGTATAAAAAGGATGTAGCTATTCTATATTCCATGAGTTGCTGACGAGGGCACTGTCTTCAGTCTTCAGTCGGTAGGCGCCTGGACGTGTTACCTCAGTGATAATGAACGGCCCTTTCCATAAAGGGGATAGTTTATACCTATCTTTGGTGGTTTGTATTTTTCTCAAGACAAGATCTCCCACAGAAATGGCGCGGTCACGAACACTCCGACTGTGATAATGATGCAGGCCTTGAAGATACCTTGCCGACTGGAGAGTTGCGATGTCCCTTGCTTCCTCCAACTGATCGAGTTTGACCAGTCGGCCTTCATGTGATTTGTCTTCTGAGTAGGCCCGAACTAGCGGAGAACCAAACTCCAACTTGGTTGATAACATAGCCTCAGCACCAAAGACTAGGAAGAATGGGGATTGCCCTGTTGCCCGACTAACCTTGGTTCCTAGAGACTAGAGAACAGATGGGAGTTCTTGTACCCACCGCCCTGCATATGGTTGTAGTCGGTCGAACACCCTAGCCTTGATACCTTATAAGACCATGTCATTGCCACGCTCGACCTGCCCATTACAATGTGGGTGTGCCACAGAAGCATAACAGATTTTGATGCTGAAGTCGTCACAGAAATCTGTAAACACACCGCTAGTAAACTTAGTACCGTTGTCTGTTATGATGTGGTTAGGAACTCCAAATCGGTATAAAATATTCATGATGAAGTCCTTTGCTCGTGCCGCTGTGATGGTAGCAACGGGTTTTGCCTCAATCCACTTTGTAAATTTATCCACTGCGACGAACAAGTTTGTGAACCCTCCTGGCTTTTTTTGATAGCGTTGATTTTCTCTGGATTGGCCTCGATGCCTCGATGTGATACGATGAAGCCGAGTAGCTTTCCGGATGGTACACCGAAGGCGCACTTTTCCAGGTTCAACTTCATCTTGAATTTCCAAAGGCTTTGGAAAGTTTCCTCCAAGTCGGCGATGAGGTCTTTCTTGGACTTTGTCTTGATCACCACGTCATCGACATACGCTTCCACATTGCGCCCGAGTTGAGTGTGTAAACACCGCTAAATTGTTCGTTGGTACGTTGCTCCAACGTTTTTCAACCTGAACGACATAGTGACATAGCAGTATGCTCCAAACGGCGTGATGAAAGAAGTCTTCAGACAGTCCTCCTCCTTCAAGCTGATTTGGTGATATCCTAAGTGTGGAGGCCATGGGCCCTGGGTACCTCAAGGAAGACAATTACGGCCACTCGGACAGAGGGTAGGCCGGTCCCTACAGTTGGAGATAGAGTAGAACTCGGCTTTATATTACCTTGCATGACAAGGAAAGGGAAATAATCCTAGCCGGACTCTCTATGTACTAATAAGGAAAGCCCTTGGTCGTATCCGACTGGGTTTCCTACCATGTAACCCTCACCCCTTCAGTATATAAGGAGGGGTAGGAAGCCCCCGGGGCATAGCGCAATCTCACCAGAGAAACCTCAAAGGCAATACACCACAACTGGACGTAGGGTATTACCTCATCTCGAGGGCCTAAACCAGTATAAATTATTTCGTGTTCTTTTGCAATCCATCAAGTTTAGGTCTCACGACTAGCCCCATATTCCCATTGTCGATATAAAACATCGACACCGAGTAACAATCGAGAAAGCTGAGAAGTTCGCACACCACAGTTGAATCTACCACCTGATCTATTCTCAGTAGACCAAATGGGTCTTTGGGGCATGGCTTGTTTAAGTCGGTGTAGTCGACGCACATGCGCCATTTACTGTTCTTCCGAATCAAGACTGGGTTTGCCATCCAATCCGGGTGGTAGATCTCTTTGATGAACTCGGCTACAAGGAGCTTGGTTATCTCCTCTCGAATAGCATCTTTGCGGTCCTGTGTGAAGCGCCATAGCCGTTGTTTGACTAGCTTGGCGTCCGGCTTGACGTTGAGGGAATGCTCAATCACCTCCCTTGGTACACTAGGCATGTCGGAAGGTTTCCATGCAAAGATATCCCTGTTCACCTGGAGGAAGGTGACGAGCTCGTCTTCCTATTTGGGGTCGAGTCCGGTCCCAACAAGAGCAGTATTGGAGGGGTCGGAAGGGTCCAGGGAGATCTTTTTGGTTTCAGAGTCCGCTGAAATTCCTGACTAGGCTGTTTTTCTTACCAGAATTTGATCGTCCTCGCTTGCTATTGTAGCGTGTAGCCGCTAGCCGGATGTTGTTGTGCCCGACTGCCGCTTCTTGAGATTGAGCCAGCTCGCAGTTCTCCTTGTCGCAGGTGAAGGCTTGCTTGACATTGCTACGAAGAGAAAAAACTCAGGCTGGTCCTGGCATCTTGAGCATCATGTAGATATAATACGGCACTGCCATGAATTTAGCTAGTGCTGGCCGTCCAAGTATTGCGTGATATGCAGTCTTGAAGTCGGCAACCGCGAAGCAGATATTCTCAATGCGGAAAATATCCCGCATGCCAAAAGTTACTGGCAAAGTTATCTGTCTGATTGGAGTAGAAGACAGGCCGGGGATTACCCTGTGGAAGGGCGCTGTACTCGGCTGTAGCTCGGAACGAGAGATCTTCATCTCGTCGAGCGTCTTGGTGAACAAGATATTGAGAGCACTTCCTCCATCGATGAGAACCTTCTTTAATTTGATGCTCCTGATTATCGGGTCCAGGACGAGTAGATAGCATCCTGGATGAGTAACCCGATCGGGGTGATCTACGCGGTCAAACGTGATTGGTGTTTCTAACCAACGCAAGTACTAGGGGGCATCTGCTGCAGAGACCAAGTTGACCTCGCGTGCTATGAGCTTCTGCTTCCTCTTGGACTCGTATGCAGTCGGCCCTCCAAAGATGTGGTTGAGCTCAGCCTGGGGATCTTGGTAATCACCGGCTGTGCCCAAATCTGGCTTGTCCTTGTCTTTATTGCTGCCAGATGTTGAAGTCTGCTCGGAAGCAAATTTTTTGAGCATGAAGCAGTCCTTGGCCGCGTGCTTGCCTTTTGGATGAAAGGGGCATGCCCATTCATCACTTTTTGGTACTCATCTGTCCTTGGAGGTCATGGCCGAGTACACTCCACAGCAGCCACCATGTTGTCCGACTTCCGCTTGCGGTTGCCGGACTATTCTATGCTGGCTCGTCATTGTCCTTCTTGTCCTTCTGCCAGGGCTCTTTCTTGTCGTCGAGGGCCTCAGCAACTGCGTCGGCTGAGTCGGTGTATTTGTTTGCCATGTCAAAAAGAGTCTTGATAGAAGTGGGAGGTTTCCAAGTAAACTTGGCAATGAACGGGGCATCTCTGACTCCCTTGCGGAAGGCAGCAATTACGACCTCGTCCTTGGTCATTGGGATTGAATTCTTCTTCTCAGAAAACCTCTTGATGAAATCATGAAGAGACTCGTTCTTCATTTGGTGCAACTGATACAAATCGTACTCAGAAGATGGCCTCTCGTACTTTCCCTGGAAGTTGGCGATGAAGCGTTTCCGTAGTTCTCCCCAGGAGCCGATTGACCCCTTAGGAAGTCCAGTTAGCCATGTCCTCGCCGAGTCGGCTAGAGTGACTGGGAGGTAGTTAGCCATGGCCTTGTGATCTCCTCCAACTACTCGGATCGCCAGAGTGTAGACTGTGAGCCAGGACTCGGGATTGGTCTTCCTGTCATATTTTTCAATTCCAGTCGGCTTGAAGCCTGACAGCCAATCGACTTGTTGCATCTCATAGGTGAAGGCCGGTACTCCATTATCTGCATGAGGACTCTGACTCCGACTACGGCGGTGAAACTGCTCGTGGTGGAGGCCGAAGCGCTCATTCTCGTCTTCAAATCAGCGACGCTCGTCTTCCTTGCGTTCGTGGCGTCGTGCGTTGATGTCTTGTCGGAGATCACATCGTAGCCGGCCTCAGACATCCTGGTTATCCCAACGGTCGTCTTGATGTCGGCACTGTTGGTCATTGTTGCAATTGTCGAGTGACGTGTAGCGTGACTCCGTATGCGGCTGACTAGAGCCGGCCGCTCAGCGTCGCATTGAGGCAAATGAGACCGCCGTTGAAGAAGCCGACCTGTTGGTCGGTATGAGAGTGTCGCCCGACTGTTGGCAGTGGTGATCGTGGCTTTAATCCTTGCTATCGTCGGGGTGGCCTGGTGATCAGGCCCAAATTGCAATGTATCCAGTAGAGTTGCAACGGCCACAATGTTCTGTTGAGGAGTCACGAAAATGTCGTGGTCGCCGACTCGAGTTTGGAGGATCTCCCATTGAGCAGTACACCCAGCTTTGTGTAGATTGTCATTGCGAGCATTGCGCTCGGCCTACCGGCGTCTTGTGTCTTCCTCCTATTGTTCTCGCAGTTGGCGGGCCTCCTCCTCTTGTTGATCGCGTAGTTGGCAAGCCTCTTGAGTGGGAGTCGAGCCCTTGGACGCCATAAATACTTCACGTGGCAGAGAGAAGCTTGCCATACTGCTGTTCGACTTAGAGTTGGAATCAAAGTAGTTGACGGGGGTGATTACAACTCCGACTTCCTTAGATCCTATTTCAAGCGGCTCTAGGCCATATCCGAGTCAAGCTCCAGGGGATCGGGTCTTCCGCATCGGATGTTGATTGAGGATATCCGCGGCATCGCTGAGTCCGAACGAGAGATTGATGATCTCCTCCTTTCTTAACCTGATCTCGGCCGGCTCAAGGCCAAGTCCGAGTTGAACACCGAAAGAAATAGTTGTCCCAAGACCCAAGCATGTTGAAGATTGCCACAGCATGTTGAAGAGGATTGCCGTAGCATTACGTGGGCCGACCGGCGTGGAGTTGGCTTGGTCCCTGGCCGATCGGATCAGATCCGAGTCGAATAGGGTGAGGTTGCCGAATTTGTCGGCGACAAAGTTGAGGCTCCCGAAGGTGATTGTTTGCCTGGGGAAGAAGTTGATGCCGTCGACTTCGGTGGTTGAATCCATTAGGCTTGTCGAAGATGAACTCACCGAGCCCCTACCTGGTGCGCCAACTCTTGATGTTTTACACCAGCAATAAGAATATGGGGCTACTCATGAGACCTAAACTTGATGGACTACAAAGGAACACGGAACAATTTATACTGGTTCAGGCCCTCGAGATGAGGTAATGCCCTACGTCCAATTGTGGTGCATTGCCTTTGAGGTTTCTCTGGTGAGATTCTGATATGCCCTTAGGGGGCACCCTGCCTCCCCTTATATACCAGGAAACAGGGTTACAAGTAGGAATCCCAGTCAGACTCCGACCAAGGGATTTCCTTCTTGGAATACTACATGCCCGACTAGTACTATATCCTTTCCTTGTCATACAAGGTAATGTATGCCGAGTTCTATTGTATCCCTAATTACAAGGTTAGGTCCATCCTCTGTCCGAGTGGCTCATATACTTCTCATGAGGTACCCAGGGCCCATGGCCTCCACACTGCGACACTGGCGACTTAAAGATAACTGCCTTTCCTTCCAGACTGGTTACTGTAACGGTGCGGTCGGTGCAATTGATCACCCCTTTGTGTCGAGTCAACCAATCCATCCCTAGGATGACATCTAGGTCTTTGGATTCTAGGAGGATGAGATTGGCTAGAAAGGGTGATCCTTGGATTTCTAGGCTCACTAAAGGACTATAGTGAGTTGTGGTCATGTTGTTCCCTAGGGTGTGAACCCGCATGGGGATCTTAAGTTTCACTACTTTTATCCCATGTGTCCCCGCAAACTTCTTGGATAAGAATGAATGTGTTGCACCAGAATCAAAGAGTACTGTTGCAGGTATTGAGTTCACGAGAAATGTACCCAATACCACTTCAAGTGCAGCCTGCGCCTCTTCTGCGGAGACGTGGTTAACACGCCCCTTTATCACATGCTGGTTGGTGTTGGGGTTCTGGGGAGCTGCAAGCCTAGGTCCCATGTGCTTTGGTTTCGGGCACTTGTCGGTGAAGTGGCCCGATTCGTTGCAGTTGAAGCAGATGAGGGTCTTGCCCCCACTATCCTTCAGTGGCTAGCCTTGCTATGCTGGTGCCATTGGTGGGCGCGAAGCAAGGTGACGGTTGTGCTATCCACTGTTGCCGCTATTGCCTCCGATGTGCCCTGGTTGAAACGGACGTTGCTGGCGGATGATCATGGAGGAAAGTCCACTCTGATGCCCCAGCATCACCCTTCGCCTCTGGTGCTGCCCCTGGTGAGCTCGAAATTGAGCCACCTTCCGCTTGCGGTCCATCTTGTTGCGCTGATTTTCCTAGTGGATTGCCTTGTCCACCAACTTCTCGAAATCGGGGTAGTCACTAGAGAGAAGCTGGTTGGTCAGCTCGTCGTCAAGTCCCTCTAGGAACTTCTCCTGTCTCTCTGCATCAGTGCAGACGTCCTCTGGAGCGTAGCATGCCAAGTGGTTGAAGTTATGGAGGTACTCCGTGAGTGTCTTGCTTCCCTACACCAAGTCCCTGAATTCCCTCTTCTTCTGTGCCACAATGCCGGCCGGAATCTGAGACTTCTGGAAGTTGTGGCAGAATTCAGCCCAAGTGACCTTAGTGGTGGCAGTGCGGGTCACGAGGAAATTGTCCCACCAAGCTGGGGCGGGACTCTGGATCAAGAGGAAATTGTCCCACCAAGCTGAGGCGGGACCCTGGAGCTAGTGCGTTGCAGAGGCAACCTTCTCCTGGTCGTTGCATTGGAGGAGGTTGAGCTTCTTCTCAATTGCTAACAACCAATCGTTGGCGTCCATGGGGTTGGTAGTGCTTGAAAAAGTTGGTGGCCTGACCCTTAGGAACTTACGCAGCTTTGACTAGGGAGCGATGGCTGGGATGTGCGGCTGCTGTTGCAGGTTGTTCTGTTGTATCTGCTGCATCATGATCGCCATCATCTAGTTCTGGTTGGCCAGAACTTGTGCGAGTGTCGGGTTCTTAGGTAAAGGAGGTGGCATGTGGTGGGGAGCCCCGTTGTTCTGCGGCGCTCCATCCTGTTGGTTCATCGCACTGGCATCGCTAACAGCGTGGTTACCAGTCCTTGTGTTCACCATCTGAAGGGAGATGGAGGTGGAAGGGAAGGAGTAAAAGAGGTGGCTCAGAAACAGGAGTGGAAATTAAGTGACTGAATTAAATTAACTGAAGTGCATAGTTTAGAAACATTACAAAAACAATTCGACTCCTAACTGAAGCGGCCATACCACCACAGATGGTATGAACCCCTAACTAACCCCAAGCAAACATCCCGATATCACAACTAAACATGAAATTAAACTAAGGAAAACGATAAGGCTAAGGACGGTGCATCTAGTGCTCCGAGCGGCTCCTGCAGTCGTTGGAGTTGTACTCTGGCTCCTGCTCATTGCCCATCTTGTCGTCGTTGCGGCTCCTAGATCTGCTCACGTAGTCCTCACTACCATGAGCCGATGAACTGGCCTCACTACGGGTGTGGGATCCGCTGGGGGAGCTACTGTCGTCGGTGGAGGTGAAGCCCCCATGGATGCTGGTACCTCCCTGAGAGCTGCTGTTGCTTGACAACGCGCTGATCATTCCGCCGGTTGGTGTTGGTGCGAGTGCTGGAGCTGGTGTTGGTGCAGGAGCTGGCGCTGGTGCAGGAGCTGGCATAGGAGCTAACACTGGTGGTGCGTGTGGCCCATTCCTGGGGCCCAACTGAATAGGCACCGGAGGAAGGGTCCTTTTCCTCGGAATCAGGCGGATTCTAGCCCTACCAGGTGGCGGTTGTCCCTTTAGCTCCGTGACCTCCTTCTTCAGGCAGTCGATCTTGTTCTGGAGACTGATGATGGTCATCCTGTTGGCATCCTCCCTGTCGTGGGCCATATGCACCCAGTTGGCATGCATGTAGTCCTTGGCCCACATCACCCGCCTCATGTGGACAATGATGGTGTCGTTCTCGTTGTCAGCCGACTAGAAGGTGTTGTAGACTTGGTAGTGTGCCCGACAGGGGAGGTAGCGGTAGGCGGTGGTGCGGAGGGTAGAGTGGTGCCTCCGACGTAGCTCTCCAATCAGACAGAAAGCTGCCTCCTGGCAGGCGTGGTCGTAGGTACGCCCGCTGATCTCAACTTCCATGGCCGGTAGGAGATATAGTTCGCCTGGCAGCTCCAAGCGAACACGGTGTGGGAGCTCACCCTCCATGGGCTCCACTGCGGCGTCCTCCGGGGCATGGCTGTACCCCAAATGAAACTCATCATATGAAGCTCTTCAACGAATCCACCCATGTCTGCACCACGTTGGTTAGGGAGGCTGTCCATCTATAGAAGGCAAGGAGGGAGAATCAATGTATGCTCAGATCCAAATAGAGTGAACAGTAAATAATTTGGAAATAAACAACAATTTTATGCATGAAATAATTTTTTATATAAACTTTATTGGAAGATTGAGAGAATAAAACAACATAACCAAATAGTAACGAATTAATTTTAAATAATAATGGCAAAGCAAGTAGAAATATTTTATGCATGCTTAAAATCATACATCACCCCGATAAACCAATGTTTTCCAAAAATTTGGACACCTATGCCATAACCCTCAAATAAAATTTCTACCCTAGCTTTGACCTGACTCAAAAATTTTGGCAAAATCAACGTCAAGATTTTATCCCAATCCGAGAACAAATTCCCAAATTTTCCGAAATAACTCTAAATGCAAGAAGCATATGCAAATGAGAATCTCAGAGGGCTCTTAGGGTTTCCATTTGGCTGGTCCTACCATCAAGTTCGGCTCTGATACCAATTTGTAATGGCCAGAAATTCATAACCGGAATTCTGAATATTTCTGTGTATTAAATCCCTTTCCAGGAAAGCCAGGGTACACAATACCAAGTTGCCATACAGAGTGCATCTTACAAACAGAATAAAATTGTCTTACATAAATGCAGCGGTGAAGATAAATAAAGCCTATATACAACTAGCCAAGCAGAGGCTTCTAATCCACAGGCGTCTTGACGGCGGATCCAGCCTAGTCCTCCTAGTGATCCTCGTCGGACAGGTACTCCACCACTGAGAGGGGGAAAAGGTGCAAGACTGAGTACCACCTACAGTACTCAACAAGTCACACCCGTGAATATGCCCAATGCACGGGAGACAAAGGAAGGCTCAAGGTTCATTTGTGTAAAATCAGTTGCAAACAATAATAGTTCGCAAACATTAAATAAAAGATTGATTAATTAAATAGTATTAATCCTCCACTGATCAACATTACACTATGTTAACTAGGCCTAACCATCCATCCTATCACTATAGCAAATTTTAAGTCAATTTATTATAGTGAGACTAATCACGGTGAGTCTTGACCAAGATGCCCATGACCGCGGGTGCGACTATTCGAATAGATTTTAACTCTGGCCAGAGGTGTACAATTGTACCCACAGGACACAACCCCATACACGTTCCCGTGTGCCAGTGTATCACCACAACACCCTGCGAGAGGCTGTGACAGGACCGTTCATGCAACCTCTCCCTAACCATCCATACCACGCTGAGGTTGCACCTACCGACAGGGCACACCATATCGGCCAGGCTACCCCCCCCCCCCCTTGTGCCACAATGGATCCCGAAGCCAATCAACCCGACCCCGAGCCGTCCCAACTCCATCACGCCCATTCTCACCAACAGTGCCTAGGATAGGGAGAAGAGACGCTACAAGCCCAGACGTTGCCCACGCTGGCTTGTGATATATACGAGTAATTACCCAAGGGGTTCCCACGAACCGGTCCTTAACTGCCGAGGGTGCGACCAGCAGAACCATGCACCCACAACCCACCATTTAGGTTAAATTTTAGTAGTTTAATACCCGCGTATCCAAAGTTCCATTTCCCGACATAGAGTCAAACAATAAGTGTAAATAAGAGCATTTAATTCCCCATGTGAACTAATAGTCTCTAAGCATGGCTAAACATTCTAATCATATTATTACCTAGCTACAAAGGTATACAGGACGAATCAAGGCATAGCAATTAAAATTGCATCCATATAGGTCAACCTTCCCAAATGAAATAATAAAATAATGCATGTTTATTAATTTAAAACAAATATTTTGCAATAAATGGGTACAATATGATCGAGAAAATGATGTAACTTGCCTTGCTCCGACTCGGCGAACTCTGCAAGGACTTCGTAATAAACGGGAGGGTCGATTGCATCAGATTCTATAGCAAACAAAGCACAAACAATTAAAAAAGTACATGTGGGCAATGAAACAGGGGTTAAAAGTATTTTTAATGGATTCTTGGCTTTTTCTGGATTTAATGAAATTTGAATGGAATTAATCGGAGCTCGTATGAATTAGTTATGGATTTTTGAAGTTTTACTGTGATTTTACTATACAAAATTAATTCCTTAATGATTTATTGCGTAATTAATCAGATTATGGCGTCAGTGGACCTTGGGGCTGGCCCCAACAGGCAGGACCAACGGGTCAATGACGCCGAGGGAACGGCGCACGATGGACACGGTCCACCACGACCCAACGCGACCACACCACGTGGCAGCCGACGTGGTAGGGACGCGGGCGCCAACACAGATGCCGCATGGACGGCCCTGATCTATCGAAGCAGATTGGACGGCCGAGACCGAACGGGGCACTGCCCCACAAGCGCGGCCATGCCGCGGCGGGGCGTGCGGACCGATGGTCACCGTCGGCGACCATCCGGCATGGCGGAGAGCGGCAGGGAGTAGTAGGGGAGATGAGGAAGATGATGGAGTGCTCACTGAGGGCCCGCAGTGACCGGAGAGTGGCGAACAGCGGCGGACAGAGGGGATTAGCAGCGGCAAGGCTCAGGAAGACGACGGCGACGGCGTCTCGACGGCGCAAGGCGATGACGGAGGCACGGATGAGGTGCGGGAGGACCTGGGGAGGTGTAGAGTGGGTTAGAGAGAGGAATGGCCGAACGGGCCGACAGGAAAAACACGGCCGAAGGCCGGCGGAGAGGCTCACCGAAGAGGACGACAAAGAGGGTGGGGTTCCGGCGGGAATCCGAGGCAGCTGGCGGCGGAACAGGATGCAGCAGGGCACGGTGAAGCTAGCGAGCGCAAGCGCGGTGGCCAGCGACGACTATAGCGATAGCGACGTACGACTGGAGTCGGCGGAGCGCGGCGGTGGCTCAGGAGCTCGGCGTGGAGAGGGTTAGCGTGCACGGGGAGCTTCGGCATTTGGGGGAAAAGGGACGGAGGAGCACGGCGATGATTTAAGTAGGCACGAGACGGCGAGATCATGGCCAAGGCAACCGGAATTTGCGGAAAGAGGGAAATGGCGGCGAGGGCAGAAGGTGCGAAATTCGCACGGGGTCGTGGTCGAGAGACGTGGGGAACGTGGGGGAGTGGAGCGGGGACTCAGTCCGCGCAATCTGAACAGTAAGCGGAGGCGGGATGGGGGAGCAATGGGTGCCAATCGACGGCGGGCGGGGATTTTCCCCTCCGGCCGATTCGGCCGGAGGAGGAAGACGGGTTTGATGTGTGGGCCCTGGTCCCACACGTCAGTGGGAGAGCGAGGAGGTGGGGCGAACGAACGCTGGTGGGCAGGCCCCAGCTGGCGGCCGGTGCGGGAAAAGGAGGCGCTGGGCTTGCAGGCCGCGCAAGCAAGATGCACAGGAGAGGGCCTTGGCCCAGGGAGAGAAAAGAAAAGAGAAAAAGAGGAAAAGGGAGAAAAGAAAAAGGAAAAAGGGTTTCTAGAGCGAATTAAATTCCGATAATGTGTTTTGATTTATTAAAATTACTTCCAGTGCTCTAAAAATTCCAATAAAAATCCGATTAGTGTATTTTGGCAAGAGGAATATAGAAAAAATACACCCAGCCATGGTAATTTATTATTTTGCATTTATCTAATTTAATTAATTCACAAGGCCTTTTTAAATAATTTCTTTATGGCTTTTTCTTTAATATATTTTGTGTGGCTCTATTTAAGGGAAAAACCAAGGTGTGACACGCAGGGTCACTCTTCTCATCGTTGATCTCTTTAGAGGTATCGTTGTCTTCGGCTTCTTTTTCTTTCACTTGGAGTGGATTCCCCACTGTCAGCACCAACTGTTGTCGAAGAACAACAGTGCATTGAGTGTGGACTAGAGTGGTAAATCTTTTGTATTAATCTCAAAAACCTTGCCATTAAAGTGACCTGGTTGCCTCTTTATAGGCCTAGGGTTACAATTACAGTCCCTAGGGTTTCATTTATAGGTGGTATTACAATATGGCCCCTTGATAGGGACAGTTACAGGGGCATTTCCATCTTTTTCTGTCCACAGGTTCCTGGTGGGCTGTTGGGCCACTACATGGGCCACCGAGCCGCTATGTGGGTTGTGTCCTTAATGGGCCCTTTAGCCCTCTTGGCTGTCATGTCCCCAGCTAGGATAGAGGCGCGCCCGAGCCTCGCCTGCTGGGGGATGACTTCGGTTGCCCAAGCCCTCCACCTGGTGTTTCGGTCTCCTCGTCCCCTGGTTAGAGCTCTGCCCGCTCCACGACGGCTTCGCCTTGCACGCATCGCTCTTCGGATTCGTGCCTCGCACGCATCGCCTTTCGCCTTCGTGCCCTTCGTCCTCACCTGACGTGCTATGTCCTTTGCCCGGACTAGGCCCATCGCCCACATGTCTTCGGTCTTGGATTGTCCAAAGAGGCTTCAACTGGCAGCTTCTGTCTTGAGCATTCCGAAGGGGATACGGTCCGAAGGGGCTGCGGCCTATCTCCAACAGGTGCAATTTAGTTAAACAACTTGAAAAATGAGCATGCTAGTGCAACAACTTAGCAAGTGCATGCAATCTAATACAAGTTAAGTAGTGATCGTATAGGTGTAACAACTTGGAATGGGGTGCAATTTTGGTACAATAACTTAAGAAGTGAGTGTATTAGTGCAACAACTTGATTATTTCAGTATTTTTTGCTATACACATGTAGTTTCTATGTACTTATTTTGTCAATATGCTTACATAGTTTTGTATAAGCATACTTAATTTTTTCCTTTCTAGTAATTGAAAGTCAATTAAATTTACTATGTAGAAAAATTTGTATTTCAGTTGAGATTTGAGAAGGTGAAGACAAAGTCCAAACCAACGGTGCAAATTAAACGAGCAATGTAATTCTTATAGATTAAATGCTAACGTAATACTCATCTAGAAATAGTCAACAGCATATACCTAGCCAATTTGTTACAAAAAATAGTAAATTGTCAAGTTCTACTACTAGAACGAACCCACTTACCCAAGTTATTGTACTTGAATATTTAATTTTTAAGTTCTTGTATTAAATCGTACCCAACTACCGAGTTGTTCTGCGTGGTATAATTATTATTGCAACCCAACTAATGCTTCCGTCATTCCTTGAGCAGCGTGCGCTTGTCCTATGTATGCTAATCGCAGTGCAGAGTGATGATTGATGAGCCAATCACCACCTTAGTTCTTCTGGTCATACATAATTAACAACTAAATAGACCATATATCTATTTCTGAAACTTTCCAACCCCAATCATCATCACTCGTAGTGCGGATTACCAACAGCAAATTTGTTTGTCTAGTCCAACATCGTTCAAGTATGATTGGATCATAGTGGGGACTTTTGGTTAAACATGCATCAAGCACTCTATCGTGATGCTGATAGAATGTCTTGAATGGAACAATGCCCAATCTAGCACACCAATAGCACATGCTTTGCAGCTTTTTGTAGTTTTAATGTAAGAAATAAAAGAAAATTCCTTATGTGCCTATTAGTTTTCGCTAAGTTCCTTCTATCCCCTGAATTTTATCTTATTCCCTAGATGTTTCTAAGTTTTTATTTTGATTTTCTCTATGTCTATTCCGCTAGTTGACCATGGCATTTACTTTTTTCAAAATGGCTATATTGACCTCTCATAGCTTACTAAGAAAGATATAATTCTGAATGAGAAAAAAAAGATTCATTCGTTAAAAACTGAAGGGGATAGAACTATTTAACCTCAAATTTGAAAAATAAATCTGAATTTCTTAAATAAATTTCAAATCATATTTGATGCAATTCATACAACATTTTCACCAAAATTTAAATAAAAACAAAAAATAATTTTGGTTTTCAATTTCTCATGAGTCATGTATGGATTTAATCAAAATTTTTAAAATTTGTTGGAATTAAATTTGTTTTTCAAATTTGGCATCAAATAATTCTGTAATATTTGATTTTTTATGAAATAAATCTTTTCACATTGAGATTTATATTTTTTTTAAGTAAGTAGGTAGTATATAAGTATGAGAGGGGCAATATAGCCATGTTAGAAAAAAATCTAATGATCGACTGACGATCAACTAATAGAATAGCTAGGCATATAGGGGATCAAAGTGAAAATTCAGAAGCATGTAGGGGATAAGACAAAACTCAAAGACATAGAAAGAATTGAGCAAAAACTTAAGGATATGTAAGGAATTTTCTCAAGAAATAATGGAGAGTATTGCACATGACTTAATAACTCAGGGTAATTCCTTCTTACATGGATGACATCCTACAGTAGATAGGGTCAAATCTCAAAAAACTCAAATCAATATTACATAAAAAAATATTTTGACTTAATATGTGTAAACGATATAGATTCATCATAAAAAACACTGCCATGTAAATATTTTTTGTAGTTTTTATAAATATATTATTAGAAGAAGTAATAATCAAACATATACATCAAAGGCCATTGTAAAAGACCAGAGATATCCACTGGGGAAATGAAAACAAGGATGTCTTGTTTGGCAAATAGGATAGGGAAATAATATCTAATATTCCACTAAAGGGTAGTATTGCATCCTAGCAATCCATTCTTCTCATCTTATTTCATTCTAGCGCTTCACTTATTTCCCTGTTTCACTCTCACCTCTCTTAACCTCTATTAACCCATTCGCCAAACATGACAAGTGTCAACTGAAAAGAAATGCAATGTCTCTTTCATCGCAGGTTCAGGAATTGCAGGGGATCGGTTGGTTTGCGGTCGATAAGTGACAGTGTGACACTAATAAACAACTTGGCCTTTTCATTTGTCCATTGCAGCAGCTACCAAGCAATCGTGCAGTCCATTTCCGCTGTGCCGTAACTTTCTTTTCTCGATTGGCATGCAGTGCAAGACTGTTCACTGCACTGCACGCTTTAGCCTTCTTTGCAACGGGGAATCAAAGAATATATAGTGTACCTTTAAGCTAGTGCATGCCACACTTCGAACCGAATAGCATCTTTAAATTAAAGGACTGTTTAGTTGAAATTCATACTGTACAAGAGTTTCTCTATATAATTTGGTTAGACAATATCTTTTTTAAATGAAAATATAGCTTTCGGTTTTCTACACCAATTAGGATGGACACAACCATAATTTAATCATGTGTATCAGAATTTGAACCCTAATCCTTCACAACCACATAATGATACTTTTCGTTGTTAGATAAAAAATGAAGTCAAAGAAACCTTCAAGCACTTGCATAATTAACATATAATATGAAAGAGAGAATATTATGACATGACGGGCAAAGACACAATAATGCATGGGGATGTAGAACCTAATCCCACTCGCAAATCTAGTTGCATTGGTAGACAAAGATTGGTGCATCAGATTATCCCACTAGTTCGCTATTGCACACGTATCCCTCCTACTCGCTACGTTCCAAAATTTAATATAGCTATTTATAAGTATTTTAGAGAAATTAAAAATTAAAATAAAGATTTAAAATACCTCTATTAATAGATAATGAGAATTAAGAATAATATGAGTAAAGTACGGATATTAAGAATTGGTGGGATGATGAAATTCAATAAAAATAACTAAAAAATAATAAGATAAAAGTCATAGCTTACATACTTATATAACTATATTTTAAATAAAATTTAAATCTAAAAATAACTATATTTCAAAAGCATAAAGGTACCCTCCAAAGAGACTACGAGGCTTCTACACGCTTACCACCTTTTGTCCCCTAGCATCTGTTGCTTCGATTCGAATATATACGGCCCTCATGTCATCCTCCCTGCCATCATCTCTGTTGTCGTACATGTGGCCAGTTTGGTTCCACCGGCTTGTACACATGGACCATCACATTCTTGCACAATTGAATGGAAACATTAGAGAAAATGCACATGGTGACTTTAGGGATTGCTCTTTTTTGGATTTTGGGTACTATATTAATTATCTGGGTTCCGGGTGGGTACAGAAACACCCAAAAATATAGGAAACCAAGTGGGATTATATATGTAGTTAGGCAATAAGTATGTAACTTTAGAAACACAACATAAAGAGGGAGTAAGGTTGCAAAAAAGACATGAAAAAGAAGCTTTTGTCATTGATATTCTAGGTTCTAACCAAATTCTTGTTTTAATCTCTTAGCTAAATCCTTGCGCAACGAAGTGTGCACACCCACCGATTTTTTCTGTTTCCGCCACTGATCTGGTTATATATATATATATATATATATTGTATGAATCCAAAATTGTAATATACTAAAAATGAATATATTAAATTGGTCAATAAATATCCTCTGTGCAAAAATCTTATTTTTGTTGTTTATGGATTTTCCTTGCATATCATATTGCTTTTTGCATTTGTTAATTAAATGTGGATAAATAGAGTGTCAAATAAAAGTTGAATAAAAATTTGGGAAAAACTTCGAGTAATGTTTTGTAAAAAAATTAAAAGTTGATTTCTTAATTTTGAATTTCAAAGATTTCAAAAAGTAATTTCAAACTCAAATAAAACAATGAACTTCTCTGAATTTTCTACACATGAGAATAATCTCAAAAATTCAGCAAATACTAATCACGTCCACATACACCTCCTGAAAAATTTGCATAAAAGTACAAACAAAGGCGCACCCAAAATAAATTCAACAAGTCTCAGCCAATTTCAAATTTTCAAGAAAAATCTTTTCCTCTGTCTTCCTCTCCCTTTCTCTCTTTGACCAAAGAGCCCAAAAGGACCCCCAAGACCCACCTGCCAGCCACCCATCTCCGCTCTCTTTCTCCTTCTCTCCCTCCCTCAGTCATTTTGTCGAGCACTTGGCATGCAAGCCCGAGGCATCGCGACACGCCAAGCTGTGGACGCCGCCTGACCGCGCCAACCCCTGCACCTGGCAAAGCCAAACCCGCTATCCGCCTGCGCCAATCCATCTCCTCCGCTCTGTTGGGCCAGCCTACAAAGCCCGCATCACCGCGCACACGCCGCACTATGGTGAATCAGACACCCTGCCCTCTGCTTCACCGTACCGAACATGACGAGACGAGATGAGCCGACCGCCTCTGCCTCCCTCTGCCAAAAGCCGACCTCGCCAACTTTCTCTCTACCCGTTGCGCCGTGTCTTCCGCCGACGCTTTGGCACGAGACGATGACCGCTCTGTGACAATGCCACCCGAGCTCGCCCGTCTCTCCCCTCTCCTCCCTCGGCCTATATAACAGCACCCGAGCTCGCCAGCCGACTCCTCACACCTCCCTCGTTCTCCCCTAGCCGAACCCGAGGGCCAAAGCCCACTGCTCCGCCGAGAACGTCCACGTCACCGCCGTCTTTGCCCTGGACCGGAACAAGCAGCTGCCGCCACATCAAAGTCAAGCCGCCTCCTCGGTGAGCCCCATTCCCATTCCTCTCACCAGCACCCTCCTAGGGCCCCTTTGAGCCTTTCCCCTCAACAAATTTCAGGTCACCGCCACTAGAGAGCCGTTGCCACCATCACCATTCACCGCCGCCTTGGGATCCCATCGCCCCACCGCCTCAGACTGCCTCCGTCCAAATTGACCTTGGGGTAAGCTTCCTCACCGTCCCATGAGCCTCCCCTTGCATGGAATAGGTAGTGCCTTAGGGGCTGTTCATAGGAGCTACCCATGGGGCTATGAGGGACAGGTTGATCCTCTCATGACATGGGCGTCTGAGCATATCCAATATAATGGAGTAGTGCCTCATGGGGGACAACTGGCTGTTCCTTTCCATGGTGTTAGGGGTGGCCGGCCAACCACCCTAAGCACGCTAGGGATCAAGACTAGTGGGATTGCACTCTCCATGCTCATGCAAGGTTAGGCATTAGACAATATAACAACTTTGTTATGACTTCTAGACCACACTCAGTGTGTAGAGTGTGGTGGTACTGACGGGTACCGGACAAACTAGAAAATTCATATCATGTAGGTAAAGTTGCACAAACTCTGCGGAGTCTAAACTAATTGATTAGCCATGCACACGGTCATGAGTAACTTGGTGATGTGATACAAGTATAGTATTGGTGATTTGCTAAAAGGTTTATAGAAATTATGGTATGATAAAAAAATGATGATTTTGCCTAGTATGAGCCGAGGATGAAATGCTTACTTGTTGCCATGCAAGGCACAAGGATGATGTTATGATTATGATCATGTATTATTACTGTTATTTACTTATTATTTATAAATTCCGTTGCAATCTATTATGATTTACTATTGTGAATTTAAATTTTCTTTATGCTGAAAATGTAGGATCGAAAGACAAGAATTAAGCCTACCAGAGGGGGGTGAATGGTAGAATTACCAAAAACCAAACTTTTCGCGGAATAAAAAGTTACCTCTGAACCAATGAAGTTAATTTTACTTTAATCAAGATCTCCAACCTTTCTGGAAGATGCCGGTTCGACCTTGTCCTTGCCGCCGGTCTAACCATGTCCTTGCTACCAGTTTGACCACCGATTATCTCCCGGTTTGACCACCGATTATCTCCCAACGACAATGCAAATCTTAATGAATTATTCTCTTTATTGCATCAAGATGTGTTTACAAAGTGCATACAAAGCACTCTTTTCTCTCTCAAGGCTAAACCCTAGCTTTTCTCTCTTCCAAACGTTATGCCTCTAGAGCCTCAATCCCTCATCTATTTATACCTAAAATCTCATACACAAAGTAGGAGCAGAACTCTTAGTCCTACTAGGACTCAAACCTTCCATTACCAAATCTAATTATAATTTACTAAATTAAATTCTCCTTTCCATAGCCAACTTGGACTCCCTCACATGCAGCCAGTACTGTAGCAGTCCGAGTACTGTAGCAGCTAACCCGAGTACTGTAGCGCTGGTTTCCAATTTCCTTCTTTGATGTTGCTCCAAATTTATCTACGATTTTTTCGACGCTTGCATATCTAATTTGCAAAGCCCGTTGTGAAGACCTCCCACACGGTGTCCATCCACCGTGTACCATCTTTTGTCCAATCTCGTCATCCGGTATCCTTGATCGTTCTGGACCTTGGCTCCTCCCTGAGCGTAGTCACGATCCTACCGTTGACCAATATTGACTCCAAGACAAACTAACTTTAGTCCAACCTTGTCACATGCCATCCCGACCGTGCTAGACCTTGACTCCTCCCTGAGCATAGTCCTGGTCCTCACCATTGACCAAGATTAGACCTCAAGTTACCTGCACACAAACAGACAAAACAACCGTTTCTGGGCACATATATCACAACCTGACCCACATTAGTCACACACACTCACACCAACATCCACATATATTTTCAAACCAAATTTCATTAAATAAATCATTTGCAAAGCCAATTGTTAGCCCTCCTTGATTTAAGCATGCAATAGTTCTAAATTTCCCAAGGTTTTGGGTAGGGCTTGCCAATACCTTGTGTATTGACCCACCTCTTATTGTTGTTTTAGACATAGATGCAAGTGATGAGATGCCTAGTGACGAGTACTTTGCACCGGGTTCTGAAAGTTTCAAGGATGGTTCTTGCTAGGGTGATTCCTAGTCAGTTGCCTGTGAGATTTGGTAGACAGGCACACCGAATAATTTATGTATCTTGTATCTTTTCCACTGTGTTTAAACTCTTTTTTTCGGCCAATCAGTCCTATCTATGTTGTAATACTTTGCATCCGCTAAGTTATGAGAACCATTTTATCTACTATTGTGGAGGCCATGGGCCATGGGTACCTCATGGGAAGCTTTGTGGCCACTTGGATAGAGGATAGGCCTAATCCTATAATTAGGGATACAACAGGACTCGGTGCATATTACCTTGTATGATAAGGAAAGGGATATAGTCCTAGTCGGATACGTTGTATACCTAGAAGAAAATCCCTTGGTGAAGTACGACTGGGATTCGTATCATGTAACCTTACGTCCTCAGTATATAATGGGAGGTAAGGAGTCCCTTGGGGTAGAACAATCTCACCAGAGAAATCTCAAAGACAATACACCACAGCTAGAAGTAGGGTATTACCTCACTTCGAGGGCCTGAACCACTAGAGTCGACGGTGTTAAGTTCTTCCCCGGGCAGACAATTAGCTTCAGGAGTCTTGACTTCATCGTCGACAAATTCGGTGATCTCACCCTAACCAACTTGGATTCCATCCGGTCAGCTAGAAACCAAGTCGACATCGTGCTAGTCGGCCTACTCAACGCTACAGCAATCTTCGGTGACATGCTGAGGCAATCCCCAAGATGCATGAGTCCAGGGACAACTCTTCATTTCGGTGTTCAACTCGGACTCAGCCTCGCGCCGGCTAAGCTTGGGCTAAGGGAGGAAGAGATCGTCAATCTCTTGTTCAGACTCAGCAATGCTGCAAACAATTCCAATCTCGCTCCGATGCGGAAGATCCAATCCCTTGGAGTTTGACTCGGATACAGCCCAGAGCTGCTCGAGATCGGATCTAGGGAGGTTGGAGTTGTAATCACCCCCCTAAACTACTCCGACTCCAACTCATAGTCGGATAGCAGCTTGGCAAGCTTTTCTCCATCACGCGAAGTCTTCATGGCATCCAAGGGCTTAACTCCGACTCAAGATGCACGCCAACTACGTGACCAGCAAGAGGAGAAGGCTCGTCGACTGCACAACGCCTACAAGCTGAGTGCGATGCTCGAAACGACAACCTGCACAAGGCTGGGGGGGACTGCTCAACAAGAGATTCTCCAAACCAGAGTTGGCGACTACGATATCTTCATGACCACACAGCAGAACATTGTAGTCGCTGCCACCCTACTGGACACCTTGCAGTTCGGGCCTGACCACCAGGCCACTCCGACTATTGCAAGGATCAAGGCAATGATCACCGCTGCGGCATGCCAGCAGCGACAACAATCTGGAGATACTCTCATACCATTAAACACGACAGCTTCAGACACGGCAGTCTCATCTGCCTCAGCACAGGGCCGTGCAGCTAGCTCTAGTCAGCATCGCTCGGAGTCTCAACTAAGTCCCGACAGAAGGAACGGAAGGACACTGACGATGCGGCCCCAACTAAGTCCGGCAATCGCAAGCACAAGTTGGACAACGTTGTGGCGGCTGTTGAGCACAGCCAATCGCGACCCTCGAGGACGGATGAATACCATAAGGTTATGAACGGTCCATTCCCTTTCCACCCAAAGAGAAAACACGCAGCTAAAAACTACTTCATGCTCAAGAAGTTTGCTTCCGAGTAGACATCGACGTCTGGGAACAACAAGGATAAGGACAAGCCAGACTCGGGTGCAGCCGGTGACTATCAAGATCCCCAGGCTGAGCTCAACCACATCTTTAGAGGACCATTTGCATATGAGTCTAAGCAAAAACAGAAGCTAATGACCCAAGAGGTCAACTCGGTCTCGTCAGATGCCCCTCAATACTTGTGTTGGTCTAAGACGGCAATCACTTTCGACCGCGCAGATCACCCCGACCGAGAAACTCATCCAGGATGTTATCCACTTGTCCTGGATCCAGTCGTCAGAAGCGTCAAATTGAAGAAGGTTCTAATCAATGGGGAAAGCGCTCTTAGCATCTTGTTTGCCAAGATGCTCGACGAGATGAAAATCCCTCGATCCGAACTGCGTCCAAGTACAGCTCCCTTCTACAGGGTAATCCCCGGCCTCTCTTCTACTCCACTCGGACAGATCACTCTGCCAGTTACATTTGGCACATGGGAGAACTTCCGCACCGAGAACATTTGCTTCGAGCTTACCAAATTCGAGACCACGTACCACACCATACTTGGACGGCTTGCACTAGCCAAATTCATGGCAATGCCCCATTATACATACATGGTGCTCAAGATGCTAGGACCAGCAGGAATACTTTCCTTGCGCAATGATGTCAAGCACGCCTTCACCTGCGACAAGGAGAGTTGCAAGTTGGCCCAGTCTCATGAAGCGGCAGTCGAACGAAGCAACATTCGACAGGCTGCAACAACTACAAGCGAGGACGATCAAGTTCCGGCAAAGAAAGCAACCAAGTCGGGAATTTCAGCAGATTCAGAAACAAAGAAGATCCCTCTAGACCCTTCCGACCCTACCAAGACTACGCTTGTCGATACCGGACTCGACCCCAAATAGGAAGACACACTCATCACATTCCTCCAGGCGAACAGGGATATTTTTGCTTGGAAGCCTTTCGACATGCTTGGTGTACCAAGGGATGTGATCGAGCATTCCCTCAACGTCATGTCGGACACCAAACCAGTCAAATAACGACTATAGTGCTTTGCACAACGTACCCGACTAGGACTATATCCTTTTCTTATCGTACAAGGTAACATTCACCAAGTCTTGTTGCATCCCTAATTACAGGATTGGGCCTATCCTCTGTCCGAGTGGCCAGAAAGCTCCTCATGAGGTACCCGGGGCCCGTGGCCTCCACAATAGCCCCTGAGACCTTTATAGTTGAGTCATAGCTGATGCCGAGTGCTCATCCTCCTTAGTGAAGACTTCCCGAGTGCTTTGCTCCCGAGTACTCATTGTCCGAGTGCTTCTTCTCCAAGTCCTGCTTCATATCGGCTGGCAACGAGGCTATGAAGGATTTCATAAGAAAATATGAATAGTGTGCACCGAATAGGCGCACCTATTAGGTGTAGCCCCTAACTTTGTGCTTAATTGTGAAACAATTAAACATAAAATCAAAGATCTTTAACCTTTAAGCTTTTTCCGAGTAGTATACTACCTAGAAATTAGATTCTTCAACATCATCCAGCTGGAAGTATTTTTGCTCAAGGCAATTTTGGCTAAGCATGTAAGCCGAGTACCACTTCATGGATTTTTAACCCAATATGTGGTCAAGTGTTCTTGAGAGATACCTGCATCCCTAATTTTAATGGAGATCAGCTGTTGATCCTTATATGGATATATCCTCAATACCTGTTAAATAATGCAGATATCTGAAACACATGTGTTCAGCAATTTGCTTAACATGAGCATATCGATATTTAATCGGTTTCTGTAAATAGCTCTGCACTGTGGATTTTAAACACAGCCAGCAGTCGGCCCAATAGGGCATTGCCATTTAGAAACTCATATCTTATAGCCATCACCAAGTAGTCGGCCCCAGGCCCACTTAACCCGATTCAGGCCTTAAAAACAGCGGGAGTGAAAAGATTCCCCTTTCTTCCCAATCCTCCAAATCGCTTCAGCTTTCAATTCGTGCCCAAACTTTGCGCTCTCGCCTCGCTAGGGTGCACGCTGCTCGCGCCTCCCCAACTCGAGACCCATAGAGCTTCGCATCCCTGCACCGATCTCCCAATCCGCAAGCCCTTTCCATCGATTTCCTTTCCCCCAGCAATGCCGAAGGCCCCGTTCAAGATCCCCAACATGGTATCTAGAGTATGGCCGGTGTCAGATGCGGCTCAGTGAAGTTGAAGCTTTTGAGGAACGATTGATCTTGTAGCAGCAGGAGGTTATCACTAGAGCACCACCGAGGAGAATCGTTCGGCCCCCAAACCAAGTGAGACTTTGTCATTCACCTCGTCTCTTCAACAGGCTATGGATCCTCCCCTCTTTTGGATTTCCTTGCCAACTCCTGCTTTATGCAGATCGAGTTGTGAATCTCAATCCCACTCAATCCTTCAGATTTCTATTTTGCCCCTCTTGTGAAGCCTCTGGGGGTCAAGCCCCATCTCAATCTCTTTCGATACCTTCTCCAATCAACCCCAACCTTCTAAGACCAAATCCGAGAATCATCCGGGAGTAGGCCAGCACAGAGAAATGAGATGAGAGAATCATATCCATGTCCCCTGAAACCTCCCTCAAGGGATGCACCAATAGGGTTTTATTTTTAAATCTTGAACCCTCTCTACCCCCTTTCTCTAGTTCTCCTCCAACTGTCCTACCCCAGCTCCTCTTGTAAACATACAAAAATGGGCAAGACCAGCTGAAAAAAGATTCAACCTCCAAGACACAGCTTTGACAAGCCAGGGATGGCGAGGCTTCTAACCACCCACCCACCATTGAGGCCAAGAGCCGCTCGCCCAGTATACCAGGCAGGATGACCCCAAACATAGATCCCGATGTCGCTGACAAAGAACAAATGGTAACCAACTCCTCATCCTTCTCGTCTAACACCCCAGAGGCGGGGAAAAGACCAGCGACTACCAGGAAGAGAGAGCACAGTACGACCGCAGGAGCCTAAAGATCAAGAACCCCATTAGCTTTAGCCCCCAGCTACCAATACCAAGGCCACGCCGCAAGTGCCTCGACGCCCCAGTCGGTTGCGTCAGGCACACGCCAAGGGCAGCTCGCCTCCACCGATTGCCGCACTGCATGAGGCCCGAAGCCTGTTGGCTCGGCTCTCCGCCCCAAGCTGCGCTTGTCAAGCCCCCGCCGACTGTCGATGTTTGTAATCACAATAAAATATGGCCTACTCATGAGACCTAAACTTATGGATGCAAAGGAACCAAACAATTTTACTAGTTTAGCCCTCGAGATGAGGTTAAAAACCTACATCCAGTGTGGTATCCTGATGTTTCTCAAAGAGATTTGTGCTATGCCCTTAGGGGCCCTGCCCTCCCCTATATACACTGGGACAGGTTAAAAATAGGAATCCATAAGACTAACGACAAGATTCCTTTAGGAAACACATCTCGGACTAGGCTTATATCTATCCCTTGTCGTTGAGGTATATCCGGCCCTATTGTAACCCTGATACATGGTAGGCCCAACTCTCTGAGTGGCCCAATAGCCTTTCTCATGATGTACGGGCCTATGGCCTCCCGCAGCCCCTGAGACATTATAGTGAGTCACAGCTGATGCCGAAGAGTGCTCATCCTCCACGATGAAAAAATTCCGAGGCTTGCTCCTGATACTCTTTGTCCGAGTGCTTCTTCCTCGAGTGCCTGCTTCATGTCAAGCTGGCAACGAGGCTATGAAGGCGTCATAGAAAAGCAATGAATATGTGCGCCAATAGGCACCTATTAGGGAGCCGGACGTGCTAATTGTGAACCAAATAAACAAAAGTAAAGACTTAACTTTCTTTCCTGAGTATAACTATACGGTATCTAGACTCTCATCTCGTTCAGGCTGGTATAATTTTGCTCAGGCACTTGGTGGCTAAGCATGTAAGCCGAGACCACCTTCTAGATTACCCAATGTGTGGTCAAATACTTGAGATACCTGTAGCTTCCAATTTAATGGAGACCAGCTCAACTGTCATCCTTATTAAGGATGTATCCTCAATACTACGCAAAATAATCAGATACTGAAACACATGTGCCAGCAACTGGGGCTTCATAAGCATATCGAATTAACATTCGTTAAATAGGCAGTGCTGCACTGTATTACCACAGCCAACAGCCGCTCTATAGGCATGCCCATTAGAACCATATCTTGCCCAGTACCCGAATATCACCAGCCCAGCCCACTTCTTAGCATGC
>RYFJ01003331.1:0-60352 GCA_003991445.1 Oryza meyeriana var. granulata | reverse complement strand
AAAGAGAGAGATCTGATGTCCAATAAATTAGCTATAATTTGACCTGTCTGGATTAGATTCATAATAAATATGTAAATTAGAATCTCGCTTTCGATTCTAACCAAACAATTAACAAAATGATCGAAAGTAAAACTTTAATTTTCAAACCGAGGAGAATAATGAGAGGGTACATTTACTAAAGTAAATCTGTTAAAAAAGGGGAAACCGCTAAAATTTTATAGTTAAAAAAATTATTAATTATTTAAAGACTTACCTAAGTGACAATATAAATGATAAGAGGTAATATGACTAAATATGTATAGATAAATAGTTTTGACTATAAAATATGGGGATAAATAAGCATTACCATTTCATGTGCATACTCTTTTATTTTGGATTGTTTTTGAATCTTGAGGGCCATTTCCATAATAGGATGCATATACATTTGTATAGCCTAAATAATTTCTAAGAGAATGGTCTAGGTTACATAAAATATATAAATAAACTCCTGTTAAACACTATCCCACATAATAATCCCACTGTAAATTTTACATGATTTATCACTTCAATAATACTTCAATAAAATCTCTCAAATCAGCTAGCTAGGGAGCTAGCAAAACTGAATTGGTATACTTCTAAAATTCACCAAATAAAAATTAAGACTAATTAGACAGAGCCTTCTCCCCATAAGTTGTGTGCAAAAATGACCCTACCACCAGGGAATTTTGGTTTAATTTATTTCCCAAGAAAACACATAAAATGATAAGATAAGGCACTGAGAAAAATGAACTGCGCAGAAAACTGGATCAACAACCTACTTTGCAAAATTCACCAAAAAATAAACCAGATCACTTCTGCAGCAAATTTTGTCAGTAGGTTAATCAACATTCTTCTCTATTCCAGTAATTTTTACAAATCTTAATAAAATTCAATAATTGTCTCAAATAATACTCTTAATCGCATATACAGAAAAACTTTCCCTGCAGACTGCTATTCGAGACACTTTTGCCAGAATCATAATCCATCACATTCTCACAAAATTTACCAGAACCTGGACTAGACTCGTGAGTAATTGCAGTACAAATTTCAGTACAATCTTCACAAAGTTTGCACATAAGATAATAGGCCCAAGCTCACTGACTCAGCTTAGTGCACTGCAGAAAACTATGTTGCTAAGCCTTTTTCACCTTTTTACCACAGTAAAATCATAAGCTTTTTGGCCTTGGAACTTGGCACAGCTGTAGAACATATGTCCTCTACTCCCAGTAATTTCGCCACATTTTAAAACCAGTGGAGGATGGGAAAACCGGGTTCAAAACAACTCAAGCCCACAGTTCTTCTGACTTAGCTTCTAGATGGTGTCCTCTTCTTCTATCCACTGCCATGTGGGCCCCACAAACATCCTAGGCCCGCTGGTCAGTCTCAGACGCCGCTTAGCTCAGCCTCTTGCCCAGGAACACGCCACGGTAGCCTCCACGCGTCGACAGGCCCAGAACCACATGGCCGACCCGCTCCACGTCAAGCTCACTTTTGGACTGAAACCTCGCATGGACATCTCCTCCTCGGCTAATCGTGTTCTCCAAAGAAACCGCAAACTTCCACCTCGAAATAGCCGGCAACAGAATCGTCTTCCCCGACGCCGGCAGCTGTTCGATCCAATTCGATTCAACTCCGGTGAGAGCTGTCCTTCGCTAACCACAGGAACATGATCATCATCCCCTAACCGATCCATTTTTGCATTGCCTTGCCCTAGGAATCACCGGCTGGAGTCTCCGCCGTGCGCCGTCTCCATTCTACAGAGCGCCGCCGTAACATCGCCGCCATCCCGATGAGCTCCGGCGATCTCCAGCCCAGCCATTGCGCCGCCGAGTCCGCTTCTCTACTAGCTGCAAAATGCCCCAGGAACCTCGACCGGAGGCAGAGCCAGCAAGGAGATCGGCACCATCTTCCTCCTCTCCGGCCGACTACCGCCGCCGTCGATTTCTTTTCCTCTAGTAAGCCCCGCTTCGATTCCTTACACTGGAACAGCCTCTACGAAGTCTCTGACCGGTTAGGCGCCTAACCTCAACCGCAGGACAGCGGGAGCAAGCCAACGACGCGACCCCGAAGGATTCAGCCGCCGCCAAGCCATCTCCGTCGTCGTCACTGTCGCTCAGACCTTGCCATCCCCGGCCGAGCCTCGGTGAGCACCCTAGTACTCTATATAACCACATGCATGCATGGATTGGGAATAAATCAAGTCGTAGCTCGATTCGCCTCAGCACCCCGAACCACTCTACCGCCTCCGCCGTCGTCGCCGTCGACTCCGGCCACCGCCGGCGATAAGGAAACCACCTACTGCTTCGCCCGAGATTCCTCTTTACTTTCTATTTTGACTGCGCCGTCTGAAACGCCGCCGTTTGCCGTCGCCGCCGCCGAGAAACTCGCCGGCACTGCTCTGCCTCGCGCCTCCCCTGTTTCGCCACGCCGGACCATCCACTCCTGGACCGGACGGTCCGTTCCATTGCCTCGCCTCGCCTTGCTCTGCTCTGTCTCTCAGACGAGCAGGCCCCACCTGTAAGAGAGAAAGAGAGAAAAAGAAAAGGGAAAACAATTTCTGGGAATATTCTTTAACTAAAAAATAGCTATAACTTCAAACATATATAAGAAATTCATTTTAACTCCAAAAATTATGATTCAAAATTCGTTGGAATCACAAAATTATGTACTTTATTTCTGTGGAGTAAAATCTGGAGAAACTAACACTTAAAATTCCTCAAAAATAATAAAGAGTCTAAAACTACATAAACCCCAAATACATTTTAACAATTTCTCCTTTACCTTAAATTAAGATTTGATACATTCATAAAATAATGGCCTTCCCTGTAGAGAACTGAAACTCGGTTAAAGATCTAACTAAAGATGATTTTTTACATAAATTGGAGCATAGGTGGATAATTAGTATATAAAACATATATTAACTTCCAAAATTCATAGGAAATTCATGTAAGCTCCAAAAATGATGAAACCAATTTTGCTAGCTTTAAAGTATTTTGCTCTCTATTTCTGAAAACTAAGGATTTGCTAAAACTAGTATGAAAACCACCTTTATGATTTATGCAAAAGACAAATACTTTGTATAAGGGTATAAAAGGTAAACATTTTCTAAAAATCATAGAAATCCTATTTTACTCTAAATAAATTGCACTTAATTGGCAGAAGGTCCACAATGCACTCTTCTTAAAATATGCAAAGTTATATTTCATAAAAACTTAGACCTAGAACTCATATATACTAAAATACACGTATAGGTATCATATACAGATCTAAAACTTATAAAATTAACATCTCTAAATTGGAAGTTGATAAAATAGAAACTTCTTCACTAAAAATCATACAAAGTCAGTACCAAACCACTGTGTAAATTTCACACATAATAAAATAACTTCAAATTTAACCTTAAATCGTATTCGGACGTATTTTCGTATAGAACTCGTAAAATTCATAACTCTCAAACAGAACGTGATAAAATAGGAATTCTTTCACATAAATTCATTTTAGACCAGTATTAACCTAAGGAATAAATCTCATGCATATTAGAGCATTTTGGATTTTTCACATTATTTGCTATTTATATGATCGTACGATGATTTTCTTTTAGAGAACGAATTCGATATCGATGAAGGAGTGAAATAGTTAGAGTCCGAGTACTTAACAGTAAGGCAAGTATTCTCCCCTTCTTCTTGAACAAATTGAATCCTATGTTTTGGAGAATGAAATGTGTTGTTTGTGAAATTGCATGCGTATTTGTAGCTATCGGTATTTAAATTATGGAAAATGGTAGTTATAACCTATTAGTTGCATAACCCACCTTAGAACTTGAATTCCTTGCTATTTGTAACCTTAGAAATTTTTAGAGCATTTTAATTGTGCTTATTTAGGACTATACATGCTTATACATATGTAAATTGCTTAGCCATGCTTAGAGATATGCTAGAATAGATTGTGATCACTTTATAAATGAGATTTTGGGAATTTCATAACTTCTGGACAGAGGTGAAGCCTCTGATTATTTGTGAACTAAAATGATGAAAAACTTGATTTTAGACTTGGGCGACAAGTGGTGTGCATATGGAGTAGTTGCACACCGATAGGGAGAGTGTTTGCCCGGGTCGATTAAGGACCGAACTCAGTGTCATTCCTCATGTTAAACAGTACAACCACATGTGCTAGTATGGGTAGTCATAGCGGATTAAGTTACTTAATGTTTAACCTTGCATTTCGGTAGGTTGAGTAGTATGGACAGTGCCTACGAGTGTACTACGAGTGTACTGTAGAGCTGTTTAGAGGAGCTATCTATGTGGACCATGAGGGACTGTGATCACCTCATGGCATAGGCGTCTAAGCGTGTCCAATACAACGTTGTGTGCCTCGTAGGGAGTCAGGAAGGTTGCCGCCACGGCGCTGAGTTTAAGACGTGGGCCCGCCATCCACGGCATTGGTGTGCAACCCGATGCGGAGTAACACACCTCGTGCTAGTATAAGGCTAAACGTTAGGTAATGTAAAAGCTGTGTTGTGACCTCTAGACCGCATTCAATGTGTAGAGTGTGGTGGTACCGATGGGTACTAGACAAACTAGAGTGTAGCCGTTGGGCTTCTATCACATCATGTGGGTAACGATGTGCAAACTCTGCAGAGTCAAAACTAATCGGTTAGCCGTACTCACGGCCATGAGCGGCATAGTTGTGTCCATTGAGTATAGATTTATGTTTCTAAAATGCTTTATGAAATTGGGATGAGAATTGGTGATTTATGAGAACTACTATGATTATTACAATGCTTATAATAACTTGTTGCCATGGAGGGCAGTATGTTGGAAAATTATTATGTTGATCATTTTGCTACTAGTTATACATGTTTCTAATTTTTATTAAATACCGTTGCAAATGATTGTGAACTAAAACTAGCTTTATGCAAAACTGAACCCACAAATATTGAACCCACAAATAGCCTTTCCTTAATTTAGAACTTACATGTATTGTAGGATTGACATTGCCAGTACATTATTTTGGTAATTTCGGTAATATACTGACTCTTGCTTGTATTTCCGTTTATTACTTTGTTGTAGGTTGAGTGCTATGGGGTTCTGTTGCTTCTTCAGGATTGATTCTTTAACCCCTAGTCGGATTGCCTGTGGTATGGGTAGAAAGCTTCCGCTGAATCATATTATTCGGTTATATGACCTATGTAACTCTGATGTAGTAAATTTGGATTACTTACTTGTACAACCATATGTACAACCATATATTGTATACCATTGCTAGAGATAAAAGTGTGGACTAGCAATTTTCCTGGGGCTAGTCTGTATGAGTATAGACTTAGAACAGTTGAGATGCATGGAGAATAGTTCAACCGTAGACCATGTCCTTAGATATATGTATCGTGTTTGGTCGTCGTCTTCGTGTGGTTTGACGGGCATATCTTGCCATGGGGACTGGTGTAACTATTCTTCCAAATATCTCTTGTGTTCTTAGTCTGGCGTTCGGTTGTTTTGCATTATAATTGGTAATTCGTATGACAAGGCTGCGATGAGGTTGGATGGTTACCGCATTTGTTTGATTTTTATTCGAGATTCTATCTAACTAGATATTTCGTGTTGTCATACTAATTACCTCTTATAGTGTAGAATAATCGGGTGTCCACAAATCATATTCAATTAAACCATACGCCCATTTGCTAATTCTTCCACTCAAAATTGGCCATTGCAACATGTATTTTATAACATCGGTTTGACAAGCAACTACGCAAGTGCTAGATAGCAAATAATGCTCAACTTGGTGCAAGCATGATATAAAGATAGACAAAACTTTTCCACGAATTCATACCTTGTTTCGGCATCAATTAATCGACGGCTCAAAAATGTCACCGGGCAAAGCCCCGATGCACTGGGCGAAGCACCTGGCAAACGGGCTAAGACCTTGCGTACGGGGCAAAGAACCCGACATGGACAAATTCAGGAGCACCAGGTGAAGGGCCCGGTGAATGGGTGAAGCTCAGTAGTGTGTTGAATGGCCTGCCAACACTATCTCAACCCAAGAGGATGGGAGGCCCATAAAGGAGATGGCCTATCTAAGGGCCCAACGTGGCCCATGTGGGCCTGTATTTGGAAAAGACGCATGTACCCTCATAACGGTCCCTATCTAGGGACCAGAATGTAATACCACTTATAAGTAAAACCTTAGGACCTGTAAGTGAAACCCTAAACCTGTAAATAGGCCCCCAAGGCATTGTAATGACAGAGATTTTTGAGCTTCAATACAGATATTTACTTTCTTTGTCTAAACTCAGAGACCACTGTTGTTTTATTCAACAACAGAAACACGCCAAAAAAAATTTACAGCACCCAAGATCAATCATACACCAATCATTACATCGACAACTTTACTTTTGGTCTATTTTATTAAATTAATCATTTTATGGTGGGTTTAAATTGTGGTGTATAGTTGGATGATTCGTTGCCATTTTAGTTTGATCCATTTGATTTAGAAATCGTTACCCTAGGATAATAGAGCCGTGTTTATATTCCATAAGGTGTTCCATGATTTTAATTCAGGTGGATTGGGCTTAAGGGGAAGTGAAATAGTTTAATAGTTAAATTTTGAATTTGACACGTCAACTGAGTTGACCATATTAGAGAAGTTCTGAGGGTTTCACTAAACTCTCATTGGCTATTTTCAGATACATTGCAACTGGGATCTTCTAGTCTCGGTTTAAAACAGTTCTAGATATTTTATTTTATTTATAACACGCATGAGGGATAACATTGAAATGTGTTTTATTTTTTTTAGAAAATCTAAATCCTCCTTATTTAGATTTTGGGTATGTTACATTGGACCGTCATATTTTGACATAGACGAATTTATTAGAGGGTGTGTTCATGTCGACAGGTATATCACCTACTAATAAAAAACCGCCACCGTGCCAAGTGAATGCATGGCTTCAAACCACCACTAGTCATCGCCTCATCTTTTTTATATAATGGAATATGAGAACACAACTTCGGCCTCTATACCATACACACAGCCGAAAATTCGAAAAGATAAAAATAACTGTTAAACCATCTGTGACATGCAGAAAAACTACTAAAACAACCAGTTGAGAGGGTAACTTAAGCTCTATACCAAAAGGAGAACCGACACGACCATAAGAAGTACTGAAAAACAGCAAACTGCGCCATCCAAAGTGGCCATTGCCTCATATGATGGACAATTACAAATGCTCCACCTCGATCGAGCACACGTCGAACAAAGAACCGATTCCAGCTTTCGCTGCAGGCAAGCATAAAGTTGAGAGAATACATTCATATGGAGGGTGTGGACCTAGCTAGGGCAGAGAATAATCCGTGCTTGAAGCCTTTATTTGCCTTGCATTGTAAAGCATGTACTAGCATCTAATTATGTTTATAGTGAACCTGGCCGTTTGGACCATTATTAAAGAACCCGTTGGAATTGAACATTCAGGGCCATATGCATTAATGCAGGCGCGAGTATTTAATTTTGTGGCCTGTTGGTGAGGGTTCTCACCGGAGTGTTATGCATTAATGCATACTATGTTTTGCTTAGAGAAATTATTTTCATCTCTCGAGGCAACATTCCTTTATTTTCATGTAAATAGTTAAAATTCTATTAATTTTTTTAACATTGGTACACTATATATCTACTACTCTTTTCGTCAAAAAAAAACTAATTTATTTCGTACACCTGGACAACTAGGTACCTAAGTATCTTAGAAGAAAATTTAAAGTTTAAATTGGACCAACAGATTAAAAAAAAGACATTGATATTGTGAACGGTACCTGCGCCCATTGAATTTGTCTTTTTTTTCTCATTTTGTAGATCGAGTTTGGGGTACTTAATTTGTTTTTTTTGAGTGGTACCTTGCACATAGATTAATTGCCACGAAACAACGTACCTTGCCAATAACTCCTGGAGGGCCTCAGCCACCCATTTTTTAGCTCGGCCATTCCTCCTCGTTGTATGGCCTCGCCTTTTAATTTGTTTACCAGTCTCGACTCTCGAGCCTTGCTACTGACCGACATTTTTCTATGTATATTACCTACAGTAGGACAGTAGCAACGCTGGTGGCAGAGACTGGGCGGCCGCCCAACCAAACCGAGAGGTGGCTCCGCCGCTTCTTCTAGGATGACGAACAGTGAGGAAGCTGGTAGCCACCATGTCGTAAAACCGAAGAGGTAACAGCTCCTTGTCCGATCCCTTCCCATGCACACTATTTCCTTGAAATATCGTTCAAACTTAGTACATCGAGATGGAGGTACTGCTTGGGAGGCGCAGCGTAAGGAGAGCTGGAGGTAGAAGAGGGCGCAGGAGGTGAGTAGACAGGAGGGCGCATGGACGGTAATAGAAAGACGCTGAGGAAGAACAGAGAGCGAGAGGAGACCGGAGACAAGCAAGATTGATTAGGCTCGAGCCACACATCTACAGACATTGGCACGCATAGAGACAGTTTTTTCTGGACTTAGATCGAGTTTATTAAGGCTTAATTGGAGTATACTATAGGTCGTACAAGCTAAAATAATAGTAATTAGGCCTAAGATAATTTCAAACAGAAAAACTTCAATCATTTCAATTTTATCATAATATAGGTAGTGACCATATGTACTTGGTTGGCTACTTATAAGCTAGGCTACACACTTAGTTGACTACTTATAAGTTAGGTGTGAGCCGAGTCTAGCCATTGTCTTTGGAAAAGTATGTGTATCTAATGCCGATAGCTGTTTTACTGGTAGATTCGTATCAGGGTTGCCTCTTCTTAATTCCATAATTTAGAGTTAATGGTTAATTCCAGAATTTAGAGTTAATGAAGAATAGATTTGTGATGTTTGTGCTCCCCAACTACGGCCTGTAAGTTTGGAAAGATTTTTGGCATAGCTTATAATGAAAACAGCTCACTCTGCAACTTACTGAAATATAATTAGAGCATTCAGGAAACATCATGGGACTATTTGGGGTTGCAGCCCTTCAAGATGCATATATTACTAAAATTCTGATGTTGATGCTCAACAACCATTAATTAGCACGTATGGTGGTATTGCTCGTCTACTGATAAAGTTACACTGATTCGCGTGCAACATAGATTTAGATAACGAGATCTATATCAGACCTGTGGTGCGTAATGCGCTGGTCAATGCTTTTTCGTGTAATAATATATATAAACAAATATACTATATCCGCTCAGCTGGGTTATAAAATTGATTTGACTTTCTCCTATCTGCCGAGGTGGTACTACACCCGCTCCTGTCGCTAGCGGCAGCAGCGAGCAGCCCTTGCGCTTGCTTTCGAGTTGCGCCATATTTGTGAACATATTAATGTACTACAATAACTTTGTTATCAATTTAGCATACCTCAACATAATAGTAGAATTAATTCTAGTGGTCCTTAACACCACCATACCAGCTTATAAGCCGTAGCCAAAATTTAAGTTTTGAAAGTTAATTTTAAATTAATCTAAGTGTTTTTTTCATCATCTTACATTTTTCAGGCTGGTTTTTAAACACTAAGAGTAGAAATATAGTAGTTCTCCCCTAGAATCATTTGTGGTTATTTTGTTTATTTTTCTTAGGTTATAAGACCTAGCTCAACCAATTAATGCAACAAATATTGATTTCAAAATAAGGAAAAAAATATTAGTGGTAGAGTAATAAGAATATGGCACCATCGGCGAGGATTTGCTTGCAGGGCCTTCAAAGTTTAAACAGAATAGATCTTAATTTTCTTATTAGAAACTAGCTAAGGCCTTGTTTGGGATGGAGGATTTTTAAGGGAAAACCAAAGGAACTCAAAACCATAGTCTTTTTTCCTATAGAGGTGTTTGGAACGGAGGAATAAACCCATGGATTCCTTTGAAAATATTTCCTAAGTTTCTCTATTCTAGTATTATTCTAGTACAAATCAAAGGAAAATAAAAATGAGGTCAAATCTAAGGGAAATTTTCCCTTGGAAATGAGAAGACAATGGTGAGGTGAGCTTGGCCAAAAAAGGAGTTAGTTTAAACAAACAAGGGTATTATTCTTTAAAATTCCTACGTTCCAAACACTTATCCATACAAAGTTTCCTCTATTTTCTAATCCTCTATTTTACACGTGCATTCCTATGTTTTCGTTTCTTACGCTTTTATTGCTACATTTTTTACCTTGATCCAAATAGGACCTAAATGCCCGTGCTTTACTACGTATAAAAGAAAAATATATTATAATATTACCTAAAATAAATAAAAATATATTTTTATGAAATGTGTTACTCCATTTCTTAATAACTGACAATTTTGACTTTTCCATTTACACTTTGACCATTAATTGTTTTTAAATTGTTAAACCAAAATAAACAAAAGTTTGATGCTTATATTTAGGACATACCTTACTTTAATAAAGTGGCATCATTCTAATGTTTGTCAATATTAAAAAAAGACGAATGGTCAAAATTCAAAAGTGAATAGTGTCCAGTGGCAATTATTAAGAAACAGAGGGAGTACCTATCTTTTTCACTATGGGGAATATTCATCTTAATTTGATTTTATATGTGGCTATTAGATTTGATTATTTCTTAACATCGAGAAGTTCAAGGGGTAATTTGCTAAATTAACAATAGGAGTTGGTGGGGTGGCAGATCAGAGCCACCACCACAATCTTCTTTTAAAGGAGTATAGATATACATTTGTAGAATCGAACACAAGAACCAAGCCTGACAGAGGGGGTGAATGGTAGGAACACCAAAAACCAAAATCTTTTATTAAATAAAAAATCCTCAAATCTGGATAGAGTCCACCGGTCATATAGTCTCTGTTGCGCCGATCTAACCGCCGTATGTCCGCCGGTAGAATCACCGCCTCGCCGCCGCGTCCTTGTCGGATGAACTGTCGGAATTCAGAAGGATACACATCGTAGATACTCTTTAAAGAAGATTAACTTTATTGCATCAAGATATGTTTACAAAGCGCATACAAAACACTCCTCTCTCTCAAAACTAAACCCTAACTTTTTCTCAATCAAAAGTCGATACTCCTACAGCCACAACCCCTCATCTATTTATACTTAAAACCTCCTACACAAAGTAGGAGTAGAACTGCTAATCCTATTGGAACTAAATCCCTCGTATTCCAAATCTAATTCAATTTACCAAAATTGAATTTTTCTTCTTCTTCCAAATCACAGCCACTGATGCCACAGAAAATCTAGTCAGATCCCCTCACGTGCCAACATGATGTCGACGCGTGTCCCTGCCTTACCATGCACGACGGCTCGATGCCGCTCCTGCCGCTGAAACCCACGTGGGCCTGCAGCCTCCAGCCCATCAATCAAGCAGCCCACGTGATCGATCTGCACTGCATGCTACAGTAATGACACTGTAGCAACGAATACTGGCCCCATTCCTTCTTTTAATTTTTCTGCTCGATTTTACTCCGAATTTCTCCGTGATTTTTTCGGCGCTTACTTAATTTTGTTCTGATCCTACCGTTAACCGATGACTCTAACACAAACTGATTTTAGTCTAATCTTATCCCATGACATCCCAACCGTGCTAGACCTCGGCTCCTCCCTGAGCGTAATTCTAGTTCTCATCATTGACCAAGGTTAGACGTTAAGTCACCTGCACATAAATAAATAAAACAATCGTTTCTGGTACAGATATCGTAACCTGACCCACATTAGTCACACATATTTACGCCAACATCGACTTATATTTTTTAACAAATATTTATTAAATAAATCATTCGTAAAGCTAATTATTTATTACAAAATATTAATCATGACAATGATTTTACAATATTTAGCATAGACACAGAGAGAATAGATCTTAATTTTCTTATTAGAAATCACATTTAGCACAGATACAGAGAGAGTAAAACAAAAGAAGAAAATGGAGGTTAATTATTTACATTCACTGCCATTTCACCATGGTTTTCCGCCCCAACCTACCCAAACCACCAAGAACCAACAGTGATAGTCGGTACCACTAGCATGCGACTTTTGGATCGATACTATATACGCCCGGGTAGTTGCTGGCCACGCGGTCGGGATACGGCTCCCTCAGACAGACCGACCAGACAGTACGGCCAATCGCCCTACATGGACAGTCTGGGCAAAAGATGGACAGTCCACTACCTTTCGGTACAATCCACACAGTCAGCTGATCCAGATCATCCGGACAGGTGATACGGACTGTTCGTGCGATTAATCGGTCGGACGGTCCAAACTAACTGTGCAGACCGTCTGGCCCTCTAAAATAATCAGACCGTTGGAACATAGCGGTATTTTTTAACCCCCGAAGTGATTATCACTGATGGACCGAAAGATAAATCGACAATAATATATTTCACATCACTATGGGTTGATGTCTCATCCGCCAGTGTTAGTTGGGGTACCACTGTCGATTCATGATATTATCCGATAGTGATATGATGTATCACTGCTAGATTTAAAATTGATCATCAACTCACTGTCTGTTCTAGATCTAAAACCAGTAGTGATATCGGTTTTGAACCGACAGTGATACCTAATCTGTAACATTGTCCGTTTGGATTGGAGCCTCAGTTAGAGATTTTTTATTTAATAAATCCAAAATTTGGAATTACTAAATGTTGACTTTTAGTTTGGAATCTCAATTATGGATTAGTTTTTTCATGGTTTGATAATTCTGAAATTTGGATTTAATAATGAATATAAAGTCATAAATACTCGATCGATTTTGGAGCCTTAACTATACGACTTTTTTACTTAAAAAAATTTAAAATTTGAAATTAATTATAATATCCAGCATATGAGTTTCCGGCCACTGCTCTAATTCAGCCTATGTGTGTCCAATTTTGAGGCCATGTGGCCCCAGTGTTTTGTGTGGTGGAATTAGTCCCGTGTAAACAAGTTTAGATAGATTTGGATTAGCTTATCACCATAGTTTATAGGAGTTAACCCTTTTACGTAAAGGAAATACTTCCTCCGTTCTAAAATATAGTTACCTATAAAGTTATGCACAAAGATTAAGAAAATATGTAAAGTGAAGCAGTGGATGTTTATGATTGGTTGAGATGACGGAGTAGGTGAAGAAATTAAATAGGGTATAGTTGTGATTAGTTGAGTTGGAAAAATATAGTTATATTTTGGGACAAATTTAAATGCTAAAGGTAACTATATTTAGGGACAGAGGGAGTAAGAAAGTGTAAGCAATATGCTATGCGTAAGTGGACAAGTTGATATTTAGGTCTTGGGGATTGTTGTTTGCTAGGATTAGCTGCTAAGCAAGTGGGGCTTATCTAGATGGTATACCCGAAGCTCATTTGTATTAAAATATGTTTTTACTCTTTCTGTCTTAAAATAAGTGACCACTGAGGATTTAAAGTTTGGAACGCTTTAGATTCAAAATTTGTTCCAAATTAAGTAACCATTTTAGAGTACTACTTATACCATCCATCAATAACATCTTATTTAAATTTGTTTTCATGCTATTCCAATCACTCTTACACCCCAACCATCATTATAATTTCTTCCCTTCTGTTGCATCTTGGACCCCTCTTCTCCTCTAGAACCTCTCTCCTCTCCTCCGAAGGAAAAGGGGGACTGGCCAATCTACGCTCTCGCCAGTGAGCAAGCCGCGAACTGCCCACCTCAGGTTGAAGGCCTCCCCTTGGATCTGAGTAGAGCACAGGCCATTGATCACTGACACATTTCATCGAACAAGTCGGGGACACGAAAACTTCAAAGAAATAGAGAGCAAGATACGGTTGAAGACCTCGTCCTCGATGGCTCGGGTGTGCTGCACGGCCCGCTGCCAGTTAGCCACTGAGAACATCCGTTGCGATCACGATCGATGTGGGTTGCCTGCTGCCACCTAGCCGCGAACTCGCGCAACGCCACCGCCTGCTGCCACCTAGCCGCGCATGGCTGGGGGCCTGGGGCCCTTTGGCGTCGAGCTGGAGAAGGAGAGAGGAGCTCAGGCATTCACCTCTGTTGAGAAGGAGAGAGGAGCTGAAGGAGGAAGAAGGGTCCAAGGTGAAACAAAATGGAAGAAAGGGTGGTGCAAAGTGAAAATATTGATTAAAGGATAGTTCAAATTGAAACTTAGGTAAAGATATATGGTGCAATGTGCAATTTACTCAAAGAGGCATATAGGTTATTTCTCTCCCCCTCATAATTTGGCTTATAAATGTTAAAATGGTCACTTATTTTGTGTACTTATTGGATCCTCTTTTTTTTATTCCCTTCACATGCCAAGCCATGACTAAATCTTGCGCTGCTTGGTGCATGTGCGTTGAACTGCTTTCCCGATCAGCTTGGCGGACGTGGAGTACCTGCTGAATGAATGGGAGATCCACTGCCTGATACTCATCAGCTTTGCCCTGCAAGTTTTCCTCTTATGCACCGCCGGCATCCGGCGGCGCACCACATCAAGCGTCGTGGGCCTGGCGGTGTGGCTGGCCTACTTGTCGGCCGACTCTGTGGCCTTGTTCGTCCTGGGCCACCTTGCCGTCCACGCGGGCGGCCCGAACCACCAGCTCGTCTTACTCTGGGCGCCGTTCGTGCTCCTTCACCTGGGCGGGCAGGACACCATCACGGCCTTCTCCATGCAGGACAACGAGCTTTGGACGCGGCACCTGCTTACCTTCGCCCAGCAGGTGGCCTTGGCCCTCTACGACGTCGCTAAGTCGCCATGGCCAGACCGCCGGCTCCTCGCAGCCGTGGTGCTCATGTTCCTCTCCGGCTGCATCAAGTACGCCGAGCGCACCATCTGCCTCGCCACGGCCAGCCAGGCGCGACTCATGGTCGACTTCCTGGGCGGCTTCAAAGACCGGATCAATTCAATCAAGGAGATGCAGACGATCGCGCAGGAAGGCGGGCTTGGGTCGTCGCGCTACCTGAGCAGCCGTGCCTTCTCCAAGTTCTCGCTGAACCCCGCCATGGACGTAATGTCGACGGACATCCTGCCCAACTACGATTGGTCCGTCTCGTGCGACATCTTCTCTGACCTCTACCCCAAGGTCAGTCGGCACGATCCACCCAAGCAGGACGCCTACTTCCGCAAGATGTACAGGTTTGTCGAGGAGAGTCTCTTCGTCTGCTTCCAGCGTCTCTACACCAAGGCCCCGTTCCGGTTGTCTCCTCTGGGAGCGTCGCTCCATCTCGTCACCTTCCTGTCGACCTCTGCTGCCATGGTGCTCTTCTGTATCGACATGAGAGGCCACTCCTCCGAGCGAACCTACAGCAGTGCTGATGTCACCGTGTCGTACGTGTTGCTCGCCGGCGCCGTCACCCTGGAGGTGCTGTCTTTTATCTTGTCCATGGTTACGCGCCAAGACCTCTGGAGCCATCCGGTGCTATGCTCCTGCATCCAGTTTCCGGCCATCATCAAGTGCATGTTCTGCATGACCTGTGGGAACTGTGCTTACCTGCTAAGGAGGTGGAGGCCGCCGCAGCACTGGTCGCAGAAGCTGGAGCAGTACAGTCTGATCGGCAGATCCGCCCAGCTGGCCTCCGGCAAGTCGTCGCTGCTGCCGCCGCGATTCGTCGTGGAGAGGTTGCGCATCATCGGCATCGAGATCGACATGGCAAAGAACGAGCACGTCCCTTTCACCGACGACCTCAAGCTGTTGGTCATCAAGAAGCTTCTGGACCCCGACGCGATGTTGACGGGGTCGGAGTCGTCGGACTTCACCCGCTCCCGTGGCGAGATGGCGCTCAAGAAGTGGATGGGAATCCTCAAGATTCGTGCTGGTACTGAGAGGATCCTGCGAGAGAGCCTCACGGACGTGGATTTCCCGACCAGCGTGCTAGTCTGGCACGTCGCCACCAACTTATGCTTCTTCGACGACCAGGACGACGATCCACCTCGTCCTCCTCTTACTACTAGTAGTACAAATCGTGACGATGATAAGAAGAAGAAGATCATTAGCAGGCAGCTATCAAACTACATCATGTACCTCGTCTACAAGTGCGGCGTGATGCGCACTAGCAGCTCCCAGTTCCTGCTTCTCAAAGCGCAGGAAGAAATCATCCGTCTTATCAAGGATGATGGAAAAGGCAAAGGACAAGGAGGCGATCACAAGGGGAAGAAGAGGAAGAAGGGCTATCCGGCCAGGGAGTCTGGCTCCGTGGAACGTTTGGTGAAATCAGCGGCGTTCGAGCGCTGCCGGCGGGAGCTCGCCGGAGATCAGGACGACGCGTCGTCGTCGTCGGCATTCCTCTCCAGCGGCATCGACGTTCTGAGCGACGTGGTGCTGCCGCGGGCGTTCAAGCTGGCCACGGCGCTGGCGGGCACCGGAGGCCAGAAAGGAGGAGGTAGTGGCACTGCCACCCGCTGGGACCTGATCGTCGCCGTGTGGCTGGAGATGCTCTACTACATTGCGCCCCGGTGCGGCGCGGCGTTCCATCGTGAGCATCTAAGCACCGGCGGGGAGTTCGTCACACACGTCCTCGTTCTCATGTACATCATAGGACCCCTTGGCTACCACCCCGCCATGCTTAACTTTGAATCGCTGAACAGGTAAATAGGCTGGAACTGTGTGCTGACAATCCTGCTACGGCGCAAATGTTCGATTGCTCAAGTCCGCGCACAAGTTTGCAGCAGCGGAAGATCGTCTGCGTGTATGTTTCCCTTTTTTTTCCGTTTTAATCGCTATAACCGTTAGTGATATGACGTAGAGACAATAATAGAGTTGGTTATATTATATATTATGTTTATTGATTTATGAATAAAGTATTACTGAAGATAGATAATTTATTATTGATCAATGAGTATGTGACTTATTTATAGGACTTTTTATATAATATATTACTATTTCTAAATGATCTCTGATTATATATCATATATAGAATAGATATGATTGTAACATTAATACATGCATTAATTGAGGATCATCTTTTATGGATCATAGTATAGATACCAAATTCATAATATGGACCCATGTTAGAGAATATATTATTGGATAAACCCAATACGAGACACTATAGATATAGATATTGTAATGTGGCATCAGTTGGACTTAAGTAGTATTAGTGTAGAACCTTATACTTGATCGTGGTTATCAGCATGCGTAGTGGCTTACTTTCGGGCTGTAAAATGCTACTCTGCAACTGGGTAGTTATAAAAATAGTCTATGAGTTTGCTATTAAACATGTAGTGAAATCTGAATGATCAAAATGGAATTTGCCCCTCTTAGTAAATAGGAGAAATATCTCTGGATGCCTCGATATAATAGATTACAAAAGTGTATGGCCATGCCGAGTGATTGAGAAGTTAAGCACGAATTGAGTAATTTATCACATGATCGAGTGAATGATTGAACTTTCAAAAGGATGGCATACATCTTGCATTAAGCCTAATTGATATCATGTAGCAAAGGGGTTCATATATACATTATAGATTCAGCCGATATTATCTTTATATACACTTGGCGAGTTGATATGCTATACGAGAGACCGCTATTGATACCAGACCAAATAAGTGTTTTCGAATTGCAACTAAGTATATATGAATCTATAGGGTCACGCACTTAAGGAAATAAAACACGTGATAGAGATCCAAACTGGCTCAGTTTGAATAGGTATCCAAATAGAATTTTTAATGGGCCTGCGAGGCCTAGTCAGAGACTATTTAGGGGCAAGGGATGGTGGATGAGACTGTCATAGTCCTAGTTTAGTAGCAGGTAATTATTTATGTTTAACTCTATCTTTTGAGTGCAAAATTTAAATTTTTGCATCATCATTGAATCTCCAATGCTCTAAACTTTCCATCCATCCAAATAATTTGCGCAGGCACGACAGTTTGACAGAGATCGAGAAGGAAGGAGGAGAAAGGGGTTGCAGCCTGCTGGGCTGCAGCAGAAGGCCGACCTTGCCTCCTTTGCTTGGTAAGCTTACTTACCATCCATGGTTCCCTCTTGAGTACCCAGCGTGCTAAGCATCCCTAGCCCCCTCCATAGTTCACCGATTCAAGATTTCAACACTAGGAGCAGGCTGCAACTCGTCCTTCTCCACTTGGGCGACAACAACCCCGATCTCCTTCGGTTTACTTTGTAGTAAGGCCTCCTTTTGTCTCCTCCCATAGGAATGTGTTGTTAGCTTTAGGAACAAGCCCTCGTTGTAATCTTTGGCCTGCAAGCATGCCCGCACTTGGACTGGTTTGGTCTCGTTCATTGATCTATTTCTATAAGATGAATTCTGTTCTCACCGTTGCGACCTCACGACCAGCGGTATATTTGTGTACTCATGCATGTCCTACCTCGGTTTTCAATCGACAGATCTTTTTTATTTTTTAAACCTTTTTGTTTTTAATTTTAAAACCAAATCATCTCGAAACTTATTTTCAAATCTATATCTTTTGGCCACGCCATACCGCCTAGCGTGACAAGATAATGTTATCAAGCCAGAGAAAATTGGCGTGACGGTGTTATCTTACCAAGCCAATCTAACTGAAGTGTCAAGACTCTTTCTCCCACGCCTAATTAACTGGCGTGACTAAAAGGTTCAGATTTAAAAGTAAATTTTCGAAGAGTTTATTTTAAAAATAAATAAAAAAAGGTTTAAATAATAAAATTTTTTACCAACCGGCCTTGGTGAGCTGCCGAAGTGAGCCGAGTCGCTGTAGTTGAGTTTGTTGGTCACTAGACAAATCTGCACCACCCCACAACACCTGCCCCTTTGTCAAGTTTTCACCATGGTACTAATTTTGTCGCCGAAGGAACTGCAAAAGATTGCCCTGCCTATGAACTCTACCACCTATAACCAGCAGAGAACTGTAGGTGCCGCTCGTGCTGCCCACACGAGAAGTTGGCTAGCAAAAGAACAAGCAAAAAATTCAAGGAAAGAGAGAAATAAAACTTCTTTGTATTTCCTTTGACTTTGCAAACCGATAGCTGAATTAAATCATACATTCCACCATGTTTTTATCTCAACCACTGAGCATTGCAAAATATAAGCTTTAGAATCAGTTATCTGCTTGGCACAGTGAGAAGAAGTTACTTTGTTCTCGGTACCTTTGTTTCAAAAATTCGTGACTATTTCATCCTAAGTCCTTTTTGGGTGAACCATTTTTTGTTAGAACAAGTAATTTATGCTCTTTCAAGTAAAAATTGTTTTACTCATGAAAAATTGCTAGAAAAATTTCAGCTTCATTGTTTTGACTATGGTCTGTTTTCAGTATTTTCGGAGAAGCCATTTCAGCATGTATGGCTTGTTAATTTTGTATCTCATGGATCGTAGCAGCAAATGGGGTGATTTTTTCACCTAAATTCATGTTAAAATGTATACAACCTACTGTATTTATTGCATTTTGTAGAGTATTTTGCATGTGCATGTTTATTTGATTTTTATTGCATATTTGCCTTTTATCGATAGATTCAGATATTGCGAAGTACATGGAGCAAGAATCTTGTAACATACCCAAATTCATAATTTGGAAAATTTTGACTTATCTAGAATACTAAAAGTGCATTTTGTACGCTAGTGCATCGAGTCACAAAGGTTCAACTAGCTAGAGTTAGCTCAAACAGGGTAAGGTAAAACCTTTTCTTTTTAAAACAAAACATCTGAGCTTTTGCACTAAACACTCCTAAAAGTTAAGTAGGATTGGATTTGACCAAAACCCTAGGTTAAATTCCTATGCTTAAACACAAACTAAAACAAAAACTCAATAACTTAAGGCCGGTGGATTCCGTTAGCCGCAACTGGGGGTTTACGAGCACAACTAAATCCTAGATAAGAAGCAAAGGAAAAGGTGTGTAGTCGTTTTAGCTAGAGCGTGCTGAACTTAGTCGCTACAGTAAGGCACCCTAATAGGTTTCACAACGATCAAAGTATAACTTTCAACTTGGATGTTGTGGCCAATTCAATCAATAATTCAAATTTCAAATTCAACCTCTAACTAGAGTTCCTCAAATAAATCGGTCAAACCGGTCAAATCTGAAATTTAATTAAACCCTAATTGGGCAAACCAATACACCCCAAGGATCTCCCAACTCATGCACATAAGTATATACATTAAATAATTTATTCAAATACTAGTTTATTTATCATGAATAAATATAAGATTTCCAGAATTTATTTCAATAGTTTAGCCATTGAATAAATTCAAACCAGTTTGAATTGGCCCTCTTTTGTTTGAATTTCTGAAGTTTAAATGTAATTTAAATGGAGATTTCTGAATTATTTGAATTATCTTTCTATTGAAAAACATGACTATTGAGTTAGCGGAAAGAGGGAGGGAAGGCTGACGTATGGGTCCCATGTGTCTGCCTTGGGAGAGAGGCCGACGGGTGGGCCCCACAACAGTGCCACGCTGGCTGCCACGTGTGCGGACATGCGGCCGCAACACGGGCACACGGTGCTGATGTGGTTGCGACGAGGCAGCCATGTCGGCGACCAAGCGGTCCAATGTCGGCGGCGCACGGGAGCCAAGGCTCACTGGCGGCGAGGCAGCACGGCGGACAGTGACGAGCACACAGGGAGGTAGAGGGTGAGACGGTGAGCTGACCAGCGAGGGCGATAAGGCGAGAGGAGCTTGGTGATGACCAGCAGCGGTGAGCTTGGAGTGGCGGCCTTCTTTAGAATGATGACGATGGCGATATTCCGGCGGGCTTCGAGCGGTGACGAGCGGTGGTTGGGGAAGGTCTTGGCGTTGCGGTGCCGACGGAGGGTTGGTGACGACGGGCGACACTCCGGTGAGGCGGAAGAGGTGGCCGGAGCAGCTTGTATTAGTATATGACTGTTAACGCCAAAATTTGGCATGGTTCGCGTCGGACTCGGTTAAGGAAAGAAGTGATATCAGCCGTTGGGAGCTAATCCAGAAGAAGCCGGATTCGGGAAGGAATCGTGAAGACCACGCTATGGCAGTTAATTACCTTATCTATAAATTAGGTAGTTTTGATAATTTTTAGGAAAACCTGATCTCGTATCCGATCAGGGCTTGTTAGTTTCCTTTTATAGATAGGAAGTTGTGTGCCGTGTCCTATAAGGACTCATGTAACTCGGGGTATAAATACGTATGCCCGGGGACCTTGTAAATTATCCACACAGATCAATTAAATTCGGCGCATCGCCACCCTTTCGACGGGTTCTTGCTTCTCGAGCGGGGCTGCATCGGTTAGGTCCGAACTCCTGCGAGAGGGTAAGACTCGTCACCCCTTACCCAGGTGTATCTGCCCTGTCTACGGCTACATCGGTTGGGTCCGACCTCTTAGGCCGATCAGGTATACCACATCACGCGTGCGTAGATCTTATCAGCTTACTGGGGGCGATTTATCATCAGTTCATGCTGCATCGGTTGGGTCCGACCTACTGATCTGCCAGCGATAAATCGTTCCTGCTAGGTTGATGGTTTTTGCGCAAGTGTCTTATCGGAATGTATAGCCGATAAGTTATCTTATTACATCACAGTTGTATTAGGTCTATCGGCTTGTTGAGGTTTCTTTGTTATTATTAATCTGTGCTGCATCAGTTAGGTCTGAACTACTAGATTGATAATAATAGATTTATCCTTGTCGAGCCGATCAGTGTATATGCGACGTTCTATTGGAGTGCTTAGCCGATAGGTTATCTTTTTATAAAGCCGACTGTACTATCTTTACTATTTTGGTCATCTATATTATCATCGGTTTTCTAGCCGATGCACATGTGTTTCCTTGGCAGTCGGCTAGCTTACTATTCTGCCTATCTATTTTATCATCGGCTTCTAGCCGATGCACATGTTATACTGACAGCTTATCTATTTGCTTATAGCGTTATCGGTTTCCTAGCCGATACACAGGTGCCATCGGCCATCAGCTACAAGGAGCCTACATCAGTCCGTATCGGCCGATAGCCGATGTGCAATTGCTGCTGACCCGGGCACGACCCCAAGCGAGATCCCGGGCACGAGCTTAGGTAAGACCCGGGCATGGGCACGAGACCCGGGCGCAGACAGCTGGGGCCCGGACAAAGTTTTATTATCGGCTTTCAGCCGATGCTCAAGTATTCCTTCGGCAATCGGCTAGCAGGATTCTTATTGGCCGATTGAATACCTGAGCTAATATTCTCCTTGTCAATTGCGGGGTCAAATTGACTGGCACGCCTACGAATCTCAAGACTTTAGGACCTGCACTGGAGCTAAGCAGATCTCCTAGGCCTTCGCGTGTCTCTAGGCGCCGAACCAGATCGTCAGCAAGCTTTTTGGCACAACCGGCGGTTTTCGGCGTCAACACGCTTTTGGCACGCCCGGTGGGACACAGAACTTCAACATGGCTGGAAAAGAGGTCAGCACAGACAATATGATTCCAGTCACAATAGAAGATTTGACCGAAGAACAAAGACAACAAGTGGAGCAAAACATCGTGGAGTTTCAGAAGCTTTGTCTACAATCCTTCGGCATGACAGATCAAGGGCCGATTCAAAAATTACAGTTTCCAAAGCCTGTTCTTATTGACGAATCGAGCCATATATCGCCTACAAGTTCACAGAAGCCGATCCAAGACATGTTTAATAAAGCAGTTCATCATGCGTTGACCGATCAATCTGGGATATTGGTGAACACATTACAGAGCTTGATCAAGAAGGCAGTGGAGCCGATTCAAATGCCTGGGGGGCAACAAGATGGAATTCCTCAAGGATATCATCAAACTGCGTACTATGGGAGGCATCAACAGAGTTATCCAGGAGCTGTCCCTGAGTATAATTATCAGAGAGAATATCAGAGGCAGAATCGGCTACCAATTCCACCTCTGTATTATCACGTCGAAAATCCAAAAGAAGAAGATTTGACAGCAAGAATCACAGAGGTGATGAGAGAATAATTCGGTTTAAGACCGAAGGAGGAAACATTTATGTATCGGCATCCATATCCAGATTGGTTTGATAGAGTTCCGTTGCCACGCCGATATAGAGTACCAGACTTCTCCAAATTCTCAAGGCAAGATGATGTATCTACAGTGAAATATGTCAGTAGATTCTTGGCTCAATGTGGAGAGGCATCGGCTGTAGAAGCTTTGAGAGTTAGACTCTTCCTGTTATCATTATCCGGATCGGCCTTTACATGGTTTTCTTCATTGCCACCTAACTCAGTTCGAGGTTGGGCCGATCTGGAAAAGCAATTCCACAAATATTTCTTTAATGGGATTCAGGAGATGAGCTTAATAGACTTAACATCGGTAATACAGAAGCCGGAGGAATCAGTCGCAGAATATATCCAGCGGTTTCGTGATGTTAGAAGCCGATGTTATAGTTTAAGTCTGGATGATGCACAGCTGGCCGAGTTAGCATTCCAAGGGTTGGTGGCTCCGATCAAGGAAAGATTTTCGTCAGAAGATTTCAAGAGCCTAGCACACCTAGTACAAAAGGTATCGGCTCATGAAAGCCGATTTCAAGAGGCCAGGAAAGAATATTGAGGCCCATACAGAAGAATTTCGAAGTTTGATAACAAACTCCGAAATTGGGGGGCATGTGTTAACGCCAAAATTTGGCATGGTTCGCGTCGGATTCGGTTAAGGAAAGAAGTGATATCAGCCGTTGGGAGCTAATCCAGAAGAAGCCGGATTCGGGAAGGAATCGTGAAGACCACGCTATGGCAGTTAATTACCTTATCTATAAATTAGGTAGTTTTGATAATTTTTAGGAAAACCTGATCTCGTATCCGATCAGGGCTTGTTAGTTTTCCTTTTATAGATAGGAAGTTGTGTGCCGTGTCCTATAAGGACTCATGTAACTCGGGGTATAAATACGTATGCCCGAGGACCTTGTAAATTATCCACACAGATCAATTAAATTCGGCGCATCGCCACCCTTTCGACGGGTTCTTGCTTCTCGAGCGGGGCTGCATCGGTTAGGTCCGAACTCCTGCGAGAGGGTAAGACTCGTCACCCCTTACCCAGGTGTATCTGCCCTGTCTACGGCTGCATCGGTTTGGTCCGACCTCTTAGGCCGATCAGGTATACCACATCACGCGTGCGTAGATCTTATCAGCTTACTGGGGGCGATTTATCATCAGTTCGTGCTGCATCGGTTGGGTCCGACCTACTGAGCTGCCAGCGATAAATCGTTCCTGCTAGGTTGATGGTTTTTGTGCAAGTGTCTTATCAGAATGTATAGCCGATAAGTTATCTTATTATATCACAGTTGTATTAGGTCTATCGACTTGTTGAGGTTTCTTTATTATTATTAATCTGTGCTGCATCAGTTAGGTCTGAACTACTAGATTGATAATAATAGATTTATCCTTGTCTTGCCGATCAGTGTATATGCGACGTTCTATCGGAGTGCTTAGCCGATAGGTTATCTTTTTATAAAGCCGACTGTATTATCTTTACTATTTTGGTCATCTATATTATCATCGGTTTTCTAGCCGATGCACATGTGTTTCCTTGGCAGTCGGCTAGCTTACTATTCTGCCTATCTATTTTATCATCGGCTTCTAGCCGATGCACATGTTATACTGACAGCTTATCTATTTGCTTATAGCGTTATCGGTTTCCTAGCCAATACACAGGTGCCATCGGTCATCGGCTACAAGGAGCCTACATCAGTCCGTATCGGCCGATAGCCGATGTGCAATTGCTGCTGACCCGGGCACGACCCCAAGCGAGATCCCAGGCACGAGCTTAGGTAAGACCCGGGCACGGGCACGAGACCCGGGCGCAGACAGCTGGGGCCCGGACAAAGTTTTATTATCGGCTTTCAGCCGATGCTCAAGCATTCCTTCGGCAATCGGCTAGCAGGATTCTTATTGGCCGATTGAATCCCTGAGCTAATATTCTCCTTGTCAATTGCGGGGTCAAATTGACTGGCACGCCTACGAACCTCAAGACTTTAGGACCTGCATGGAGCTAAGCAGATCTCCCAGGCCTTCGCGTGTCTCTAGGCGCCGAACCAGATCGTCAGCAAGCTTTTTGGCACAACCGGCGGTTTTCGGCGTCAACAATGACGAAACTAACAAAACTAGGTATTACTATATGACAAAACTAACAAAACCAACTAACTAACAAACAAAACTAGGTATTAGTATATGGCTGATAAAACGATGTCTTATTAGTATCTGACAAAACTAACAAATCTAGGTATTAGTATCAGAACTAAGTACTGCTACTAGCTGACAAAACTAACAAAACTAGGTAAGTAGTGATAGTAGCTGACAAAACTACTCATTTTCAGGGTAATGCTAGTACATGACAAAACTATATAATTGAAATTTGCTAACAAAACTACTCATTTTCAGTGAGAACGGAAAATTTTCTCTGATAGATTTTGATAGATTAATTAACAAAACAGACCAACAAGCCATGAACAGAACTAATAGCTAACAAAGTAGATTGTGTTAGTTGAACACTACCACTGCTGAGTGGCCCCTACTCCCTAGCATATGGTGAGCAGTTGAGCACCCCCTGCCTCTGCCTTTGCCTGAAGAAAAGCAAAGAGTGCTTGCTAGCTAGCTAGTCTCCTCTCATGTCCTCCTCGACCAGAAAAAACTAGATACTAGGTAACTCTCAGGATCACATTCTATGTAATAACAAAACGAAATGCACTTAACTAGTACCAGACTAGTTGCTCTTATAGTGTTAATAGCACACTAAAAAAACTAGCTACTAAGATACAAAGTTACTAAGCTCCTTCTGAAAAAACATACTGGACTACAAAACTTTAAAATTTCTGAAGATTTATGTAGGTTTCCCACGTTCTCTAAACAAATAGCATTAATCCCTAAATATAATCCTAGCAACAAATCAGAGACAAATACAAATCTAAACCAGGAACCTATCTAGTTTCACATGCTGCATACTCCAATCCTCTGCAACAAATCAGAGGATACAAAAAAGCTTCAAATGGCTAAGCCCTACGATCTAACCTAAATCACTCAAATCAATAACACCAGCTAAACAAAACAACACAGATCCACTAACTTAGGGTGTGGACTGACCATGAGGAGACGCCGTGGATGCCTCGCCGGGTGTCACGGATTCCTCCGTATCTGTCTCACCGACCATGTCAGGATACGCTGCGATACCCTCGCCGGCTACTGCATCGCCTGCACGAGGGGATGGCGTGCTGCTCTTAGCCTTGTTAGGCGTGAGTCGCCGGCCACAGCCGACGAGATTCACCGATGTCGCCTTGTGTGGTGGAAACTGGAAGGGGATCCATACGTATTAGCTCCCACTCCTAGTGATGGTTTGTATCGAGAGTTGAGAGCCAGCGATGACAAAACGCATCACTGATGGCTCGGGCCGGATCCAGTATGACAAAACGGGTTCTAACCCGTACTTGGCTGTGGGCTTGATAAACAATAGCAAGCATCTTCAAGCTGATTCGATGGCCATGAATTCGACTAATAACACAAAAAAATTTAGGAGGGTGATGTATAGCAAAACCCAAAAACACGTGATAACAGAATCAATCGGTCCTATCCAACTCAAGAATTTTATAGACAAAGATAGGAAGCAAAATATCACGAATTTAGTCAAAACAAGCGAGTAGAGAAAAAAGCTAGATGGGATTACGATCGAATGAAGCATCATCCACACGATCCATCCTGGATATTTTGCCTCTCCTTCAACTAATGCACCGTCAAATTTTTCTACCTTTGTGTCTCTCACACAAGGCAGCAAAGGCTAACTTGCTCGGACCTCCACTCTTGTTGTATCACCTCAGTCCATTTGAAGCCTGTAGTGTGTGATGTGGGGTGTGGTGTGTGGTTTAGGTTCAAGTGGCCCAGAAGTGGTGTAGTAGTGGGTGGTTTAGTACCACCTTGAAAGTTTAGGTGGGTGAGAGCCTGCTTATAAGCCCTTGTGCTCCAACTATGGTACCTTCAGGTTAACCCTTTTACATGAAACGATGATGAAAGTATAAGTGGAGTAACATGCGTACGTGGGGCCCGCTCAACATGTAGAGCCGGGCTAATGCGGATTTTAGAGGCAGGGTGTTACACTTGTCTTGTCACAAAGGGTCGGGCTTTGCAGGGCGGTGGCCATGAGATCTGGATGGCTGTCGCCACGCGTTCTGGTCGGATTTCCGTTTTGACCCCACTTAATACATCGGTCCGTTTTCCCAATCCTTTTTAGGTATGTGATCTTTTTCTTTTCGGGCTTGATTCTATCCGCTTTTCTTTTTCTATTTTTCACATGCCGAATTCGAGTGGTGGGAGCATCTAGCACATGGGCCTCACAGCTCACATGTTTTTTTTTTTTTTGCAAACTTTTTTACATCTTTTAAAATTTATATGTACTCCCGCTATCTTAGAATAAATCAAACCCTCGCATCCCAGAGTAGGGTGAGGAGAAAAAACTATAGTGTCCCTCATTAATATAAAAATAGTAATGGTGGGTGGGTAAGTAAGGAATATTGAAGTAATAAAACTTCTTAATTCATGGACCCTAGGTAGGTAAGAAGTTAGGAATCGATTTATTTTCAGATAAAGATTGAACTGCAGGAAATCATTTATTTTGGGACAAAGCGAGTAAACAATATCTATTTATAAAGTTTCTATACATAAACTTTTTCTATGCAATGCATAAACTTTTTTCTAGCCCGATCTAACACATTGTTGACTTTATTTTAAATTTATATGTATAAATTTTATATGTATGTACAAAGTTTTATATATCTACCCTATAATACACCAACCTATTTACTCATAACCATCATCAAATCCAACGGCCCAGGTCACCCTATCAAATCCAATGACTCACATTGGTAGGATTCTTCTCTCCCTGTTCCCTCGCATGATTTCCTCCCCTCCCCTCACGACTAGGGATGGCAATCTTGCCCATGCATCCGAGTATCCGTGGGTACTGTGCTAATGGGTACGGGTGTGGGTTCAAATTTTTTGCCCGTGGACACCTGAGAACCTAGTGGACGATAGCCAGGTTTTATATTTTGCCCGTGGATAGTCCATGCCTGACCCGGTATATATGTATATGCTTGTGTTGATGACTTGAAAGTGTTGAACACCTGAAAAGTTGAGGTCTTGATTAATGAAACTATGCTAGCTTGGTGATAATTTGTGTTGCTTTTTTTAACCTGGTGATAACTTTCCAAGTTTGGGGAAATTGCTCTGCCTGTGTCCGATCCGGCCCATTGGCAACCCTACTCGCGACACGATCTCCTCCTCCTCCCTTCCACATCACCCGACCTTAGCTTGCCCACGTCTGTGCCTCTCACCGCCATGCCGCGCGCCTTTGCCGGCCGCAGTCCACGCCCCCCGCCGGCACTTCACGTCGCGCGCTGCCCCGCAGACACCGGCACTCGCCACCGCTGCAGCTAGCCCTCCTAGTCGCGAAGACTGCCCTCCTCTCCATCGCCGTCAACGTGAAGGTCTCCTCCTCGAGCAACCAGCTGGGACCATCGTCCGGTCAGCGTGGCCCCTGCCGTCAATGCGAAGGTCTCCGGCGCCACCAAAATCGTTGCCGAGGTTTATCTCCTCTCCACTGTGTCATCACTCGCCTCCCCTGCTCCTCTCTAATCGCTTCAATTATTTTGGCAATAATGAACGAGGTGGCAGCCACACCCGACATCCGCGCCCAGCTTGACGCCCATTTCATGCGGCTTTCTCATATGTGATTGGTAGAGTAGCTGTAACTACTCCTATTGTTTTGCTTCCTCTTCACTCGTCTTCACTGCAACATTGGAACGATGATGTTGTCTTCATTTACTATTCAGGAGTCACATACTCTTACTCACGTTCTGTTCCGGTTGACAGATTTTAGCTGAAACCATGGATGAACTGGGAGAACCTTTGATTGGGCTTCAGATAATTTCTTCACCAAATATATTAATTTGGTAAGTACATCTATTAGGATGGAGGAGAAGCGTGTATGTTGACTGCCTTTCTGATCATCGTGTACCAGAAACACACTCCTGTTATGGACTCCTGGAATTTGTTGTTGGTTGATTTTATCGGCCCACTGCTGACATGTTTGGGAAGGGATAAAATTCCCATCGTTTCCCTCCCTAACAAAAGAAAGGATAAGTTGGTTTTGTAATAAGTCAAAACTAACTAAAAATCCTAATCGAATTAGCCCCTGAGCCCCACCAGTGCGCAAGATAAAATGAGAGAGCAGAGGCAGAGGAGACGACTGAAGCTTCGACCAAATTCCTAAAACCCTAAATGCCTGATTGATCTAGTAGTGGAAGGGGTTCGTGTGGATAATTCCGGCCGGTATCGCTGGCATCCTAAGGGGAAGAAACAATAGAGAATGCCACTGCTTCTCCTATGGCGCAACCAGAAGAAAGAGAGAAGAAGAAAAAGGAAGAACAACAAATTAAAGAATCAAACTCGCTTCAATGGCTTCACAAGCAGGTCAATGATTTAGATCAATTCAATTCCACAATTAGCAAAAGAGGTGATCAATGTTTATGCTAAGATTCAATTAAGTGAAATTAAACTCCAATATTGTGGTATCAGAGCCTACGCTTAGCCTTCTTGATCCCATCATCCCTTTAGTGAAGCCATTTGTGCTCTAAAACCCTAATTTGATTTGGCATGATGCAATTTAATTATATTAGATCCAATTAGGGTTTCATGTTCTATTGTTCTTGCATGATCTAGTTCAAGTTCTAATTTTTATTTTGCAATTAGATTGGCTAGCAGTAGACGAAGTAAGATTGGGCAAGATCAATCAAAATTTCCCTAAATCCCTAAACCATAAACGCTAATTCGAGAAAATCCCCAAATTGAGAAACCCTAGAACTTAAGAATCCCCAAATTGAGCAAATCAGAAACCCTTCAAGTCAAATTCCCAAAATTGAAAGTGAAAACTCAGCGAGTCGGGCTTAATCTTACCCGTATTGTTGATCTCTCGCCACCCGGAGACCCCACACTGCATCAACCTCGTTGCATGCCCTCGCAAGGAAGTTGGCATTGCCATCGTCGCCGCACGGGTATCAGCTCCGCCTACGTGCGCCTCGATGTTGTTAGTGATATGCCCTAGAGGCAACATGGAGATGCTATATATATCACATGTTATGTTTATAATGTATTGATTTGTTCCTTGAAATAGACATTATCATTATTGATCAATGAGTACGTGACTTATTCATGAGACTCTTAATGTCAAATGTTGCTATTTCGAAATGATCCTTAATCATATATCATATGAGGAACAAATATGATTCTAACATCAGCATATGTATTGATTGACGATCATATCTCATGGATTATGGTATGGAGATAGCAAATCGATAATATAGACATATGTTAGTGAACATATGTTGAATAGACCCGCCATGAGATACTGCAAAGATTTTATGTGTCATTAGTTAGTCTCAAGTAGTGTTTATGTGGAGTCCTTAGACTTGAGATCATCATGGTTTCCAACATACGTAGTAGCTTATTTTGGGACTACTAAACACTACTCCGTAACTAGGTAGTCATAAAAGTAATCTTCGGGTTTGCTATGAAACATGTAGTAGGATGTGAATGATCAAGATAGAATTTGCCCCTCCTTACGGGAGAGATATCTCTAGGCCCCTCGATGTAATGGATTATGGAAGTGCATGGCCATGCTAGGGTGATTGAGGTGTCAATCATAAGTTCGTAATCCATCACAGGATTGAGAGAGTGATTGAGCTATTAAGAGGATGACACAAGTCTCGTCTTGAGCTCAATCGATATCGTGAAGCAAAGGGATTTGTACATGAGGACATTACAGGTTCAGCCGATATGATCTTTACGTATATTTTGGGGCTAATATGCCTTGCTAGAGGCCGCTATTAACAGGGTGACCAAAAAGGCGTTTCCGAGTCGCGACAAAATATACATGAACCTACAGGGTTGCACGCTTAATGGGTTGGAACACTTATTCGAATGTGATTCGAATATGGGCTCGATTTGGATAGAGATCCGAGTAGACTCTTATTGGGTCTCGGTCTACGAGGACAAAGTGAGGAAGTCTATATATAGGGAGGCGAGGGGCCGAGGAGGTTCATGTTTTTCGGTTGACCTCGAGCCAAACCCTAGCCGTCACCTCCCGAGCCAAATCCTAGCCGCTCACGAGTGCTAGTACACTCGCAATCGGCGTTCCAGCCCCAGACGTGTGGATACCGGTGGAGGCACTGCTCGTTGCGGCGTTGATCGGCATCGACGCTGATTAGATCTGCTCGTGGTGCGGTTGATCGCGGTCTGTTCGTGGAGATCGACTACTTCCACTACTACCTCGACGTGCGCGTGATTGGACCGGCTTCTCCAACCCTTCTTCCGCTGCACTGCACGTCTAGTGGTAACGATTCATGATCCCTCTCTCGCATGATGTCCTGGTGTGCATGGTAGAAAAGTTTTGTTTTCTACTATCGTAGCCTACACGTACTCTTTCAGATGTGCTCTCACCATATCCTCCTCGCGGCCGCACCCCTCCCCCCTCCCCCGCGCGCCTTCATGGCACACCACCAACCCCATAAGCGTCACTGCACGAGGGTCGGGTAGCTTGGTTGGCGCGTGTTTCCTCGCACGCCATTGCCTTAGACCCCGCTGGAGCCATTCCCACCATTAGCTCTGCGCCGTGCTGCTCCGCCGGATCACCACTATCACTAGTCTTTCTCGCCTGCTCGCCCGGAGGGATCAGGAAGAAGGGAGGACAGAAAGGGGAGAACTGAGCCAAGGGTTAGGGTTTCGGCGATGAGAGTTTATCTTGTTTTGATCGAAACTCAGCCGTCCGATCGAGGTCCGACGGAACGGCGAAAATTGATTCAGAACGAGATCCAACCATCCATCAGATCGGACGGCTGTCCTCACCTCCACATTGAGCACATGCTGCCGCTAGGCCTCCCTTTAGCTAGGCCGCGCGCGACGCACGCATTAGCGCCTCGTGGGCCACGCATGCCTCGTTGGGCTACGGAAGGTAACGGGCCACATGCAAATTATACTCTTTCTTAGCTACTTAAAATTGCCAGAAAATTATGAAAATTAGTTTGATCACTTAGGAAAATTATTTCTATTTGAATAGAACCAACAGAAAGTTTAGCTAGAAAGAATTCATGGTATGAAATTGTATTTTGACAAACGTTATTTATGATTTCATGTCAAATTAATTGTTATTCTTATTTCATTATTTTTTTGCCCAACGGTGATATAATTAAGGAATATTCCTGTAATTCAATATTTTCTAAGTCTTTTATGCCCAACGGTGACTTGATTTAGAAAATCAATTTTATTAGTATGTGATTAATTGAGCCAACGCAAGTTAATTGCATACATTACTTTACTAATGTTTTAAAAATGATATCTTTCAGCATTGGGACAGCTTAAGCCCGTTGAACCCCTTGATGGGAGTAATTTCGCTGAGTAGAAGAACATTGTGCTTCTAAATTTAGCTATGTTGGACTATGACTTAGCCCTAAGAGAGGACTCTCTTGTGGATCCTCAACTGGTTGAGGACATGAATAATGAGCACTATGAGAATCTCAAATGGACTTACGATGAAAAGTTAGCCTCTTGGGAGAAGTCCAACAGAATGTCATTAATGTACATCAAGAGTACCATCGCTCGAGGAATTATTGGAGGGATCACTGACTCTAACGATGCTAAGATGTATCTAGAAAGTATTGAAGAAAACTTAAGACCTTCTCTAAGATTTATGCCAGTACGCTCATAAGTAAGATGATCACTAGCCCGAATGATCGCAAAGGTGGTGTAAGGAAGCACATTCTTGAGATGTCTCATATGGCACGTCAGCTTAAAACAATGGACATGTCTGAAAATTTCTTAGTGATATCCACATTTTCGCATGGGGACCAATAACCATGGAAAAGCTCCAAATAATATCTCATTGCATTGTCGATGATGCAGTTTTGATTTTGTGACATGTTATAATATATTTAAGCAAATTTATGACTTAAGAATATTTCCCAGACTAAGAGTAGCAAACATTTTTTGGAGCCACTAATTATACTACGTAATAAACCGTATGATAATAAAACGCTGTTATCTATCCAAGTAATAACAAGTCATGTGTTTCATGCCAAGCACGTTGATGTTGTGTCGTGAAGGATAGGTCCTAGGATCGAGTTATTAAAGTTGAGAAAATTGTTATTATTATTGAGTTATTAAGTTATTGCCTGTGGATCCACATCCCAAAGATCCTGGATGAGGGGGCATATGTTTTTCAATCAATACCCACTAAATTAAGCCTGAGTTTATTTAAGTATTGTAGTGAACAATAGGTCTTGTTGTCTTAGTGACGTTTAATATTGTTGTGACTGCCTTGGGGAGCTACTTTTCTTAGGAGACTCATCAGTTAGCCTCAAAATTAAGGGGAGAATGTTGGTTGATTTTATCGGTCTATTGCCGATATGTTTGGGAAAGGATAAAATTCCCATCTTTTCCCTCCTTAACAAGAAAGAAAGGATAAGTTGGTTTGTGATTGGTCAAAACTAACTAAAAATCCTAACCAAATTAGCCCCTGAACCCCACCAGTATGCAAGATAAAAGGAGAGAGGAGAGGCAGTGGGAACAACTAAAGCTTCGACCAAATTCCTAAAACCCTAAAAGCCCGATCAATCTAGCACTGGAATGGGTTCGTGTGGATAATTTCGGCCAGTGTCACTGGCATCCTAAGGGGAAAAAGAACAAAAAATGCCACTGCTTCTCCTACAGTGCAACCAGAAGAAAGAGAGAAGAACAAAAAGGAAGAACAGCAAAATTAAAGAATCAAACTCGGCTTCAATGGCTTCACAAGCAGGTCAGCGATTTAGATCAATTCAATTCTGCAATTAGCAGAAGAAGTGATCAATGTTTAGGCTAAGAATTCAATTAAGTGAAATTAAACTCCAACATTTTTTACTTCGTTTTTGGAGTACAAACATAATCAAGTTACTCAGCTTTATGTGGAACCCTTTGTCCTGGGTGATGGAGGCAGCAACAGTGATGGCATATTGGCATTGGTCTTAGCAAATGGTGGTGTAAGTGATCTGATTTGTGTTCTTTGAACACATACATCTATGGTTGTTACATAAAAGACTACATTCAACGAAAGCAACCCATAAAAGACTACTGTTTTTTTTGTGCCAATGTCCTGATTTGGAAGATTTTCTAGGAATTGTCTGTTGGTTGATCTAACGGCCACCGAGCCGTTGTAAGGCGTGTGGGCTCGGCCCACCCACTCCCACGCGCCGTTAACGAACGTGGAACGAGTTCCACACACGCGCAATGATCTATAGTGCCGTTTTTCTCTAACGGAATCACCCCCAATCTCCTCCAGTGCAAAAGATAAAAGGTGCTATTGCACGTGAATAGGTATCTATCTATCACACGCTAAGCCAACCCCTAAAACCCTAGCCGATCTTAAGCCCGCTGGAAGAAGACCGAAGGACGATCTCCTTCTCCATCATCGTCTAGTGCAGGTGGCGGCCGAAGGGGTGACGCCACCCACAAGCTGACCGACAGGCTACTACACCGCCGACAATCTCAATCACGACACCGATGGGCTCTACCTCAACCGGTCAGTAATTTCACCCAAATTCCACAATAATTTAAGGTGATTATGTGTAGGCTAAGGATTAGAGTAATCTCAAGACCTAAGATTGTAGTATCAGAGCCATCCTTAGCCACCACATATGTCCATCATCCCGGTTGAAGCCCTAAGGCCATGGCTGTGACTAATCGGCTTCGGTTTGGGCAAGCAATTAGAAGGAGGGGAACCAAATTTGGGCTAAGAGAATTAAAATCCCCAAAATCCCCTTCGGCCAAAACCCTAAAATTTTTCTCCCCGAGATTGAAAACTCAAATGTCAATTTTTCCCCTAAATCCCGAGTCAAGAAATCCCAAATTAAGAAAAAAATCCATGTGGGGCAGGATTAAGATGGACTCACCGGAGGTCCTCCTTGCCGAAGTTGCACCGCGGGATATCAGCTCGTCCCACCTCCGTGCGACCTCGTCATCCTCATGTCCGGCCCGCGCCTCGACCTCCACCGTGTACCCACCTCGCCGCCGTCTTGGACCAGTCCCGCGCCTGCCTTCATGGCCGTGCGGGGCCGAGGCTCGCCCCCGGCGCGGCCATGCACCGCGACGAGGAAGAGAACCAGTGCGACGGTGGCGAGGGACATCACGGCGCGTGGCCTAAGACCACCGCGCGCCATGGCCGCCGCCGTCACCGCTTCGCTCGGCGTCAGCGTCGCCGCTTTTCTCGCACATAGAGATCGAGAGGAGGAGAGGATTGGAATGGGGTTCAGGGTTTCGGCTGGCCGAGCGGCGGTTTTGTCGCGAACACGTTAATCTCTGGCCTTCAGATCACATCCCGACGGTCATCGTCGTGCCCGTGCCGTGCCGATCCATCCCGTGCGAACCTGACTGCTGATTAAGATCCAACGGTGGTTACAGTTGGGCCTACGGGTTGATCGGGCCGTGTGCGGATAATGGGCCACTTGCGCACACCTGCGCCCCTTGGCACAGTAACAGGCCGGGAGGCCTCTAATGGGCCGCAAGGCAAATTTATTATTTCTATGTATTTTCTTTAGCTATTTCTTTATTAATTTCAATAAGGAGTTTTAAATTTCTTTAGGACATTTCTTCATGCTTTTAAATTACAATAAAATTATCATGATGTCATTAAATTTGTGTAATTTTTCCCTTATATTTATGTGTTGAGATTTAATTTCTTTAAGCTATAATTATTAATTTATGACTATATATATTGAGATTTAATTTCTTTTGAGCCATTTCTTAATGCTATAAATTAAAGTAAAATTTATATTTCTGCATTAGAATTAATTTCCAACTAAATGGAACCAACGGGAAATTTAGTTGGAATATTTTATTTATTTTCTTTGTCATTTTGACCCAACGGAGTTATGGCTTGGGACATTATTAGTAACAACAAATTCAAATTTTGCTTCATTTTGCCCAACGGAACTATGAAGTAGAATAAATTTTCTTGTACATGATTAACCAGACCAATGTAGGGTTAATTATGTATATTTTTCGCTGTTTACTAATGATTTGTCGTTAATTTCAGCTGTTAATGACGTCGTTGCTCAAATAAACAGCATTAAGCAACTAAATGGCACTAACTTCCAAGAATGGAAGGAGAGGGAACATTACCCTTGGGCTACTTGATTATGATGTTGCCTTACGCGAGAAAGCACCCATTCCCCCTCCCGCTAGTGCCGCTAATGCAGTTAAGAAGGCATACGAGGAGAAGGCGGAAAAATGGGAAAAAGCGAATCACATTAGTTTAATGGTCATTAAGAACTATATATCCCCTGGCATAAGAGGCGGCATTTCTAATGCTGACAATGCCAGGAGGTACATGACTAATGTTGTGCAAAATTTTAAAGGCTCATCTAAGACTTATGACAGTGTTCTCATCATGAGGATGCTCACCTCTCATTACGATGGGAAGGGGAGTGTGCGAGAGCACATCATATCTATGACCAACATGGCAGCACAATTGAAGACTATGGACATGGCTATCTCTGATGGCTTTCTAGTCCATTTCATCATGAGTTTCTTACCACCGGATTACGGTCCATTTAAGATTAACTACAATACTCAGAAGGACAAATGGTCCATTGCCGAACTCATTTCCCACTCCGTGGAGGAGGAGGAGCGTCAAAAGGCAGAAAGGTAAAAGGAACAGGCTTTCCTCACTGAGTCTGATAAGGGAAAGAGGAAGGTTGATGAAGCTTATGTAGGCGAATCCAGCAAAAGATCTAAGACTAGTAGGCCTAAGCCTAAGCCTAAGGGGAAGTTTAAGCCACCCCAAGGTGCTCCATCTGGATTTGGTATGTCTACATCCAATGACGTAATGTGCAAGTTTTGCAAAAAGACTAGGCACATGCAGAAACAATGTAATGGCTTTAGGAAATGGCTTGCTAAGCATGGTAACGTTATTATTGATATTATCTCTTATGTTGATGATGCACTCTATGTGAATTATGCCTCTGGTTTTTGGTGGATTGACTCAGGTGCAACTATACACGTCACCAATTCATTTTAGGAATTGCGTTCCGTAAGGACTATCACAAAGGGGGAGCGAAGTCTTAGAGTGGCGGATGGTAATGAACTTCATGTCGAGGCCATTAGAGATCTTCCTTTAGTCCTAGGAGGAGGCTTCAAGCTATTATTATATAATGTCATTTATGTTCCATCCGTCAAAAGAAACCTTATTTCCGTTGCTTGTCTAACGAAACATGGCTTTAGAGTTGATTTTGGAGACATTGAATGTTTTATTAAGTTTAATAAAGAGGGTGTGGGCCTTGCTTTTAAGCGAGACAAACTTTATTTGCTCTCTCTTGATGAATCTGCAATGATTTTGTGTGATGTTGTTAATCATGTTGAGATAGATGAGACCTCATCGAAATTATGGTACTGTCGTTTAGGCCATATTTTGAAGGGGAGGATGGAGCGTCTCATTAAAGATGAGATACTTCAACCATTAGATTTCACTAAGAAAAATCCCTGCTTAGACTGTATTAAAGGCAAATTCACTAAAACAATTAATAAATGGGCCACTAGGAGTACGGGAATTCTTGAGTTAATCCACACGGATATTTGTGGACCTTTCCCAGTGATATCAGTAGACGGTTTTGATTCCTTCATTACATTTACTGATGACTTTTCCCGCTATGGCTATATTTTCCCCATTAATGACCGGTTTGAAGCACTAGATAAGTTCAAGATTTTTAAGGCTGAGGTAGAAAATTAGCATAATGTTAAAATTAAAGTAGTGCGATCAAACCGAGGAGGAGAATATTATGGGAAAAATGCTCCATACGAGCAAATTTCGGGGCTATTTGCCAAGTTCCTATAGGAAAATGGCATAGCTGCCCAATATTCTATGCCCAGTGAATCACAACAAAATGGAGTTGCTGAGCGTCGTAATCGCACACTAATGGACATGGTGCATAGCATACTTAGTCACTCTAGCCTGTCTGTGAAATTGTGGATGGAGGCATTAAAGACAACCGCTCATATACTAAATCGGGTGTTTACTAAGTCTGTGTCTAAGACACCTTATGAATTATGGACTGGTAGAAAGCCGAGTATAAATTATTTAAGAGTATGGGGTTGCGCTGCTGAAGCTAGATCTTTTAATCCACATCTAAGAAAATTAGACCCTAAGACTGTGAGCTGTCACTTCATTGGATACCTAGAAAGATCTAAGGGGTATCGGTTTTATTGCCCAGATCATGTCAATAAGTTTATGGAAACAAGACAAGCCGTCTTCCTAGAGAATGATCAAATCTGTGGAAGCTTATAGGACAGATAGTTGGATCTTGAGGAAATCCGTGTCACCAAGGCGGTTATCCAACAGGAAAATCTGCCTATGTCTCAGCAAGTGCCACAGGCATTCTCTTCTGTGGATCCATCTCCAGTTGAGGGTACTAATGAACCTGTAGCACAAAATGATGTACACACTGATGTGCAAATTCCTCAGCCCACTGGAATTCTAGATGAACAACTAAGGCCACAGCAGGAGAGGAGATATGCCATTCCTAGTGATTATGAGATCTTTACTGGAGAAGACATTAGGAAAGCAGATGATCCCACTTCATTTAAGGAAGCCATCATTAGTGAGAATTCATCCAAGTGGCTTGACGCCATGGAAGATGAACTAAAGTCTATGGACGTTAACGATGTCTGGGATTTAGTAGAAATTCCCGAAGGAGTTAAAACAGTAGGCTGTAAGTGGGTCTACAAAACTAAGTATGACTCTAAGAGAAACATCGAACGATTCAAGGCGAGGCTCGTAGCCAATGGTTTTTCGTAGAGAGAGGGAATAGACTATAATGAAACCTTTTCCCGGTCTCTAAGAAGGACTCCTTTAGAGTTGTCATGACACTGGTAGCTCATTATGATATAGAGTAGCATCAGATGGATGTCAAGATTGCATTTCTTAATGGTGACTTGCATGAGCAGGTTTTCATGGCACAACCGGAGGGTTTTGTCATGAAAGGCAAGAAGCATATGGGATACAGGCTAAAGAAACTCATTTATGGTCTTAAGCAAGCGTCTAGACAATGATACCTTAAATTCGATGATATAATTAAGAACTTCGGATTTAAAGAGAATGAAGTGGACAATTGTGTTTATATGAAGCATAAAGGTGGTAAGTTTATGATCCTAGTACTCTATGTGGACGATATTCTATTAGCAAGCAGCGATAAGCATCTGTTGCATGAGACTAAGATATTTTTGTCCTCTAAATTCGATATGAAAGATCTTAGTGAAGCCTCTTATGTTTTAGGTATTGAGATACACCGAGACAGGTCTAGAGGAGTATTAGGGTTATCTCAGAAGTCATACATTGACAAAGTACTTGAAAGATACAATATGAGTAAGTGCTCTGTCACGCCTGTGTCAATTGTTAAGGGCGATAAGTTTGGTTTATTCCAAAGCCCGCAGAATCAATTAGAGAAGGATCAGAGGAAATCAATTCCATATGCTTCAGCTGTCGGAAGCTTAATGTATGCACAAGTCTGTACGCGACCGGAATGCTTGGCAGGTACCAGTCTAATCCAGGTTTAGACCACTGGAAGGCTGTTAAGAAAGTTTTGCGTTATTTATAAGGCACTAAGCATTACATGCTAACTTATAGAAAGTCTGATAACCTTGAAGTTGTTGGTTATTCAGATGCTGATTTTGTAGGGTGTAGACACTAAGAAATCTACATCAAGCTATGTCTTCACTCTTGCAGAAGGAGCCGTTTCATGGAAAAGCTCCAAACAATCTCTCACTGTAGCGTTGACGATGCAATCTGAGTTCATAGCATGTTATGAGGCAACCGAGCAGGCCGTATGGCTTAAAGGCTTTATTCCGGGACTAAGAGTAGTAGACAACATTTCTAAACCACTCACTATATACTGCGACAATAAAGCCGCAGTGTTCTATTCGAGTAACAACAAGTCAAGTGGTACTACCAAACATATTGGTATAAAGTATTTAATTGTGAAAGATAGAATCCAGGATCAAACAATTAACGTTGAGCACATAAGCACTAAGTTAATGCTCGCGGATCCGCTCACTATAGGCCTACCACCCAATTTATTTAATGAGCATATTGCTGGCATGGGATTAGTGGTAGCCTATAAGTGTGATTCTGGAATTGGGGCATAAGAATCAATCAACACCCTATAAGAGTAAGTTGTTTCCTATTGAGGTAATTTGGTGACTATAGATACTATTGTCGTAATGGTATTTCATTAACCGCTGCGACATATTATCTTAGTTTACTATACTACTTAGACTGGACTCGTTAGCCTTAAGATCAAGTGGGAGAATGTTGGTTGATGTAACAGCTACCGAGCCATTGTAAGGCGTGTGGGCTCAGCCCACCCACTCCCACGCGTCGTTAACGAACGTGGAACGAGTTCCACACACGTGCAATGATCGGTAGCGCCGTTTTTCTCTAATGGAATCATCCCCGATCTCCTCCAGCGCAAAAGATAAAAGGGGCTACGGCACGTGAATAGGTATCTATCTATCACACGCTAAGCCAACCACTAAAACCCTAGCCGATCTTAAGCCCACTGGAAGGAGACCGAAGGACGATCTCCTTCTCCATCATCAGCCAGTGCAGGTGGTGGCTGGAGGGGCGATGCCACTCACAAGCTGACCGACAGGCTACTACACCGCCGACAATCCCAACCACGGCACCGATGGGCTCTATCTCAACCGGTTAGTAATTTCACCCAAATTCCGTAATAATTTAAGGTGATTATGTGTAGGCTAAGGATTAGAGTAATCTCAAAACCTAAAATTGTCTGCCTCTTGATTATCAATTCAACAGTCAGCTTCATTGAGGAAAACAGTGCAGGCAATGCTGCTGCTGCACTCATGGCCCGGTTGGCGCTAAAAACAAGGTTATTTTGTAATGCCATACTAAATTATTTGTTTGGGATCATGTCTGCAGTTTGCAAGGAGTCCAGGGAAGACATGTTCACACTTCAACCCAAGCAGTGATCTGTTCCAACCAAATGAACAGAAAGATGTGATAACATCAACTGCATCCTGGATATATTATTAAGCCTCTTGCAGGGCATTTGCTCAGCAGTATGCATTGCAGTGTAGTTGTAATATGTGCAGCTTGATTTCTGTAAATATCATCCACTACTGTTGATGTGTTATGCCCCTAACGAAATATTCAGGTCACTGCTGTATTGTTTTCCCATGCTCTCATATAAATCTGGTAAGTGCTAAGGTTCCATTTTAATTACTCTCATGGGTCAAGCATATACAATGATATTATTTCACCAAGTAGAGAATCACGTACATCTACTATATTAGTCCACGCATTAGTGAGCTAATAAAGATTAAAAATATATGTAATTATGCTATTGTCCTACTATTTGTAGGAAGAGAAGCTCTTTCGGTGTAACCAATGATTTTTCAGTTTGCAGGAAGAGGAGTTCTTTTGGCACAACCAATGATATTTCGGCACACCCATTATCTCATCATAGCCTCAGGTCATTACAAATGATCCTTCTCTAGAGTTTTTGTTACAAGCTAGAACTGAATGAGCTGATGTTCCTGTCTGTTGTTGCTTTGAATTTCAGCTGATACTTGTCTTGTCTCCCGGACATACATTTTCTTTTGGTACACAGCAATGCATGATCTATAAGCCTTTCAGCATATGCTTTTAAGAGAAAGTGAACAACAATTTCAGTATGGCAACTATAGAAAGGAAACTGATGACTTGCATTCTGTTGTCTCACATCTTAATCAAGAGAAAAATGATATAAAAGCAATCGTGTTGATAAATTCTACTTTTGTAAGAAATATGGTTACATTATACTAATTGCATGCTCAGGAAAGCATTCCTTGTAATAATATCTACATAATATTGGACAATGGGAGTTAGTCTTTAATAACAAAATGATGCCCGGTTTATATTCAACATGGTGAAATGTATTGATTGGATTTTGCGTTATTCATTGTTCACATTTTAATGGATATTGAAAAAATGATGATTAGAAGCTTTTATATTTCTGTTGTGAAATGGAAATAAAACAATGTATTCTACTTTTTACTATCATTTTTAATGGAATTATAAATGAACTGACATAGCTATGTCATGTGGTTCTCGAGACATATTTGGAGATAACTAGCGATTTTTGAATCTATATTGAAAAACGTGCGTTGCTTGTGCACGGTTACTAGTCTTTACTTATTTAAAATAACAGATTTTTCCATTTGTCAGCGCATTGTCGGTTGCTACGCAACTTTCGGGTCTAGCGTGGTCCATGTTGCCGCCCATGTAGATGCGAGAACTAGACGGACTCTGCTATACTTTTCCCTTGTGACGCCGCCCTTTCCGTATTTCGTCCCTCTCCCTTTTTTCTAGGAGCGATTTGGTGACGAATTTTTGTATATTTGGGAAGAAAGTGAATCATCACAGAAGGATGAATCCCTTGTAGTGAGGGTTTCCCCTTCCCCTTGTAAATCCTCTACCCCTTCTGAGTGCCTACTAACGCTTTGAAGACTTGACAGTCTTATCCTTTCTAAGGAACATTCTTTCTTCGCATGGAAAAAGGATTATGGCTTGTTTTGTCTTCTTTACTTGACTTTACTTTTTGGAAAAGAAGTCTGAAAGACATACTTTCATACCCGAAAGGACTCGGTAAAGAAATAACAACTTTCTTTAAAAACAACAATAGGTTAAGTCGCCATTCCGATCACTACGGGACATCCACCATCTGGGTGGGATGATGTATTTCCCTCCATTCAATCCACTGTCAATTGAACCAACAGAATTGGAACTTTCCATACCTGTCAAGGAGGAAGAGTGTCACGCCTAAAAATTCACGACTAGAATTCTAGACATAATGTGCATTAATTCCTCGTCCAGGACCAGCGGGGTACACAAAAGACAAAGTTGATACACAGATCCACATCTTATACAGCTGAAATAAAAAAGAGTCTTATAGAGGCACAGACAGCTTCACAACATAAATAATAGAGTTCTGCAGCAGAAATAAAAGGACATAAACTACTAACCGAAGTGACTCCATTCCATAGGTGTAACTTACTCGAATTTTGAATTACTGTAACAAATTAGTAAAAAGTCCTTAAAGGTAAAATCTTATGGTTTTTCTACCTAAAGTCGAAAAAAAGGTAAATAACTAGTGCTAACTCAAAAAGGGTACATTAATTTGTTTCATAGTTAAAATCTCCAAGCTAAAAACCCACCTAGGGTCAAAATATGGAAATATAAAAGAATATAAAACACGGCTCAGGATCCATGATACAAATCTCTAAAATCTTTTGGGTCAAACAAAAATGGCAATAATTCATCCCATTATGCACGAGCATTGTAGATTGAGTTAAAATGCCTTAGAATTTCTTGCAAAGAAATTATTAGTCCACGAAAATAGGAAGAGCAACACACCCAAAAGTGTATATATAAAAGCCATGAGATGTAATGTGGCAATAAATAAAGTTATCATCATTTCATGTGCATGCTTTCTTTTGATTTTTTTTGGCTCTTAAAATGCATTTCATGATAGGGTGCATATGCATTTGAATAGGCTATAGAATTTCTAAAAATAATTGGTTTAACATAAAACATGGAAAACTTCTCATAAATTCTACACAACACGTTTAGTCTACTATAAATATTGCTTGATTTTATCACTTCAACAAGTACCTCAACAAAATCTCTGAAATCAGCACAAATCTAGAAAATAGTTAAAATAGATTGCCTACTTCTTACCTTCATCAAACAAAAACATTAAATTATCTTATAGTACCCTATTGCCATAATGTATACCAAGATGTATCCTACAACCAGGAATTTTGTGGGCACCCATGATTTACACTATATGTTACCGCTAGCACATGTTAACACGAACTATCTAGTTAGGTGGGGTCCATATAATCAAAGTAACCACCTAACCTCATCACAGACTTGACACCGCTAAAAGTAGGCATAATATAAATGCAAAGCACCGGACTCAGAACAAAGGACATAACCGATAGGATAGCTATGCCAGTCCTCCCCGAAGTATGCTCGTCAATTGCTCAATGGCGATGACTAGAAAACTACATACCGCAGAGGACTCGAACTCCAAAAGGTCGTCCCACGGTTATCTCAATTATTCCAAAGCCCATACTCGTGCTTAGCTAGTCCCCAGGAGCGACTAGTCTCACACTTTCATCGTAAGCAATTAATAGCATAACAAGTATTTACTAAGGAATGAAAGGGGCAGCAAGGTACATACTACATAACGGGATTCATAAGCCTTTCATACATCACAAAATATAGCAGCGGAAGTAATAGTAAAAGACATATACACAAAGATAAAACCCATGGTGTGCCATCACCCCATACGGCAACCGACCGGGGCAAGAGCAAACTTGCAACTACCCACTATCCTCGCTAGCCTCGGCGGGATAGTAGTAGGACACATCAACCTCACCGGTATCCTCACCTGAAAAATAGTGACATGAGTACGAATGGTACTCTGCAAGACTTACACAATATATAATAGTACAAATGAGTATGCAAGCTTCTATATCAAAGGTAAAGGCTAAAAGGGTTCAGGTTTTGCATAAGGCTTAATTTATTGAGCAAGTAGTAAGTTAAACTATAAGCATTTGGAAAATAACACAATCTGAAATTTCTGGACGGCAAGCATTCAAAGAGGAAATTGAACCACAAATGAGCACAACCGGTGCTCTAGTTATCATCCATGGACCACCATTGCCCAATAATCGTTTTTCCACATAACCATCATTATATCCAGGACTAAACCTAACCATATAATCCAAGTTCGATGCTAACATAGATTGAGATACACATTAAGCGTCGTCCGTAACCATGGACACGGCTATTCAAATAGTTTTACTCTGATCAGAGGTGTACAACTTTATCCACACGAAATCAACAAGGATCAAATGCTTTTACACACACATAGGTGTGACTCACAAGTGATTCAAGCTCATAACAAGTCCTTCCCCGAGCTCTGCCCCAACCACCTAATGAGGACATCACTCCTTTGGATACTTACAACAATCCTCAAGTTGTTATGCAAGGGCCAATTACTAGAGCTCGGGCACGACAATTGAATCTCCAGGTGAACTCGTTCCTAAGTTCTTCTTTTGGTGACTTTGAGAATAGATTGCTACCTAATGATTTAATTATGATTAGGAACCTTGGAGAGAACCAGGAAGCACTTGGAGAGAGGCTAGGAGGCGGACAAGGCCAGCAAAGGCGTTCAAGTCAAGTTGGAGGCCCAATTCATATTGAGCTCGAGTCCATCTCGGATTCCAGGAGCAGTCCGTACTAAAATCGTCGCCCAGATTGCATATGAACTCCGTTTTTGACATTCTACATATGTACGGAAAGCTAAGGAGATAAGCTTTCCAATGGATTCAGTTCTACATCAAAATTCTTTACAAGTCAAAAGATATCATCGAAACAAGAGGACAAACAGAATTTGCTGGGGTGCTACATCACCGTTTTTTGGGCCGTTGGGCCTTGTATCGTGTCAGAGTCCATTAGGGATGCGTCTAGGGGTTCTTGACCGACCCTAGACCCTATATATTCGGTAGAAGTCGTCAAGTTAGGGTTGGGTTTTTCTTAGATTATTCTGCCATTGCAGTTTCACCATCTAGATCGGTTTGTGGAACCCCAATTTCATGTGCTAAACATTCATCTGCAATTCAGATTGTGTTCTTCCTTGTTCTTACAAATTTCTTCGATTGTTTGTAGGAGCAAAACCTTCGTGGTTAGGTCGATTGCGTGAGAGCATGGCCGATAACGACAAGACGCGTGGGTGTAGCGAGTGTGAGGTGACGATCTACTGATCGAAAGCCTCAAAACGTGAACATCCACACGCCGCCAAATCGAACCTATCAGAAGATCGGGCACCTAGTCTTGCATCACCATCTAAACCATGTTTGGGCCCTCGATGACTCAGTCATGTGCGTGTGTTGTGACTAAGGTGGGTTTAGAGTCATGTTCATGGTTCTAGTTCTAGCTATTGCGTTGCACGAGAGCCTGCCTCGAGAGATCGAGTTCTACTCGGTTTCGGACTGCAAGCTGCCTTGAGCTTTTAACCCGCTTTTGCAAGCCTTTTTAGATAGGTCGCAAGCCGCCTTGTGTCAATCGCCCAGCATCGCTGGCCTCCTTGTCAGCCCCGCTTGACCTATTGGCACTTATACTCTAGCCGGAGCAACAGGGTTAAGCCACGAAACCCTTGTTCGCGCTACGTATCTTAAAACAGCCATAACTTTTGCATACGGACTCGGAATTGGGTAAATTTTATATCTGTGGACATCTACAGAAAATTTTACATCTGCTCCTCCCCCACTTCGTCGGGTTCGGCTGATCTAAAATCGTGAAATTTAACCTGCAAGACTGAGTTTTCGAGTCTCAAAGTTGCTGCACGCTTTTCAGAGCATGCTCACAAATCTCTCCAGACCACATCTTACATCGGCTTGAGTTGCTCCGTCTTGAGGTTTTACTGTTTTTGAGTTCCTAGTTGAGAAAAAAATATATCAAAAAAAAGAAAAAAAGAGAGATAAAAAAAGAAAGTGATAAGCAAAAGGGAACAAAATAAGTGTGCAGACCTGCTGAGAGAGAGCTGCTTTTAGTGAGCAGTCTTGCTGATCTTTCAAGATATTTGAGAGACTTGGTGAGAGAGAGCTGTCCTAAGTCCTTTGTTTCTTACTCTTGCTTGTTAGGCTGGTCCTAGGAATGTGTCTCGGCCAGCGACTGCTACAAGTATTTGGGACACTTATTCAGCTTTTCTATTCTGGTATTGAATTTTGTTAACCCTTGCTACAATACACTGCCTTCCGAGATCCACACACTTCTGGTCAGTACAGGTTGATCCTCGCAATCACACCCCTGCCGTCATCAAACATCCCACCTCTCCGAGTCGTACCGCCTACTTCAATTGGTAAAATTTTTGTAAGAGCAAGGTAAGACACTTGAGAGTGTGATCTAGTGCCTAGTAGTTGATAGGGATCATACTTTTGTGCTGTTTGTTTCCTATTTTCTACTAACCATGGCAAGTGTGAATGATTTCACTGATTATGCTTCAAAAGAGGAGATCAATAAGCTGGATCAGAAGATTGAGAAAAATGTAGCTGCCATGAATGCTATGCGGGAAGACCTCCAGGCTATAGTGGGGAGCATTACCACCCTCACTAACAGCATCGAGCAGTTGGCAGCAAACCGTCACCCACCACTACTTGTTGATGATGACGGAGGTAATGAAGAGGAGGAAGCCGACAATAGTGATGCACGCGCTAAATTTCATGATGAGCGCCTACGACAACGGCTACGATTCAACCTGCAAGGTATGGGAGGTAACCGCCACCAAGGGCGAGGTAATGATGATCCTTTTGCTAAAGTTAAATTTACCTTGCCTTCCTTCTCTGGAAAATATGACCCTGAGACTGAAGTTTAATTCCCATCTAGTTCCTGAAATTCATAGGGTTAGGCAAACAAATAGTGAGTTCAAGGACTTTGCTATTATTTGGTGGAGAGAACTAGTTAAATCTAGCCTAGAACCTGACACATGGGATAGACTGAAGCGAGCTATGCGGGGTAGATTTATTCCTCCATCCTTCAAATGAGATTTGCAAAAAAAGTTGCAACGCCTAGACCAAGGTGATAAGTCTGTAGAAGAATACTATCAAGAACTACAAATAGGCATGTTGCGTTGTGAGGTATAAGAGGATGAGGAGGATAAGATGGCTTGGTTCTATGGGGGATTGAGACGTGAAATTCAGAACATAATTGCCTAGAAAGAATACAATTCTATTAACCAGTTGTTCCATCTAGCTATGTTAGCTGAACAGGAATTACAGGGAAGGCAACCAATGAAAAGGAACAATTGGGGCATCACGTCTACATCGAGGCCTCCCTTTGGGTCCAAAAAAAGTACCTCCACCACTGTCCGGACTACTACACCCTCCACTAATCGGGCGCGAACAAAGGCATCGGTGCCAACATCCCGTGCTACCGAGGTGAGTAAATCTGTTCGTTCGCAAGCACCCGCAAAAAGTGCATCATCGGTTGCTTCCACGGGGTGAACAAGAGATATCCAATACTTCAAGCGCAAAGGGATGGGGCATGTGCAAAGTGATTGCCCGAACCGGAGAGTTCTCATTGCTACAGATGATGGTGCCTACACTAGTGCCAGCGATGTTGAAGAAAAATTAGTAGATGCCACTAACCACACTGGAGACGAAGACCACAGTGATGACGGTGTGGAGCAAATAGGTGCTGCGGATACAAGCAAGTACTTGAGCGTTGTAGCACAACGGGTGCTAAGTGCTCAAATGGAGAAGGCGGAGCAAAATCAGTGCCATAACTTGTTTCAATCCAGGTTTGTGGTCAATAATAAGGCATGCCGTGTTGTCATTGATAGTGGGAGCTGTAGCAATCTTGCTAGCTCTGATTTGGTTGTGGAGATCATGGGCCCCGGGTACCTCATCATAAGCATATGGGCCACTCAGATAGAGGATGGGCCGAGTCTTATGGTTAGAGATATAGTAGCACCCAGTAGATCTTGTCTTGTATAAAAAGGAATATACAATCTTAGCCGGGTAAGATGTATCTCTAAGAAGGAAATCCCTTAGCCGTATCCGGCTGGGATTTCTACCTTGTACCCCTGCGCCCCAGTATATAAGGGGAGGCAGGGCGTCCCCTGAGGGTAGAGAACAACACACGAGATCATTGATCCACATACATCCTCAAAGGAATATCACCATAACTGGATGTAGGGTATTACCTCACATCGAGGGCCTAAACCAGTATAAAATCTCCTTGTATTTCTTTGCAGTCCACCGAGTTTCCCCTTGCCGAGTAGCCCTATAGTTATATTGCTGATGTAAAACATCGACAATTGGCGCCCCAGGTAGGGGCTCCGGCGAGTTTCACATCTACAAGCTCGATGGATCCAGCAACCAGAGTCGACGGCAACAAGTTCTCCCCTGGAGACACGATAACCTTCGACAGCCTCGACTTCATCGCCGACCAGATTGGCAATCTCACCTTGGCCGAAGCAGATCCAATCCAACCGGCCGAGGAACCAGCCGACTCTGCGCCAGTTAGCTCGCAAGACGCTGCAGTCACCTTCATCGATCTACTGCGGCAATCTTTCACTTCGCCGAGCCTCGGGACAACTCTCTCTTTCGGCGTCCGACTCGCGCTAGGCCTTGAGCCAGCTCGGGTCGGGCTAGGAAGGGGGGAGAGCGTCAATCTCCCACATGAGCTTGGCAACGCCACAGATCTACACTTCATGCGGCAGACCCGATCCCCCACGGTTCAGTTTGGACACGGCCCAGAATTGTTTCAGATTGGATCTAGGGAGGTCGGAGTCGTTCTTACTCCGATAAATTACTCGGATTCCGACTCCAAGTCGGACAACGGTTCGAACGCTAGTTCGGACTCCAGTCTGGCAAGTTTTCTCCTGCCCCACGAGATTTTCATGCCTTCAACACCACCACCCAAGGTACGCCGACTACAAGAAGAGTAGTAGGAGGAGGCGCGCCGACTACGACAACAGGAGGAAGCTGACCGTGAGGCTCACAACGACGGGCTACGCAAGGCTGGGTGAGCCGCCCAGCAACAGATTCTCCAGACCAAAGTCGGCGACCACGACGTCTTCGTCACGCCACAACAGAACGTCGTGGCCGCTGCAACCCTGCTGGACACACTCCAGCTCGGGCCTGATCACCAGGCCACTCCGACTATCGCCAAGATCAAGGCGATGATCACAGCTGCTGCCTGTCAGCAGCAATAGCAGTCGGGCGACACAATTATACCGACCAACAGGTCGGGTTCTCCGGCAGCAGGCTCATCTACATCAGCACGGCGTCGGGGGGCCGGCTCAAGTTGGCCACATGAGGAATCGCGCCAAACATCACTCGGCGACACCAACAACAACAACCGGCGGCGTCACCAATACGACCGCCGGCCTAACCAGGATCTCCGAGTCCGGCTACAACATGACCTCCGACACACCATTAATGCTCGGCGCCATGAACGCGAAGAAGACGAGCATCGCCGATAGGAGGACGACTACGAACGCTTCGGCCTCAACCACGAGTGGTATAATCGCCGCAACAGGAGCCGAAGCCCTCACGAAGACAAAGGCGCTCTGGCTTTCACTCACGAGCTCCAGGACGTTGACTGGCCGTCGGGCTTCAAGCCTACGGGGATCGAGAAATACGACGGCAAAACCAACCCCGAGTCCTGGCTCACAGTATACACCCTGGCAATCCAAGCTACCGGTGGTGACCACAAAGCCATGGCTAACTACCTTCCAATCACACTAGCCAAGTCGGTGAGGACATGGCTAACAAGGCTCCCAAGGCGGTCAATCGGTTCCTGGGGAGAACTTAGGGAGCGGTTTATCGCTAACTTCCAAGGGACCTACGAGGGGCCATCTTCAGAACATGATCTATATCAGCTCCACCAGAAGAAGAATGAGTCTCTACGAGAATTTATCAAGAGGTTCTCCGAGAAGCGCAACAAGATACCAATGATCAAGGATAAGGCCGTTATCGCCACCTTCCGCAAGGGAGTAAAGGACGCCCCGTTCATCGCGAAGTTTACTCGGAAGCCACCATCCTCCGTCCGGGCTCTTTTCGACATGGCGAACAAGTATGCTAACTCAGCTGAAGCGGTCGCAGAGGCCCTCGACAAAAAGAAGGAGTCCCGACAGAAAGAACAAAAGGCGAAAGCCGACAACGAGCCATCCCAAAACAAGTCCGGCAACCACAAGCGGAAGCCGGACAACAAGGTGGCCAACATGGAGCGTACTCAGTCGCGACCCAAACGGAATAACGACTACCAGAAGGTCATGAACGGCCATGCCCCTTCCACCCCAAGGGCAAGCATGCGGCCAAAGACTGCTTCATGCTCAAGAAGTTCGCTTCCGAGCAGGCTTCAACGTCTAGCGCCGACAAGAGCAAAGACAAGCCAGATCAGGACCCGGCCGATGATTTCCAAGATCCCCAGGCTGAGTTAAACCATATCTTCGGAGGGCCGTCTGCATACGAGTCTAAGCACAAGCAGAAGCTAACAGTGCACGATGTCAACGCAATCTCTATAGCAGACACCCCCCAATACTTGCGTTGGTCAGAGACGTCCATCACGTTCACTCGCGCAGATCACCCAGATCGGGTTTCGCACCAGGACGTTATCCACTCGTCCTGGACCCGGTCGTCAAGAACATCAAGCTGAAGAAGGTTCTCATATACGGAGGTAGCGTGCTCAATATCCTCTTCGCCAAGACTCTAGATGAGATGAAGATTCCTCGTTCAGATCTACGGCCAAGTACGGCGCCCTTCCACGGGATAATTCTCGGCCTATCTTCAACGCCACTCAGGTAGATCACCTTGCTAGTCACCTTCGGCACGCGGGATAACTTCCGCACGGAAACATCTGCTTCGAGGTCGCCGACTTCGAGACCGCGTATCACGCGATACTCGGACGACCGGCGCTTGCCAAGTTTATGGCGATACCACACTATACATACCTGGTGCTCAAAATGCCAGGGCCAGCAGGAGTCCTCTCCCTCCGCAGCGACGTCAAGCAAGCCTTCAACTGCGACAAGGAGAGTTGTGAATTGGCTCAGACCCAAGAAGCGGCAGCCGGGCGCAACAGCATTCGGCAAGCCGCCACAACCGAAGTCAAGGAAGACCAAGTTCCTGCCAAGAAAGCAGCAAAGTTGGGAATTTCAGTGGACTCAGACAAAGAAGATCCCCCTGGACCCTTCCGACCCCTCCAAGACTGCCTTAGTCGGGACCAGACTCGACCCCAAATAGGAAGACGCGCTCGTCACCTTCCTCCAAGCCAACAAAGACATCTTCGCATGGAAACCATCCGACATGCTGGGCGTACCAAGGGAGGTGATCGAGCACGCCCTCAACGTGAAGCCAGACGCCAAGCCAGTCAAGCAACGGCTGCGGCGCTTCGCTCAAGACCGTAAGGATGCTATTCGGGAGGAGATGACCAAGCTTCTCGCAGCCGGGTTCATCAAAGAGGTCTTTCACCCGGACTGGCTGGCAAACCCAGTTCTGGTCCGAAGGAAAAACGGTAAATGGCGCATGTGCGTCGACTACACCGATCTCAACAAGGCGTGCCCCAAGGACCCATTTGGTTTACCAAGAATAGACCAGGTGGTGGATTCAACTGCAGGGTGTGACCTTCTCAGTTTTCTCGACTGCTACTCGGGATACCACCAAATCAGCCTGAAGGAGGAGGACTGCCTAAAGATGTCTTTTATCACGCCGTTTGGAGCGTACTGCTACATCACTATGCGTTTGGTTTGAAAAACGCTGGAGCAACGTATCACCGGGCGATTCAGCGGTGTCTACACACTCAGATCGGGCGCAATGTAGAGGCCTACGTCGACGATGTGGTGATCAAGACCAAGTCCAAAGAAGACCTCATCGCTAACCTGGAAGAAACCTTCCAAAATCTTCGAAGATTCAAGATGAAGTTGAACCCGGAAAAGGTGCGCTTCAGTGTGCATCTAGCAAGCTACTCGGCTTCATCGCCTCGCACCGCGGCAATCGAGGCCACCCAGAGAAAGTCAATGCTAATCATGAATATGGCTCCCCCGATTACAGAAGGACGTCCAAAGCTAACAGGCTGCATGGTGGCACTTTAGCCGATTTTTTCCCGATTGGGCGAACAGGGTATGCCCTTTTTCAAGCTACTGAAGAAAGCAGACAACTTTCAATGGACTCCCGAAGCCCAGCAAGCCTTCAAAGACTTCAAGCAATTTCTCACATCACCCCCAGTTGGCGTCACGATGCCCAAGAACTGCTAATGCTATATCTGGCGGCAACTACTCAGGTAGTTAGCACGGTGTTGGTGGTCAAGCGATCCGGACAGGGTCACATCCAAAAAGTCCAATGGCCAGTCTACTTTGTCAGCGAGGTCCTTGCCAACTTGAAGACAAGATACCCGCAGGTCCAGAAGTTGCTCTATGGCCTACTCATCACTGTTCGAAAGCTGGTGCACTATTTCCAAGCACATCAAGTTACGGTGGTCACATCGTTTCCACTCGGGGACATCCTACATAACCATGAGGCCACTGGTCGAATCGCTAAATGGGCGCTCGAGTTGATGGCGTTCGACATCACCTTCCAGCCACGGACAGCAATTAAATCACAAGCTCTAGCCGACTTCGTGGCCAAGTGGACAGAAGTTCATATGCCCACATCAACAGCGAAGCTAGAGTACTGGACAATGTACTTCGACGGTTCTCTACGGATCGGCGGTGCCGGGGCTGGCGTCATACTGATGTCGCCCACTGGCAAAAAACTCAAGTATGTCTTACAATCACTTCGGCTTCCCACAACGTCGCGAGTACGAGCACTTATCCACGGGCTCCGCATTGCTATATCACTTGACATACGTCGACTAGTTGTGCGTGGGGATTCTCAACTCATGGTGAACCAAGTCATGAAGGACTGACATGCTCGACGACACATGGCGGCATACCGTTAGGAGGTCCGCAAGCTGGAAAACAAGTTCAACGGGCTAGAGATAACTCATGTGCTACGACAATATAATGACGCTGCAGATGATTGGCAATCTGAGATCCAAGCGAGAGGCGTCCGACGATCTGTCGAGCATCATGGAGCCGTCAGTGCAAGAAAACCGGTGTCAGAGCAATCGGGAGGCGAACCTTCCCGGCAAAGACGAGGCGCTGCACTATGTCAAGATTGGGATCTGAATCTTTCTCAAATTCCTCCTGGATGAGAACTCAGAGTATCGGAGTGAGCGAATGAAATTAAATGTGAAGCAAGAGTTTTCTAGTGTCGGAGAAGACCTGTACGGAAGAAGTGCATTGGTGTTGGATGCGCTGCGTACCAGCGGGAGGGCAAGGCGATTCTGGCGCAGGGATCATGCGGGCGTATGTGGGCAACAGGCCACATTCAGGAGCATTAAGTCGGAAAGGGATTACGGGCAGGTGATGTTTTGGCACGAGAGTACAGACGCAAATGAATGTTGTACGTGCGAGGGTGCATTTTTGGCAAGACAAACAATTCCCAGCTAGGAACTCAAAAATCCCATCTCTTGGCTTTGCAGTTGGGGGCTTGACGATGGTGGGCCTTTTCAGAAAGCGCCAGGAGGGTTGCACACTGTTGTGCGGCAGTGGATAAATTCACCAATGGAATCGAGGCAAAACGCGTTCGAACCATAAAAGGCGGACGAGCAAGAGGAGGTTCATATGATGTATCTATACGATTCGGGGTCTCAACGCTATCACTACTAGGTACTCAGGTTACGGGCGCGTGTTTAGGATTTTGTGAACGACTTCGGCATGCAAGATCATGCGATGGCGTTTGTGGCGAAACGGGAGCAAGGGCAGGTTTGAAGGCGGCAGACGGTATGGGTTTAGACAGGCATAAGACATAGGATATTCGACGTACAGCTAGGGGCCGGTGGGTGACGAATCTGCCTCTGTCCTCTGGTCTTAGAACAAGTTAGTCGGGCAACAGGGCATCCTTTCTTTTTTTGGTCTACGGTGTGAGTTTATGCTACAAGCGAGTTAGAAGTTGGCTCTCGATTCGGGCTTACTTAGAAGACACTTCAACGAACACGCGATTGTGAGACTAGATAGTTGGAAGAAGCAAGGGATATCGCAAAATCCAGTTGGCGAGGTATCTTCCAAGGTGTGGCTATGCTAACGCATGTTCTGGCGGTCTTTTTTGGTTGGAAGATGCTGATTGAGAAAATACAAACCACCAAAGACGGCATAAACTGATCCGCCAATCGTGGGAAGTCGTTGTTCATTATACGAGGTTACTCAGGCCGAGGCGCCTCCAACTGAAGACGAAGACGGGCCTCGATCGCACTCGGAATATAGAACAGCTACGTCTTCTATACTGAGTTTTTTATACTTTTTCATATGTGTCGTTTCTTCTTGACTCACAAGTGCGTTTGTTCCAAACCGGCATAGTCGGGGGCTGGCATGTATTTGTTATGTGTGTTGAACGAAATACGAGCGTCGGTGAAGGGCGATGATATGGTTCGGCGCCTAGAGACACGGAGGCTGGGAGATTTGCTTAGCTCAGTGCAGGGTCCTCATATTAGTTGAGGTTCGCGGCGTGGCAGTCAATTTGAGCCCGGCAATTGTGAAAGGAGACGAAAGTTAGTCATTGATAATCGGGTCCGCGGGCGGAGTCAGGCTTCCTCCAGGATTGCCGATAGTAGTTGTGCATCGGCTAGAAGCCGATGATGATATAAGCAAATCTAAGTAGGCCGAGCTGCCAGAAAAAACTTTGGACATCGGCTAGAAGCCGGAGATGCAATTGGATAGGCAGGGTAATATCATAGACAATGCAGTCGCTTTATTTAGTAAAAGATACTTATCGGTAAGCCTCGATAAACGTGGCTAAAACGTATCGACTCAACAAGGATAGATCTATCATATCAATTGAATAGTTAAAACTTAATGATGCAGCATAGATTAATAATGATAAAAAAACTGATGAGCCGATAGAAGGTCTAATGCTAATCGTGATGAACTATATGGATAAGCTTTGGCTATACACCGATAAGACGCTTGACAAGCAGATAACTAGAGAATAACTTATCACGCAGTTTAGTAGGTCGGACAACGAGTGCAGGCACAACTGATGATAAGTACACTTAGTAGCCGTAGAAATATGCACGCGTTGATGTGATATATCTAACTCGGCTATGAGATCAACCTACTGATGCAGCCAGTAGAAGAATAGATATATACGTGTAATTCGCTAGTGGCCGATCTAGAATATCGGACCTAACCGAAGGAAGTCTAGCCGATAGCGGTAGTCAGTGGTTACGAGAATTACCTCCTCAGGAGTTCTTCGGATATACCGATGCAGGCCCGGCTCGAGAAGCAAGAACCCGTTGATAAGCGGGTGGCGGATGCGCCAAAGTTTGGTAATTGATCTTGTGATAGTTTACTGGTGCCCGGCATATTTAATTTATACGCGTTGATAAGTCCTGATGAATATGAGCAGGAGGTTTTCTACTATACTAGAAAAATTACTAGCCTTGATCGGACAGCGAGAATCAGGTTCTAAAATATAAAGCTACTATTTATAGATAATTAGTTTAACTACATGCTGTGGGTCTTCACGAAATATAATTCCTGATTCGGCGTCTAGAAGTTGCTTCATCGGTGATATGCCTCTTTCGTACCAATTTTGGTGTTAAAATGTGTTGTGTCAATTAATATACGAGCTATTTACTCAGTTAATGAAGTTTTACAGACTTGTTCCAATGTCTAAACCGAGTACAGCTTTTTTGGCAGTGAGTTTTTATTAAGTTCCTCTACGATTTAACTCGGAGTAGCTATGTTTCGGAGGTAAAGGTAAGTGAAACTGAGTAATAGTCTAAAGCTCGGTGGCAATTGCCATATGCTTTACCATTCTTACGAAAATGTTATCACATTGTGCCGGATGCTGATTATGTCTTTACAGAGTACCAGGTCCTGGGGTGATAATTTGGCGTCGGCCTCGCCTTAGTGCTATCAGCTCCAGCGCTCTCAGGAATCGTCCTCAAGTTAAGCCTCCGTGGCTTCGACATCTGCCTTGGGTAGATGGACCTTAGTCTTGTAGGGTCTGGGCATGTCGGCAATAACAGTCATTCCGCGTACCTCTTAGGGCACTCGGTGCGTCTTTAGGGCGCTCCTCCAGTTGGAAGATTGGGTGCTGGAGCTGGTTCCCAACAGGAGCAGGATCATATCAGGTCAGGAGCCCTTTCACGGATCGCCAAAGGTTTCCCTGTGATCTTGATGCTTGATCTCTAGACTGGAAATTTGCGGCATTGCTTGCAGCTATGCGGATTCACGACAAGTAAACTTGTTAGGCAAAGCGCCTATGGAGTAATTAATGGGATGGCTACGGTTTTGTCAGGGGCGGAGACTCATTTTTGTAGTTCGGCTCGCCACATTGGGCTATGGCTTCTCCAGTTCAACTTTTTCTTTTCGAGGCTTTGGTATTGGGTGTTTAACTGGCTTTCCTCTTGCTCAGTCGTTTTCGGCCTCTGTCGGGCGGCTTATCTTTTTCAGTTCGGTCCCTGGCTCTGCTCGGTCCTTCAGCTATTCTCCTCCTCTCTCGGGTCTTACTGGCTTCAGGGCTTGACGAGAGATTAAGTCAGACTGCGACGATGCAGTCAAGCAAACACACAAGGGCAGTCGGGGAATAACGCTGGAGAGATATATCAGGATTTGGTCTAGGAGAAGGGTTCTAAGAGCACCTCTTATGTCTTGGTTGATCAATGTTTTTGCTCCTAGCCTTGGTGCATTTCTCCTCAGCAAGATTCCTCCTGAGTGCGCCTTCACTTCAGTTTTGCAAGGCGGAGTTGGTCAGATTACTGGAGTTGGGGGGCAATTCGGTTCAGTCTACGTCATGCATTTTTTCGGAGCGAATCAACAATTTTCTGCTCGGGTGATTACAAGTCAGAGAGATCGAGCATCAAAGAAATATACCAAAATCCGGTGAAATGGAAACCGCTTTGATAGCCGAATCCTCGGACTGCGGCGAGTGTGGCAGAAGCAGGGCTTCACGGTTCCCCGTTCCGTGCACATATGACCTTATGTAGGTCTGATGCGTTCATCAGGGCACCGTCCACTGGAACGTCCTCGGGAACCTGCGCCGGAGGGGCCTCGATCTGGGGAGGTCGGGTCTTTCTGAAGAAAGCGACGAGGACGACTGCACGACAAGAGAGGAAAAGGACTCATGGCTCTTGGCTCAGCGGCTCTGTTGGCTCCAGAGGCTGGCTCAGGTGCTATGGGCAGGCGCTTCGCACCACGTGCTGGCGACAGGACTACAGACGTACGACTTCGGCGATGGCGCGGCTCAGGGGTGGGGAGGGGCTTCGATACCCACCCTTGGTCGACCGCGGTGCGACCTGTAAGTCAGGACGGTCTCACACTCTAGCTGGCCTGTGCCGGCGTCAGCAGGCGTATCTCTAGGTTCGGACCGGTAGGGCAGGGGTGAGAACAAGGGTAGTCGGGTGACTGTCTTAGTTTATTGTCGACCGCTTCTACAGGCACAAGGTCAGCATCAAGGCGAACAATGCTGAACGCTGATTTTCAGAAGACCATGAATGGCCTGACTCTTTGGGAGCAATTGAGCTTTTGCAGGAGATCAGGCGGCCTGGGAGGGCCGCTGCTGTTGGGCTGTGAGGGGGGCAGTCGGTTGGCTGGCACCTCTGTCCTGGTCGGCCACTGTTCGAAGGTGGTGGTTGGCTGGGGCGCTTGGGTGCTCAGGCGGCCGCGGGGTCGACTTGTACTCCAGCGAGCTTGGGTTGGGCCCATGTTGCTGGCTAACTTGGGCCGTCCGGTCTGGACGTCGATGGTTGGGCGGCTTGTGCCGGCGTGGAGTCGCCTTTCTGTTAACCCCGGCTGGAGGCATACAGCTTGACGCCTTTCGCTTGCCCTGATGCTAACAATGGGCTTCTTTCCGCTCTCGTTTGGAGTCGGCTGGGGCGGAGAAGGACTCCTCGGCCTCTTCTTCGACTTTGTGCGACAAAGGGTCGGGAAGTGCATGCATCAAACTCCTCGACCACTAAGATATGATCAACGTACCATCGTAAGCTATGATGGCAATCATGGATACATGTTCTGCAAGATTCATGTTGCACAGAAGAATGAGCGAGGTTGCTCGGGAGCGAGGCGGTTTGTGGTTATCAGCCCCCGCGAAAATTGCACGTCTTTGTCGATCTCAATCCTCCCATTTGGGAGAAATAACGAAGCATGTTTCGGTCACTTTTTGCTTCGTGCGGCCACGTTCTTTGCACTCTTGGTCGGGTCATTCTCCTGGTAATCTAAGCAGAACGTGCTCCTTAGCTTATGGTTGATGTGCGCCGGTCAGGACGCGCTTCGGGATCCAAGGCGGGTCAGGCTGGCGACTTGAATTTCTCCAAGCTCCGCAACAACTAATGTCTTGGGGCGCCATTCTGTGAAGGTTGGATCGACGACCAAGAGCTAGGCAGACGTGCTCGGGGTTTTCCGTGAATGGTGGCAGGAGGGTCTCCAATGGTAACAGTGAGAAGCATCCTTATGCACCCTTTAGAGAGGATTTCAAGGAGATGATATATATTTTCTTCATCTCATCCTCAACTGAAGCCCAGCGTCCAATTCACTGGATCTATTCTTAGAGGGTGGGGATTATGTGGAACAAGTGCTGAAGGAAATTGAATAATGGGGTTACACAGATATTACTCACAAAGAGTCACAAAGAATAGAATTTGTGGATTGAGTTGGGATTCAGATTCACGCAACTCATCGTAGAAACTAAAGAAGACGGGCGGAGGAATGCGGAGGACAGAAGAAGAGAAACGCCGGTCAGAGAAAAGGCAAAAACAACATTTGGCACGGATTGGGGAATTGGGACGAACTCACCCTCGCGGCCGCAGTGGATAATGTCACGCTCTGGCAGTCCGCGCAGTGACGTTTCTCAGCTTCCTTAGCTTCGACGGCTGCTGCAATCCGATGGTTCGGGCCTATATCCGTCATTCGACGCCTAGGATAGTACTTCGGCATGACTTGGGGAAAGAATTGGGGAAATATAGTTTCGGCGGGCTTGGGAGTGGAAAATGGATGCGGAATCGTCGGAGCTTTGGTGGGGAGAAGCAAGCAATTGGAATCTAGCGGAGCGGGAAGGCGAAATTTCGGCACGGGAGCTGGGAAGACGAAACCAGTCTGGTCACGTGGGGAAGATAGAGGATTTTTCTCTCTCCTTTCGGCTTCTAGAGTGTGCGTAAATGGGGTTGGGCCTCACACAAGTTTGAAGCTGGGCCGAACGCAAGATTGAGTTTCTACAGGTAGACGCTCATAATGGGCTTGGCGGGCTCTGTTTAAAGATTGCAGTGTGGTGCTGACCGAACATGACGATGAGGTTAACAGGTATTGCTTCATGAGGCCTAATTGCTAAAACATATATGTTTTGGATATCTGTTTTTCACACCAGGTCTCGAGGATTATCTTATAAAGGATCACCAGCTGGTCTTCATTAAAATTGAGGATGTGCAGGGTATTGTTCTCTGATACAAGATCCGACCATCGTATGGATTATTTTCAATGAAAGTGGATCTCTGGCCTACATGCTTGGCCAGTTGGCCAATAGCAACATTATTCAAGCCCATGAGTAGGGGGTGACAGCGTCTAACTTCGAGTAAGTGCCTTACTGCGGAGAGGACTATATTCTTTTCAGGTTGACATGACGCTGGAGGAGTCTAATTTCCGAGTGGATCAACTCGGGAGCTTAACCGCTATTCTAGCTAGGTGACATGAAGCTGAAGAGTTTATAGTACGAGTGGCAAAGCTATCGCGGCAATATAAATATATTCGGTTGACATGATAGCGAAGAGTCTATATAAGGCGCGAGTAGTAATGCTATTGGGAAAGATGAAGGTTAAAGATCTTTGACTTTAAAAATGTTAAGTTGTGCTTCACAATTAAGCCAAAGT
>RYFJ01000515.1:0-174464 GCA_003991445.1 Oryza meyeriana var. granulata | reverse complement strand
CTGATGATGCCATCCAATTGATCAAAGCACTCATATCAATCAAGGTTATTTAAGCAGTCATCAGCATGGTGCTATCATATGCCTATTTTCAAAAAGAACTGAAAGAAAGAAATTGAAAATTTCAGACTGCAAATTCTGGCCACCCTACAGGCATCGCCAATCAAGAAAATAGAAAAACATACATTTTTTTAAGCATATTACATAAGAGGCACACAATACGGAGTCTCCTAATGCGAGATTGGCATTGTCTTGTTCAGCACGATTACAGCCACTCTCTTGATCAATATGAGGATAGCCAGAAATAATCAAATTCAAGCCCAACACTAGACCACACAAATAATCAAGGGCCACTCGTAGTCTTTCGAAGTGATATAAAATCTCCCAGTAATACCATACTGCCAATTATGAACTTATAAGAATTGCCAAACTCAATTGCTGAGAAGGACTTTTGCACAAAAGAGACCATTTTGCCATGGAGTCCCAATTATCAGAATCAGTCAGAAGCATCAAGGGAACATTGAGCGCGGAGAGCGCATTGCATTTGACAAAATAAGCACCAGGCTAATCATTACTGTTATGCCCAGATTGCTAAAAAATGTACTGTTGCCAAATCTGGAGTTACTATAGTTGCCGCTCTTAATATATGCACTACTAAGTTTTCATCATTTTGTAGATCCAATGACAACTTAGGTATACTCCCTATAGCTTGTGTAATACTCCATCCAACTTTATAAAGAGCAATTTGACTTGATGCAAAATTGATGCTATTTGGAATCGTCCAGCTTTTAGGTCAGAAATTTTTTAGAATGTTATTCACTTTTCTCATCCCTTGGAATCTTGGATGAAAATCTAACCACTAATATCTCTACTCTCATTCTTTAAACACAATTCCTTCTTTCTTAAATAAGAGGTTGAATAATGAATTGTTCTAATACCAAGATAAAATAAATTTACAATCAATATGGATTTATAAAGAATAAATATAAAATAATTCAAAATTAGGTAAACATAAAGTAGAACCGTATAAAAATGAGTGCTCTATAAAAAAATTGTTGTAAAAAATAAACTGAATTTACACTTTACTAGCACTGCAATTTTAGGCTTGTAAGCTGTAATTTGTAATTTTAGATGAATGCAGGCACATCAAACCTAGCAAAGACCTATTTTATTTTGAAATGGAGTTTACATATACACGCAGCGTTATAGACTTGTAGTACTGGCCATGCTCTCACATGTCACAATACTCGATCACTTGTACTAAACAAGTCTACGTTACTTATTTAGAAAGGGTTGGTAAACCTTGGCCACGTTCTTTTCAGTTATTCATCGAATAATTAAAACATATTATATTTCATTGGATAATTAAAAGGGCTATTTTTATTTACTCTACATTCTGAAAAATACACTTTCTTAAAGAAAATTTCTTCCAGTATATTACTTATACCACTTATTTTAAGTTAATTATCAAGTTTATTTTATAAGATATTTAATTTTTCTCCGTAATCAAATCAATAATCTATCTCAGGCCGTACTCTTGCACCGGTGCATGCTCCTATCTCCATGTGAAGCTTCCAGGCTCTCCGTCCTCCATGTGCTTGCCCATATTTAATCGCGGCCGTCCATACGAGATTGTGGCGCCCTCCTTCATTCCAACCCCACCCCAAGCGCATCGCTGGTGCTGCTAATGCTGTGGTGGTATTATTTTCCACCACCGCTTCTCCCTCCGGAAATCCCCCGCGTCTCCCGCAGATCAGATCAGATCAGATCAGAGCAGGTGAGCCCTTTCTCCGGCGATACGGGTTGTTCCAGGGATCTCGCGCTCCAGTTGCTACTCGTGCTGGTGATGTCAGCGCTGGATCCATTCTTCTTTTCCGCTTAGATTGGATTTCTGTCATGTTTGTTCACCGGGGAGAAATCTTTTGAGCTGTTCTGGGCGCAGATCCGATCACCATATGCGTGATGGGTTGGGTTCCGGGTTTGGATCTCGTGCGGATTTTGGCCTCAACATTGTGGGGGAATGAATGGATCTCTTGGATGGATTGCAGGTGAAGTGGGGATAGGGAAACTATCGAGTACAAGAACATTAGCTTCACTGTCTAGGATGTGGGGGTCAAGATAAGGTAAAAACTACTTCATTATTTTGACCTACATTATTAATTGATATAGCCTATTCCGGTGTTATTTTACACTTTAAGAAATTATTTTTTCACTGTTGGCATGTAATTTCCTATTGGGCGTTTTTTAATATATAATTAAGCAGCTATATTACTATGAAAGTGTCAAACAGGTCCTTATGGTTTATCTTTGTTCATGCTTGTCAAAACAGATCAGACCTGTGGATAGCAATGACCGGGACCGTGTTGTGGAAGCTAGAGATGAACTCCACAGGATGCTAAATGAGGTAAATTGTTTTTTTCTATTTTTTTGTTTTGTGCTGTCATTGTATCATATCAATTTATTGATGCATTATGCCACTAGTTTGATGTCCATGACACATCAGTTGATTAAGTAAGAAGATCTTTATTTCAATTTTGTGATTTCAGAAAGATAATGACAAATGAAATTACCGCAGCAATGTACATATGATATACTAGTTTTATCTATTCTTTTTGGCAGAAATTTCTATACTGGAGCAAGGGAAAAGCTTTGTATTCCAGGGGAATACCACTGAGTAGCTGCTAGTTTGTCATGGATTTATTTTCTTTTGGATAAGAAATTTTATCTTTATCAGTTATTGCCGTAGACACTGTTAGAGAAAATATCACATTTTGGTTTGTAAGTTGACAACTGTTTCAATCATATATAATGAAATTCAATTGAAATCTATGGCAGGATGAGCTACGTGACGCTGTGTTGCTTGTGTTTGCCAACAAGCAAGATCTTCCAAATGCTATGAATGCTGCTGAGATTACTGATAAGCTTGGATTACATTCCCTTCGCCAGCGACACTGGTAAATATTCACCCTTCTCAATTGTGTTCAGTTTAGATATAGTTTGAAGCTCACCAATAAGCGAGTATGATGCTAATTGAAATTCCTTCAATCCTGCATCTGGAATTCTGGATTGGGATGGCATTTATTTTAAAATTGATGTAAAAGCTGAACACCTCTAGGCTATTATTCTTCCTGGAAGGAAAAAGTGCAGGGTGTATCGAACACAAAGTATTGCTCAGTGACTTACTTTCGCATGAATAGTCTTGACCACAATCTTGTTTTCTATCTCATAGGTACATTCAGAGCACTTGTGCCACAACTGGTGATGGTCTGTATGAGGGCCTGGGTTGGCTGTCCAGCGACATCGCTAGCAAGGTACTCCCTATATTCTGTTCATTATCATTTCAGTTTTTTTGATATTTCTGGAGATTATTCTGATATTGTGCTAGCAAAAGAGCTGCCTGTTCAAAGTTCTATTGTATACCTTAATTGACCTTTTCATTTCTGTTGTGCAATTGTAGGCTTGAGGCTTGAACTACTACCGTTAAACATCCAGCTGACTAGGGAGCTATGCATGTATCTCATTCATACGTAGGACGAAACACTGTTTCAACCTTGTTAGGTGTCTTCGGCAAGCCCAATATTTTTGTAATGATACCTCAGTCGAACGTTATCTTCTCCTTATTATATGTACCTACCTGTGTTCGTTTTGCACAAGGATTTGCAGTATGATGTTTCCGTGGGCATGTTGTGATGAACCTGTCCAATACCTTCAATATACGTTCTAGCAGCTTTATTGCTACAGAATATATATTGCTGATTTTTTTCATAGGATTTGATTAATGTTCCATATGTAGCAATTGAATTCTTTCCTATTACTTCACTCTGGAGTCCAGAAACAGATACCCTTTAACTCTTTGTGGCCTGTGTGCATCCGCCATGGTGCCATGGGCTATGCATATTAGCATATACTAGAAAATTACCCATACGTTATAATAGGTGGAGGAAATTTTAACTGTAAAAATTAAATCATCTATTGCAACGCATGAGTATTGTCTCAAAGTTTCAATTGTATATGTAGAATAATATTTTTTTTATTTTCTTTTAAATTTATTTGATGGGTCATCTGGTCTAAAGAACCATTAGGCCTGATCAGCCAAGCCAGCCTATTAGGCCCATTTGAGATACCAACGTGAGACAAAGACCGAGGAGCGGCTCGGTCTCTACACCCGATCCCCTTTTCTCGCCGAGTCACCGTGAGGCCATTGCTTCTGCTCCCCGGTTGCCTCGCCGGTGTTGCTGCACCTAGATGTCTCGTCCCGATGGTTCTGCCTCAATAGCTCCTCTACAACCACTGCCTACGGGAATCGATGCCTCGAGCTCCCTCAAGCTTGGGCTAGGTTGAACCCTAGCCACCGGCCAGATTCGACAGCTCCCTAGACTCCGGCCTCCTGTTGATGGTGAGGATGGAAGTGAGATGCAGCGGATCGAAAGAGGACGGGCCGGTGGAACACTATAAGTATGCCGAGAAGGTTTGCACCCTTATCTCTTGATTTTTCCCTTCTCTATTCTTTGACGTGTGGGAATCGGAGTCCGGAGACGACACGCGACAACAGAAAAAGGTGGACGAACAGAATCACTACCAATTTTTATAATAGTAAAGATTTGATGCGATAGAGGGCTAAAATAGGGTTTTTTGAAATTCTAGGGGCCTGCACACAAATCCCGTGCAGGGGAGGGCTGCGTGGGCAAATTTTAGAAAATCCAAGGTTCTTCGTACAAAATTACCAATTCCTTCCTTTTTTTTCTATTTTCTTTCCTTTTCTTTCTTCTTCTCTTTCCTTTCTTTCTCCCCCTTTCCTACCTAGGAGGTCTCCGGCGAGCGCGGCTGGTGTGGCGCCGTCGATGCTCCACACGGCCGACCCCCGGTGTGGCACCTCGCGGCCAAGCATTTGCCGCCTGCGCAGCGTGGTGCCATGCGCAGTTTCGCTAGGGTGTTGGATCGGCGCGATGCATTGGTGCGCACCGTGTGGGAGGTGGCCGGCACGCACGCCCGTGGCCAGACATGGCGTGGCGCAGCTGCTCAGTGCTACAACGAGTGTCGGCTGGCATGGCGTGTCGGGACACGTCGTGTAGGACGTGGTTGGCGGGCACGCCAGCGGCCAGACTAGCTCTGCGGCAGGAAGGATAGAGGGCTGCTCAACCAGCGAGCTCAGCGGATTGAGACGTGCTCGGGCATAGATTGAGGCGGCGCGGCATGGATCGAGGCGGTAGGCCAACGAACTTTCTAGTGGCATCGCAGATCGGGGTGACAGAGTTCGTGGCGGTAAGCCCCTCTTCTCTCTCCCCATCGTCAGTTGAGTGCTCACCCTGTTGCTCAGCGAGGCAGAGGTGGTCCACAGCGGTCCTGTGTCGGTGAGGTGGTCCGACGGCAGATGGCATCAACGGCGGCAAGGCAACAGTGGCAGCGTCATGTGCTCACCAACGCTGATGATGGCACACCTGTTCCCGAAGGTTCGAAGTAGTATAGACGAAAAATTTTGGGTGACATCATCATGACGCAATGATGACCTCAGCGATAGACAAAAATTTTGGTAGAAATACTATGTATTTTTAATAGTAGTGATAAAAAAAAAACTCGACCATGTAGCTCCCAACGGCAACATGTAAGGCAAGCTTCGCTGCACTGCCTCTTGCCAAAGTTTTCCTTTTTACCGTTGGAGACCTTAGAATTTTTCTTTTTTATCGTTGGGGACCTTGGGCTTTCTATTCCAAATCCGTCAGTTCCCAAATCCCCTTCCGGCTCGATCCTCACGAGGGTTTTCGATCCGAAGCTACGTTGTACGACGAGGCGGATTGCGTGTGGGGCACGCGCAGCGGGTGCGGGTCAAGGTAGCTAGGACCCCACAGGACTTGGGGCCGCGACCTTATTAAAATTTAGAATTTTTTTATTTTTTTAATAAAATATTTACAAAAATATACTCCCAACGCTCTCTGGGAGGGTGTTTTTTAAAAATCGTCCTTCCAGAGGGCGATTTGATAACGTGGCTGACGACCGTAGGCCGGGCGGCCGACGGCTGTCATTACTTTTGTAGGCGGCCCTCGGCCGCCCAAAAACCGCCCTCCCAGAGGGGGGCAAGGGGGCCGCCTGCAAAATACCGGCCACAGGGCCAGCCAATTTACGGTCGGCCATTTTGCAGATGGCCCCCTTGCCGCCCTCTGGGAGGGCGATTTTTAGCCAGTCCAGTATAAAACCCTCTCCTAGACTCAAAAAATGTCATAAAATTCACAGAAATCACAGAAAAAAAGAAGAAGAGAGAGCTGAGAGCGAGGCTGAACGAAAGCAGCGAAGCTCTACTGATTTGCTGATTCGTCTGTAGGTAAAATCTATTATCCCTTTGCAATTTCTATTTCTATGCAAAAATTGATATAGTGTTGTACTGGTTACGTGTATAGTACTATATGAAATAAGTTATTACTCGTAGATCTGTAGGTTTTAAGTCAATTTTTTAGATAACTTAATTTGTGTAGAGATGGTAGTTATAAAATCTTGATTACACAGTTTTAGATGTGAGGAAAATGTTGGTACCTAGTTTAACTGTATTTTTTTCATCAACAGATATGTCAAATAAAGTGATATTTCAATTATTTCACGGGCAAAGGAATGTTAGGTATGGTCCACAAGGTGTAGATCAGTCGAAATTTAGTTCAATGGCTAAGGGCAATGATAGGCCAGCTGAGAGAAGTTTCGGGTTAGTGTACAACTAGTTGATGCGAGGCTTTCGACTGGACTCCCAGATCAACGCAATAAACTTGTATGTTGTAGTCAGTTGTACAGTTGAAGTTTTTTTTGGGAGCTGATGCCGGTGGATTGCACTGCCACTTGGAGATGGTACGTGGAGAATGCATTCCAACGTGGTTGGCCACTGGGCATACTTGTGTCGGTGTATGAGAAGGATAACACCGCTGCTGCAATGCCCGTGCAAGATGATGAGGGTCCAAGTACGGCGGGAGGTGATGCCGAAACAATGGAAGAAAATGAAGGAGGGAATGAAGAAGAAGATAGACAGTCAATAGATGTGGCAGATGAGGGAGAACTAATTGACACCATCGTCGAAGAAATGGATAGGAAAGATTCTAAAAACTAGCATGCAGAGCATGATGATTTGTCTGATGAGGACAACATGATGCCTACATAATGGAGAAACGAGGACTTTTTTGGCCTTGTTATCTCCGAGCGGCATCATGTGCCATGGGAGTATAAGGAGAATGAGGTCATCCAGGGGGCTAAGTATGCATATGTAGAGGATTTAAAGGAGGCAGTAAAACAATGGGCGGTGTCATTTCAGAGGGAGTTCTCGGTCGTGAAGTCAAGCAAATCAGTGTATGAAGTAAAGTGCATGAAGGATGGGTATCCATGGTGGGTACACGCATTCAAGGATAAATGGAAAGATTTAATCATGACCGAGCATTCATGTTACTTACCCGGTGTTAAAAAATATCATAGAAATATGACATCTGCATTTGTTGCAACAGAGATATACTCCCACATTGTGAAGAACCTAGGGTACGAACCAAGGTCAATTGTTAGACATATTGAAGAGAAATTCAAATACACAATTAGCTATGCTAAGGCTTGGAGGGCAAAACAGAAGGTTGTAGAGATGAGGTTTGGCACGTTTGAAGCATCTTATGATAATTTGCCTTATCTGTTAGCCTGTATTCTTCAGAGGAATCCAGAGACCTGCTACGACCTCAAAGCCTTTCCATCAATTGACCATGGTAATAAAAGTGTATTGCAACGAGTATTCTTTTCATTAGGTGTTTGTATTCAGGCATTTGTGCATTGTCGTTCTATCCTCTACATCGATGGGATATTTCTGACCGAAAAGTATAGAGGGCAGATATTAACAGCAATTGGAGTTAATGGGAACAACCAAGTTCTACCGGTGGCTTTTGCTTTTGTTGAGAGTGAGAACACTGATAGCTGGTATTGGTTCCTAGAAAGGGTTAAGTCTGCAGTTGTACGGATAAGGCCAAACGTATGTCTCATACATGACCGTCACGCCGGCTTGCTATGGGTAATTGAGGAATTGAGGGATGGATGTGCTGAGAAGGGATACCCACCAAGGTGGTCTGATGTCCAAAGTAGATAGTGCATACGTCATATGGGTGCTAATTTCTACATGCAGTTTAAGAATAAACACCTTATGGATCTTTTCAAGAGGCTGTACATCCAGAATGAAGAGAAGAAGTTCAATGAGCTTTAGAAAAGGTTGGATGAGCTGGCCACTAAACAAACAGATGAGCAGTCCAGGAGGGCTACCCTTGTAGGGGATAAGGCTCCACAAGCTCTTAGACCTCTATCAAGTGACGGACCTCGTATGAGAAGAAGGTTGGTATCCTCAGTTGGAAAATTTTCGGAGTGGATTGAGAATGAGTCAAAGGAGAAATGGACATTGTTGTATGACAAGGATGGTTCTCGATTTGGCATAATGGCCACAAATTTGGCAGAGGTTTATAACTGGGTGATGCATGGTGTTCGAGGGCTCCCACTTGTTGTCATAGTTGAATTTATTTTGTAAGGCACATGCAAGTACTTTAGAGATCGGTTCAGAGAAGCTGGCCCCTCAATGGCGGATGATAATCTTTTCTTTGGCACACTACTGACTAAGTACCTACAAGGTAAAAGTAATAAGGCTCGAAGACATCGAGCTATACCTCAAGGTACACAAGAACACAGATTTGAAGTATTGTGTGTCGACAAGGGTATGCGTGGAATCTACCGCAAAAGAGTTGTGCAGAAGTGCGTGCTGAAGGAAGACGGGACCTGCAAGTGCTCGTGCCGAAAGCCTACTCTACTCCACAAGCCATGTTCTCATGTTATTGCCGCGAGCGGTGAGTGTGGGAAAGAAGCACGTTATTTTCTCACCTTATTTCAGAAAAGAAACAATCTACAATACCTGGAGTGGAGAGATATACGGTTTTGGTATTGCGGAGACATTTACTACGGAGCATCCTCAAGCTATCTATATTCCTGACCCAACAAAATTGAGTGATAAAGCAGGTCGCCACAAGACAAGACGCATCCGTAACGACATGAATGAGTCAGAAGCTGGTGGAAGACATAAACGTTATTCAAAGTGCGATCAAACAGGCCATACATATAAGAAATGTCCAAAAGATACAACCGGTCCAAGTGCAGTGGAAGCTAGACCGTCGGGTTCAGGCGCTGATGGCAGTCGTCCTATGGGTGAAGGCACAACTTCAAGACGACCCCGTCCTAGGCGTTCTCAAACATTTGGTGGTGCTGCGGTATAGTGTAAGTCTATGCTTGATCTTTGTTGTAGAACGATATGTACCGTACTGTTGTTTTTTATTGTCATATAATAATGATATAAATCTTAACAATATTTTGTAATGTGGTTGTTCAATTAACTTTACGAACTTACTCTTACTTGTTGCTTTGACAATATAATTTACGCTAACTCTCTATTTACATGCAGGTATGGCGTACCATACCCTGGAGCTGCTCGACCAGGTCCTTGACCAGTCCCACCGGTCTTACCTGTCAGCCATCGAGGGTGCCTAGCTAGGCACCTTCCGTCCACAGCCTTCACGTCATCTCCTGCGGATAGACCACCGGTTCCGTGAGAGGTAAGAGCTGTACTAACATTTGTTCACATCATTTGTACATATCTATGTTTCTCAATATTGACTACAGTGCTATATTCTGCAGGTTGTGTGAGGCTAGACTTCTTCCGCTATGTAGGCTAGTTCAGCCCGTACCGGACGAGAGGAACCCCGCCAGGCGATGGGACGCTGACCGGTCACTTCTAGCGGCACTGGTGGATCGTTGGAGACCAGAGACGCACACGTTTCACCTACCGTGTGGCGAGATGACTCCCACACTCCAGGACGTGTCCTACCTGCTGGGACTTCCCCTCGTAGGGGATGCAGTCGGTCCGGTAGACGGGGCACACGGTTGGTCACAGGACATCACTGCTCGGTTCGAGGCCGTGCACCGTCGGCCTGGACTTGGTACGCCGGGTTCGCTACTGCCTTACATCACGAGTGGCCCCTCGCAGGCGTGGCTACTACAGTTTACCGTAAGTCGCAGATTCCTTCGATTCACACTCATCCGATCTATAAAGCAACAGTGATGCTGACTATAATCTTGTTTTATAGCCTGATCAGCTAGACCCTGACGCCGACGAATACTCAGTGCGGCGGAGCATGGAGGCCTACCTGCTGTGGCTATTCGGGTGGGTGATCGACAGGGCACGCAGTGGACAAGAGACTGATCCACTACACTTGTGCGATCGCCGACAGTGAGGACGGCAGCATACCGCAGTGGAGCTGGGGATCTGCTGTGCTAGCGGCGACTTACTGTGCTCTTTGTGACGCGTGCACAAAGACCGATGCAGGTGCGATTCTCGCCGGTTGCCTTCTCCTTCTGCAACTATGGGCGGTCGAGCGCTTCGCGATAGGCCGCCCTCTGATTCAGCACTCTCCCTGCGAGAGCAGCCTTGGAGGCTTGTACGGGCAGTCAGCCGAGGACCGTCCAACTATGGGGACGGTATGGTGTCGCCGTAAGGTACGTTACGTGAAATTCTAGGTTTACCACTTAAGCGCAAACACTGACGTGTTCCCCCTGTCCTATTTTGCAGCATCGTTATGCTCACACGCAGGTTAGGAGGGCCTACTGCGACTTCGTTATGGAGTTGGACCGCCTGCACCCCAGCGACGTCGTCTGGGAGCCGTATAGTCCGCATGCCATCGCGGTCCGTGCACCGCTCGGACTCTCGGCTCTTTGCACGCGCGACCAGTCATACTGGATGATGAGAGTGTTGTTGGTGTTCGACATCTTCATCGAGCCCCACTATCCGCAGCGCGTGATATGACGGTTCGGCCTACGTTAGCTCTTCCCTATGCCCGTGCACATGGTTGTGCCTCGTGACATGCACAGATTAGTACAGCTGCGATCTTTGTTGAGTACTATAACTCTTATATGAAGTCTAATGCACTCTCTGCAAATAGGTATAATCGTAGGGGACAGGCAGGCGGCACTCAGTGGTATCCGTGACTGCAGAGGTACGTCGATGACTGGTTGTTGGCGATGGAGGAGGTCGTCGACGAGATTTTTCCACACACTGAGGACAACTACCTAGGATACCTCAGGTGGTACCAGCCCCGCATCCGCACACGCGTGACGTTCACCCTAGAGGATCCACAGCCACACATCGCCGCTACGACTTACATATACCCTAGACACCGTGACTAGGACTACTTCCGCGCGGTAAGGCACATTCTCTTTGCACTTTGCTATTCCCTTTGTAGGTGTCTATGGTTCTAACATTTATCTACGTCACATTTGAAATAGGCCGACGCAGCGCGACAGGTTCGGGCAGATGTGGACGTGGCGTTTGGACGGTTGGACGAAGGGATCGTGCTAACTGTGGAGGAGCAGAGGACGACTTTCGGGAGGATCCATCAATCGATACACGCAGTGATCCGTGCGCTCACTTGTCGTGCGGTCGACACGGTACCTCCCGTAGCTGTACGTTAGCAGCAGCCACGCCCCGCAGAAGCTGGAGTGCACCAGCATGGTTCCAGTCAGCGAGCTGGCCCCTCCAGAGGTAATTCCTTCTACGACATGCACCGTTTTACATCAATATGCTTCCGTGCAGCTTTCGCTACACCGTACCTAGATCCCTCCGGAGCTGGCACGTCCACACAGGGAGCATACCATATCCGACCGCACGTGCAATAGAGCATGACCATTGCCCCTGGGGCCACCACAGGAGGTCCTTCAGGTTAAATCAAAATTTACTTTTGCCTTGCAAAATTAAACTTTGCAATTGTCAACATTTTTGTGCACAGGGTTCCACTCTACAGCGCGCGGGATGTTTGCTGGCGCTGGCTCCTCCGAGCAGGGCGCACACAGCAGCGGTTCGGTACAGGATCCTTTCGAGGGGGATGACTTGGAGGACGAGGACGAGGAGATCCACGACATACTAAATACCTCGCAACTCAAAGGAGCTCCGCTACCGCAGACACAGGACCCACCAGCTGCCACACCCGTGCAGGTGACCCGCGCTGGCCGTGCCGTACCACCAGACCGGCTGACGTACTCCTAGGGCCAGTGCGAGCGCAGGCTAGGAGGACGAAGAGGGCTAGAGATTATGGTCAGGGGCCGTAGTACGTTGTACCAGTAGTAGTTCGCCTCTTGTACATCGTGTATTACTAATTCCATGTTTACTGAAGAAACCCCTCTTGATGAAACCCGCTTTTGCAACTTAAGGAATGAGTTAAATGTCATAGATATCTCAAATGTCGCTTGATCTCTTGCATTGTGCTTGTTTTTGGTGATTCTCTTCGCCCTTGTTTCTTTGGTCTCTTTCTTTGATTTGCTGTTATTTTTTTAAAAATGGGGAGTATCATATTAAGGGGGAGTGTTGCACATCTCATATGTGTAATACAACCTTTAGAGTGCGAACAAATTGATGAAAGTGCTAGAAGAGTGTTCAAAAGGCCTAGTTTGACCAAAGTCAAAAATTTGTGAAAAAACTTTGTTTGTTGAAATCTACCGCTTGGAAAATGTTTCACATGGTATCTTATATGTTTTCCAAGCTTAACCTTGAAAGAAAAATGAATTCTAAAGAAAAATGCCTTCTTACCACTTTTTGGAAGAAACTAGATTCTTGTTTTTTATCAAATTGCCCTAAATCTCCAAAATGAGTTCGAATGAGATTTTGAAAAAGCTTCCAAAACAAAAATGTTAGACTTCACTATTTCAAATGTTTTTGGTATTTAAACTTCTCTCAAAAATCAAATCCTTCAAAAGTTATTTGATTTCGAAATTCAACCAAAAACTACCATAAACCATAATAGGTCATTTCTAGCACTTAAGTGAGAATTGTTATAAATTCTATAGTAAATCTCAAATATATGGAAATTGTCAATCTTTGAGCTCACGCATTCAAATGGCACCTTGTGTTATCTTGTTTTTCCCCGAGATCTTGAAAGCTTGTGCTGTGCCTTTTTGTGTAGGGAGATTTGCCTGTTCAAGGGCTGGAGGCAAGTAGATCGAGCACAGGCGGTCCAACCGGTGCTATATGCGCGGTCCGACCGGCCTGATGCCTGCGGTCCGACTGGCTAAGGGGGGCGGTCCGACCGAGCCACGGGGTGGGGCCCAAGGTCGCCTAGATCTTATCCAATCCAACGCCCTCTTCCTCCTCTCTGACTTCTTCTTTCCCCAACTCGCCCCAAACTTCTCTCTCTCTTTCCCTCCAACCCTAACTCTCCTCTCCTCTATCTCCCCTCGGTTGGACTGGGATTTCCTTTCCGGTTGGGCCGTAAGTGATTCTCCTTCGTTCTCTCTCTCTATTCCACGGTTTGGTTTTGTATTTGACTGTGTTTTTGAACCGTGGATTGAAACCCTACGTGGAGGGAGTGTGCTTCATCGATTTGCATCTCTAGAGGGAAGTTCTTGGTGCAAATCAAGTCTATTTCTTCCGGCAATCTAGTGGTAATCCCTCTCTCTTGCATCTAACTCAATCACGTTCACCTCTTAATGCTTCTAGGGTTAGGGTTAGTTTGTTCTCTTGTTCCTCTCCTATATGTATGCACAATGGCTATCTTGTTCATCTTCTATTCTCTCTAGTCTTGTGCCATATTAGTTCATCTCTTGTGTATGTGAAAAATTTTTGATGAATGGAAGTGTGCAACCTCAATCTGCCAGTGGCGGTCGGACTGGCCTGATGCCTTTGGTCCTATCGGCCTGCAGTCCGACTGCCCAAGTCCATGCGGTCTGACCGCCCCTGGACTGAACATCAACTTTCAATTATCAAATTTTTTTCTTTTACACTAATCCTCGCTGATCCTTTTCTTTGTCTCTTTCTCGGTCAATGACTCCTCCTCGCAAGAAAATTACGGAAAGACGCTCCAAGAAGCGTCATGATCCTGTCACTTCATCAGAGGAAGAAGAGATGGATGAGGGTTATGTGGTGGAAGAGGAAGAGGAAGACCATGAAATAGATGAGGATGATGATGAGGAATAGCCTATTTATCCTCGAGGTGACCCAACTGCTCCACCTCCTTCGATCTATTATTCAATGTCTCCTCAAGTGGATCCAACTATCAACTTTCGAGTGCGATTGAACAACTCTATAGAGTACATGCTTCTTAGGGATCATGATCAATTCAAGAGACCTCACGATTGCAACGATCCAAGGTTCCACACAAACTTTCAGAAGGAAGTATTTGAGAAGGTCTACACTTCCACCAAGCCCTTTGCTGATCATAAGTACATTGTGTGGAAAGAAATAAACAAGACATCAGAGTTTCAAGGGTTGCAGAATCTTTTCCGAGAAGTGAAAATTGACATGTCTGTTGCTATCCATCAGAATTATGACCCCACTCTTATCCGTCAGTTCTACTCCACTATTTGGATAAATGAAGATTTCACTCAAATAAAGTGGATTAGTGGAGAGCTTGGGTGTATGGCTACTAAGCGAGAGTTGCAAGAAGTGTTGGAGTTGAGATATCTTGAGGGTACACAGCTTCACTCTGATCTACACTACTCTTCAATATCTGTTCAAGACCAAGCTCAATTCTACGACATAAGTGTTCATTGCATATTTGGAACCATCACTGGATTAAGAACTGTGCTAAGTGTAATCAACCGGATTGTCAGAGCTTCTATTGTCCCAAGGTGTGGCAACAAGGATGCCATTCGTGGTATCACATGGCATGTGATCAAAGCTATCATAAGTGGAACTCGGTTTGATGTCGCCAACCTTATTCTTAGAGAGATGCACATGTCAAAGAACACCCTTGGACAAGGTATATATATGCTCCATTCATAATGAAGCTTATCCTTGCAAAGTGTGGAAAAATAGGCAATAGAACATCTCACCATAAGGAGTATAGGCCCCGGCTTCCACCAAATGCTCCCTCCGGGCGGTCCTTTGAGAGCGGTCAATCTTCTTGTTCCGCTCAACCTCAAGGGCCTTCTTTTGATGATCATCCTCCTCCTCCGCCGCCTCCACAGGACTTTGGTCAGTTCTTCTCTCCTCAATATGTATATTTTGGGATGCAGCCAATGGAGTATTTTAATCTGATCATGCGAGCTGTCAATGCCCTAAATGAGAACTTCACTCGTTTAAATACCGGATTTGAGGATATGACTCAAGAAGTGAGAGGCTTACGCGATAATGTTAGAACTTTGCAAAATTCTTTTGATCGTGTTGAAAGTCGCATGGATGGTTTGGAGCGACGTATGAGGATTGTAGAGACCTCCCATCCGGTTGTCTACCATCGTCGCCACAATGCGCCTTCCTCCCCTCCTCCTCAAGATTGAAGACCCTTGTTGGTGATTAATGCCAAAAGGGGGAGAATTGGGAGTTCTCGTCAAAGGAAAAAGGGGGGAAATTGATCTATCTTCTTGTTTTGAGAGGGTCTAGTCTTTTTAGCTATTTACTAGGTTAAGGTGGTTGGTCTATACTATGTATTTGTGTGCCTTGGCAAGCTTATTGGACCTTTTTGTTATTTTTCAGCTTTGTTGTAATAGGATAGCTAAACTCTCCTTTGTCTCCTTTGGAGTTTATTGCTACTCGAAATTTATCTCGTTTGAGCTATCATATTTCTTTGATTAAGTTCAAGTTGTTGTTGTTTATCACGTTCTATTATTTTAAATTGATGGAATGCAAATCATATTGCAAACTCCTCTCGTCGCCGTTGTGACTCTTGTGATTGTCATGCACATGTTTAGGGGGAGTCTATTGTATGATTTGCCTTCGTGTATTGAACTTCATTTATAATTTCGCTTTATATGTGGTGTTTGTCATTAATTACCAAAAAGGGAGAGATTGAAGCATTTAGGCCCCATTGTTGATTTTGGTAATTGATGACAAGCGCAAAAACTAGCCGTTGGGGGCGAAATCCCCAACTCAGGTCATTTCCGGTCTGACCGCAGGCAAAGGATCGGTCCAACCAGGTTCAAATTCAACAGCTAAAAAATACCAGCTGGTCCGACCGCAGGTGAAGAGCCGGTGCGACCGGCACCCTATCTCATTTGCGCTGTCAGTACTGGACGCGGCCGGGATCTGGCAGGTCCGACTGGGTGGGGGAGGCAGTCCGACCGCCACCCCCACTAGAACTCCCAATCGGTACTGGATCCGGCCAGTCCGACCGGGTGGGGGAGGCGGTCCGACTGCCACCCCGGACCGCCACCCCCACTAGAACTCCCTGTCGGTACTGGATTCGGCTAGTCCGACCGGGTGGGGGAGGCGGTCTGACCACCACCTCCACTAGAACTCCCTGTCAGTACTGGATCGGGCCGATCCGATCGTCTAGGGGTGCGTGGTCCGACCGGCACCCGCATCACAACTCCCCATGAGGTTCTGGATGAGACCGGTCTGACTGGCTAGGACAGCCCGGTCAGACCGCTGAGCAACAAAGATCAAGGAAAATAGATGGACCAAGCATGCATGACCTAGTGCGGCAATTTGATCACTTCTTCGCCAAGGTTACCACCTCTCTTGATAGTACGGCAATGCTAAAAGAAAAAAATAGCTTACTCTACATCGCCCTTCACCTCGATCATTTGAGCAAACCGCTAATTTGTTCGTCCTCGCTCCATAGCTTTGCGCCATTAAATTTAATTGGTGGTCATCCTCCTTGGCATGTGGACCTAATTTTTTTTTGCATATACTCAAACACAATGGTTAGTCCACAATTAGCGCTTGTCATCAATTACCAAAATCAACAATGGGGCCTAGATGTTTCAACCCCTTTACTTCGTTTACGCTCGTCGATCAAACGATGTACTCCTCCCGATCTACGTTCACGACGAAACTGGTCAAAAACATGAATTTTCGAGTTTCAACCTCACGACGAAAGTAGATTCCGAGCAGTCACAACCGAGCATACATTAATTGCTTACGAACGTAATGAAATTATCCATCCAACGAGTACAAACGGCATATGAAATGTTTCTAGTTATCGTTATTACATGCCTTGGGGTATTTCAAACGGATATCCGACTAGATATGCAACTACTGTGTACAGCATGGCTACTTTCTCTTTCTCGCCGCCTCCGGCCCAGCTTCCTTTGAACACAGTGCCCTCTCCCGTTTCCTCTCCCTCTCTACCTCACAGGCTTCCTCCTGCCGCTCCTTCTCCTCCTTTCTCTTCTACTCAACCTCCCACTCTTCTTGCGCTGCCCAACGACGTTCGCACCGCTCCCTGTTCCAATCTTTTAAACTACGAAGAAACTTTGCGTCCTGTGGATGGATCTCTGTATCTATCCACTGCACAAAGTCACACAGAGACGGAGGAGGCTTCGGTGCCTTGACATATACAAATTTGTTAGCTCAAAGGTTCAAATATTTCGTACTACAAGATAATTCGTATTACCTCCACTGGCTTCTTTGCCTTCTCCTTCTTCCTTTGTGGCTTCGGCTTCTCTGGGGAGTACGCATAATTAACACACATCCAATACATTTGCTGGTATGTGTAATCCTTCTCACTTATTGCAACTTTGCAATTATCTCCACACTAACACATCGGCGGAGGCACGCCAATCGAAGGTTGTAGATGACTGGACATACCGAATGCATCCATAGCAACCTACATTATAACCAAATAAACGCAAGTTATAACTCGCTAGGCCAAAAATACCTTATACAACTACATACTTAGGGTATACTACACATGACTACAAAAAATGAAATGTCATCGTCCTCATTTCCATCTCCCTAGCGTTTCTCGAACCAGTGCTACTCATCTAGTAAAAAAAACCTAACTTCTCATACACCCTATCAATGTCCTTAGCCGTTATGCTCAACTTCAATAGATCTACACCTTGTGGACCAAACCTAACATTTACTTACCTGTGAAATAAGTAGTACAATACTACACATACTACATCATTTGATGAATAGAAATGGAAATTGCAAAGAGCCATAAACTATTACCTGTAGACGAATCCGTAAACTGGCAGGGCTTTGCCGCTTTCGTTCGCCTTCACTCTTAGCTCTCTTTTCTTTTTTCTGTTATTTTTGTGAATTTTATGAATTTTTTGGAGGCTGGGAGGGGGTTTTATAGCGAGGTAGTAAAAAATCGCCCTCTGGGAGGGCGATATTTTCATAAAATGGGCCAATTTGCAGGTGGCCCCCTGGGCGCCCAAAAACCGCCCTCTAGGAGGGCAGCAGGGGGCCGCCTGTAAAATGGCCGGCGCCGCGGCCGGCGTTTTGCAGGCGGCCCTCTTGCTGCCCTCGTAGAGGGCAGTTTTTGGATGGCCAAGGGGCCGCCTGCAAAAGTGCTGACGGCCGTCGGCCGCCTGGTCTACGGCCATGAGCCACATCATCAAATCGCCCTCTGGGAGGGCGATTTCATAAAAAACGCCCTCGCAGAGGGCGTTAGGAGTATATTTTTGTAAATTTTTGAAACGAAAGTGTATTTTTGTAAATATTTTATTAAAAAAATAAAAAAATTCTTAAAATTTACCTTCAGAGCTGAGATGTATCAACGCACACAGAAAGATAAACTCATGTAGTGCAATATGAGAGCATAAAAACCACTCAGAAAGATAAACTCTTATGTTTTTGATAAATCAGCGCATGCATATTGTGGGTGAACTGATACCTCCATCCACCTGGCTCGTATCCAGTATAAACGCACCTAGGAAGAGAAAATATAAACACACCTAGGAAGAGGAAACTGAAGGTGGTTAGAGATCAGATGATATACCTCAAGATGAACATTTTAATCCTAAATTAGCCATGAGCAGGTTATCTGTGCTTCTGTCAATTTCTCGTGCTTGTCCATGATCCAAACTCTTCCAAATAAAATAAAAGGAAATAGCTCACGTGGGGATGGGGTTGAGAGAGTGAGAGAGAGAGCTGGTAGAAGCATAAAATAACTTACTTCATCAGAAAGAGCCACAAGGAGGATTAACCTAGACCATTATCAACCTTGGCACGGACTGCTCTTCTAGGGGAGATCAGAAGCTGCAACAGGAAGATCAGAAATTATTGTCTCAACTCTTAACAAAAGAACCCTAGAGGATGAAAGGAAAAAAATGAGACATTGATTGAGAAGGAAGGATGTTCAGGGAAAGAAGGAACTTATACCAATCAGTAAGTCACATTATTACAAAAAGTAACCCCCAAAATAGTAGTGGCATATATTATGTAGTCAAATATATTTAGGTATTGCAAAATTAACTCCAATCAGTTTCAGTGTTTTGTGAGTTCTTTAATGAAAATCACAGACTCAAACAAAAAACTGCCACCAGTAGCTACAAACAAATGCACGGATTATCTATAAACAAAAAGGTACGCAAGTAGGAATTATATAAGTCACTTTATGCTATTCAAATCTCCCCAGAAATGTGTAATGACAAAAATATTACTTCAAAATGATCAGTAGTCTGCATCTGTACACTTTGTAAGTCAATATCAAATTATCCGAAGCATACTTCATGGAGGTGCAGGAGGATCTATCAATTGAACGACATTTTAAAATTGTCAGACAAGTGGTTCATGAGGAATTGAGGCACCAGCTGCAGAACTCACCTTAGCACCAGCAGCAAAGGAGGTCAATCAGTGTTCGTGCCATGCAATTGAATGAGTAGTGACCATTTGTCTTTAAAATACTTTACGGAAGGTTGAAATGCCCACATGAACTCATTGCTTTAACCGAGAACAGAAGCAACTTAGATAGAGTACTTCTTTCCGCAAGTGCTTCAGATAACTCATTTATCTATCCTGGCAGCATACAACCTAAAATGCAGAAATAAACATGAGCCATGCATGGTCCGTTGTCTAACTTCTACCCTTAGTAAAATATAATTTGCAGCATTTATGACATTTGCACATGATATATCCATATCAAAAACAAGTGGCCATTTACAGGCATTAACAATATAAGATAAATAGGATAATATGCTTGACTGAAATATGAGCAGCAAAGTATCACAGGAACTCCCAATTAGCTAATAATTAACATATGAAGCCATTAATTGCCTAGAAGAGATGTTCCCATCCGCAAATAATAATGTGAAACCGTGAGCGTGCTACAAAATGATAATTTGCATTTTAAGCTGTGCTTTTATTCTATTCGGCTATGACTATTTTCTAGTGGCAATCACTTTTTTTCGTGGGCATTATGTTTTCAAATTTAGCACGAGCAATATATTAATAAGTTGGGATAATGAGCAGGAACAATCATATTGCTGTTGTGACTAAAAACACAATAACCAACAAGGTTTTCGTCAAGGGCGAAGCCAGGATTTATTGTCGCTGGGGTCGGGACAAACCCATAATAATACTAACTTAAGGTTGCAATGATACAGTATCATACGTAACATCGAAAAATATAAAATAGCATTATAGCAACCGGCAAAATATAGCAAAAGAAGCTTTCACAGTTGAAGTTACCTCCTATAGGTTTCCTCTGCGGTTACAGTCCTCCATCTTGTGAAAGCGAATGATCACATCATCAATTGGAATTGTGGCTAGAAATTCTTGTTCCACGAAGCATACGATACAATCATTCATAAATCCATCTCCAATACGATTTCGTAGTATTGTCTTCACAATTTTCATTACTGAAAAGCACCTCTCAACCGATGCAGTGGCAACTGGAAGAACTAGTACTAGCTTGAGAAGCCGATACACCAGAGGAAACCCCAGACGCTTGTTTGTACCCACCATCAACTTAGCAAGTTCAGAAATAGTGTTCAAGTTGGCAAATCTTTCATCAGCTCGCACATTGTCAATATAAATATTAAGCTCACGACCAAGATCCCTTAGTTGTGTTGAATCAAAATCATCAGGATATGACTTAGCCAACTCCACTAAACTCTCAAATTTGAAAGCCTCAAAAGAATTCTTGGGATTGAAAGCAGCAATCTGAGTGAGCAATTGAGAGTTAACCTCAGTGAAACGATCATTGAACTCTGCAAGTTGCAAGTCAATAATTGGATTGAAGCAATCATATCTGTAATGTTGATAGTTGGTTCGATTGGTCTTTTTTCTTGGCCTATGACGATCAATATAGTCCTCATCCATATCCAACTTGGGAATGCCATGTTCTTCACAAAATGACTGCACAGCCTGCAACAAAGAATCCCAACCATCATCTCTAATTTGTTGAAATTTCTGCTTAGTTAACTTCACCTCCAACATGGCCTCCAAGATATCTTTATCTTTTCTCTGCAAGGACAGTGACAAAGAATTTGCATGTCCTAAAATAAGCATCATTAAGTGTAAGTGGAACACAAAGTCAAAATCCTTAAGGAGTCTAGGAACCACGAGCTTGGGCGTCTCTTTGCATCATTTGGACCTTCCTTTTCGACATATTGGAGCACTTCAATAACTTCAGCGAAACAGATTGCTTAGGCTCTTGAGGGTTTTATAATGAGAACCCCAACGTGTGTCTCCGCTCTTTGAAGGGACTGCTCTTGATTCAATCCAGTTCCGCTATTTTTGTCCACTTCCTATGGCTTTTCTAACTCTCTCCTGTTGTTTTTCTCGAATCATATCTTTACGTTTGCAAGAAGCTCCAGCCACAGTAAGCAAAAGAGATATCATGTCAAAGAAATCACTAGCATCATCATTCTCTTTAGCCACTGCTACAATGACCAATTGCAGTTGATGAGCAAAGCAATATATATAATATGCTGAGTTGTTCTCTCTCATGATTAAAGCTCTTAATCCATTAAACTCACCTCTCATGTTGCTGGTCCCATCATAACCTTGTCCTCTAATTTGTTTTATGCTCAAGCCATACTTAGCAAACAAATTATCAATGTTAGATTTCAGACATGAAGCTGATGTCTCTTGCACATGAACAACAGCAATAAGTCTCTCCTTTATTACCCAAGTTTGTCAACATACCGCAAGACAACTACCATTTGTTCCTTGCCAGAAACATCAGCTGACTCATCTACTAATAGGCAAAACACATCCCGCCAATTTCTTCAATGATAGATTTCACAATGATCTGCAAAAAAAATTGGCTAACCATTAATTTCTTTATATAAATGAGAGATCATAATTTCTAAACAAAATAATATGCCGACATTCTCTCTTACCTCAGCAAAACAATTCGCAATGTCCCTTTGAATTTCTGGAGCAATCATCTTATTATTTTTAGGAGCGTTATTTCCAATTGCTTTCTTCACTTTGTCATTTTCCTTAGCCAAAAGTTGTACTAACTCTCGAAAGTTTCCCTTATTTGTAGATTCCTCTGTTTCATCATGGCCACGAAAAGCTAAGCCTTGATGCAACAAGTATCGGACAGCTTTAATGGATGTCTTCAATCAAATCAAGTGGTTCTCTTTGGTGACATTACTCTGCTTGTTTATGGCTTCACCAATTGACTGGCCGGGCTTCAACAAATTGTCACATCTTTTCACAGCTGTGTTATGAAAACTATCACATTTGCTGCCTACATGATCTCTAAGCCTATCAGATTTGTTCCACCCATCCCAACCATTTATTACAAATGCATCATTCCCCCCCTTGGCCCTTGTGCAATCTCTGAACAAGTAGCAATATAAACAAAAACACTTATCCACCTTCTCACTGTACTCTAGCCAACCATACATAGTGAACCATCATGGTTGACACCGGCATGGAAACCCAGCAATCATTGTTTGTGGAAACTTAAAACCAGGTGGTGGCTTACAAGGACCTCTTGTCAAATACTTTCTTCTTATATCATTTTGTAGCTGGTCACCTATGTAATCTAATATTCTCCTTCTATCGGCTGGATCATATGGAAGCTCATCAAAATTTACCTCTTGTCGTGATATCCGCGAAGAGCGATGACTAGTATGATTTGTATTTGATGCAGTGCCGTCTCTTCTTGTTCTTGAAATATCTCCTTCATTATTCTCGTTATCATTGGGCGGAGGTGATTTCCTTTTCAAGAATTGTTCCAATGTGCTTTGATTGCCTATCAAATTAGTCACATAATTAAACACTAAAGTAGATAGATATTGATGTGCTCATGTGCAAGCAGCCATACATATGATTAAAATAGATACCTGACATAGAGAATGTTCTGTCTCCAAATTCAGAGTTCAGAGAGCTGAGAGGGCGAGCGTTGCGGTATCAGTATCACCGGCTGCCACCGGGCGCCGACGAGTCCTGCTGCCTGTCGATCGCCACCAGCCACCGCCCTAGGTGCAGCCTGCAGTGGATTCGCAAAGGGAGCTGTAGCGTCAGAGGCGTCGAGTCGAGGTGACGATGTTTGGACTTCTGGTTTGCTGCTGTAGACTCGGACGATGGGCATGGGCAGTGGAAAATGGGCCTTCAGGGTGGGCTTATTAGCCTGAACGTGTAAGATTCACTTGAATGTGCATGGTGACTTGGTGATGGACGATGGGCCAGAGCTACAGACGCTGGACTGCCAGGCTGCCGGGGTCGTATGTTTTTTTTATTGGGGTCTTACACGGTAAAAATTTGGTGCCTATAAGAGGCTCGCTGGAAACCGTCGGTGTCGGCTGACACCAGCGGCTGCACGTAGCTTCGCCACTGGTTTTCGTCTTTAACAGCAAGAATGTTACTAAAACTAAACTTTGCCATCCTCCAGTGCCTGCTGTCAAGTGCCTGCTGTCAGTGACTTAACACACCCAAGATTTTAGGTGAGGGATTGTAACGCCTCCCGCTCTGGCACCACCTATAGTGACACCAGAGAGGAAACGCCGCAAGAGATTGGCGTGAACTAACTCCCACGGAACCGCGATACCGGCACCAGTCCCAGGAAACCTTGTTGGTACCCACGGTCAACGGAGATGTACCACAGCAATTAGCTAAATAAATAAATATATATATTATACCTTTATAAGTTATGACTTCGGGCAAGCCCTGAGCAGCAACCTGCAAATAGAACGACAGCAGCGGAACGGCAGCGCAGCGAGAACCCATCCACAGGCAACGGCTTGGGATAGAAAAGAAACCCTAATCTTCACTTCAACTTTACTCTTCCTGAATGAGGGGAGAAAAGAAATAGATTGAGTACTTACGTACTCAGCAAGTCACGGAAAATATGAGCTATGCAGGCTATTAGAGAATAGGCTGGGGTTTATTTCGCAAACCATTTCATTTGAAAACATTTTCGAAAATCTAAGTGTGGGTTGTCTCAAGTGACTGGAAGGAGGCTCTCGCCTTGATCCTGTCCGCGAATTGCTTTTCAACAACTTGAGCGAACTACTCAAATTTTAATTGATCTTAGATATTCTTATACCGCCTATCGGATCACGACAGCGGCTCAGTGGAGCAGCTTCTCACTGTATTTTCATCTATTACTTTATTTTCACTTCCGTCTACTCAGGACATAATCTCATTTTTCTTTATTATTTTCCTTTCACTTTTGTCCTATCCAGAACTTCATCTCATATCTCATCTCATAACTCAGTGGCTCCTCGAGCCATCCATAATCTCAACTCATTTACAAACTACTCTCACTCAGGAAGTCTAAACTATGATGTCATTCGACATCCCGGGTCACACAGCCCTGTTTCAGACTACTTAGGTCGTTCATCAGCCACTAAGGCCGATTCTGGTAACGATTCCCTTACCACAAATCACTTTTATAAAACCTTGGTAAACAAATCTATGCTAGAAGAATCACCTCACATTGCCCGTAACCGTGGACGCGGCTATTCGAACAGTTTATAGAGACGTTTGCAAAGGGTACACGCTTTACCCACACGATGCGAGCTTACTCCCACACTGATCAGGTGGGGAGGTTCGCGACAAGGCCTTTCCAAAGCCTTCCCAGAATAGCACGTTGCCCTATAAATAGGTGCTCACTCTCAACCAAGTACCAGGAACTCATTTTCTGTACTCAGGGATGGGGGTATATCGCCCTCTTAGCACCCAGCCAGTCCCACGTTTATTAGCAACCGAAAATCATTCTGGGAACACTAATTACTCAGCCAGGGGTGTCCCATTCCACCTGTGCGGTCGCACTTGTGAGATGTTCGGATGAAATTCCCCAATGAATCGGTCTTTATATGCGAATACGAAGTGCCACCACGCAGGCGATCACTTTGCACCGCGGATTTTTCACAAATAAATTTTGTTTCGCAATTCCGCCGACATCGCATGTCGGGTTTTTAAATATTTGGAAACCCAAAGTTTTCCCAGTCGGCAAACAATAGTGATGTGAGTGAAAACATCGGAATCCATGCTCTACCGAGGTACCACATGGTGGAGTGACAAGGAGTAGGGTAACAAAGACCTACAGGGTTTATGCAACTACCGGGCAGGTCCGTCGGTTCGACACGCAAACCGAGGCCGATTATTTTATCGTGCACACTAGCAGTGCAGTTTTGCAAACAAAACATTTTAAATTTAGGAGCAATATGGTCAAGAAGTAACTTGCCTCAGTCTTCGTCTTCAAACTTCGCGAAATTCGACGTCCGATGATTTTCCGAAGCATCGATTACGCACGAAACAAGAGAAAAACACATAAAATACCTAGAAATAATATACTATTATTAATAACTAATAGTGCCGTGAGGTAGATCTTATTTTTAGAAAAATTTAGAGACTTGAACGGGCTCAATCGGAGTTACGGTTGAAAAGATATGGATTTTAGAAGCTTTAGGTATTTTTCTAGAATTGAAAAAGAATTAATTGAATTTTTGGAAAAAGTATTATTTTTGGAACAGTGTCTGACAGGTGGGGTCTACTGTCAGTGGCAGGGAGAGAGGAATGGGGGCTGGCCCACTTGTCAAGGTATACAGAGAGAGAGAATGAGATAGGGGCCCACATGTCAATGGAGAGGGGAGAGAGTGACAGGGAGGGCCCACAGGCAGTGAGACATGAGAGAGAGCAGGGTGGTAGGAGGGCCAACTTGCAGGTGGAGGGAGAGATGAGAGAGTGACAGGGGGTCTACATGTCAGTGTGATAGGAGGGAGTAGTATTTTCACTGTGCACTTATTTAGATGGGGTCCACTTGTCAGTTGCTTGGGGATTAATTGAGCGGGGCCCGAGGATCAGTGGGATTAGCGCGCGGGCCTGCATGTTAGGGACCGAGAGAGGGAGGAGTGCCGGACGGGGAATAGGAGACGGCCGGCAGAGATCGATGGCGCACGGCGGCCGGAGAGGATGTCGGCGAGCGGCGGCGAGGGAGGAGGAATGGAGCATAGAAATGGAAGGCGGAGGGGTTGGGGAAGACTTTGAGCGGCTCGGATTGAGGCTGGGGTGGTCGACGGCAGCGGTCGACGTCGGACAGGGGGCGGTGGCGAGGAGGCGCGGTGGTTGGCCGTCGCCGGCGACCAAAAGAGCGGTGGAGAGGGCTGGGGCTTCGGGTTTGGATGCGGAAGGACGAGGGGAAGAGAAAAGATTTTAGGCATTACCGGTGGCGAAGGTGACGGATTGACGATGGCGTCAATGGCGGACAGGCGGCGGCCAATTTTGGGGCTTTTCCCCACGGCGGCGCTCGGGTGCAATTGGGGGCTCAGTTGAGCTCGTGGGGTGGCCGGGAGTCCTTCGGTGGGGTTAGCCCGGTGAATCGAGCTTCGAAGCGGTGGTTTGGGGCAGGTCAGATCGGCATCTATGGTGGCGGAGAGAGAAAGCTCGAGTTTGGGCGATGGCATGGCTCAGTGGTGGATTTATAGGCGCAGGCGCGGCGCGTCGCAACGACGGAAAAAGGCGGTGGAGCTCACGGGATAAGGCCAAAACTCGGATTGACGGGACGCGGCACTACCGAACCTTTGTGGCCGGCGTCATCATGCCTCCTCATGCTGCCACAAGAGAGAGGGGGGAAGGGACAGAGGGGTATGGCGACGGGACGAGATGACCTATTGTGCCTGCTGACCTCCGGGGCTCAGCATTGAGGAACGCAACGGTGGCCAACTTCTTGACTCTGGGCTCGAGGTGATGATGGCAGGGTGTGTCTCGCGCCGTGCGCCAGGACAGGGGAGGTTAATGATGGCGCCCGTGAGCTCTTGAGGCGGTGACAGGCCGGTTCGGCGCGGGACAGGGAGAGAATAGAGAGAGAGGTCGGGAGAAATCAAGAGAAGAGAGAGAAAACAGAGAGAGATCGAGGGAAGAAGACGGATCTGACACGCGGGGCCCGCGCGTCGGGGAGACAGCTTCCGGGAGGAACGCTGTCGGGCGGGGTCCACGGCCGGGGCGCATGTCGCGCGCATGGGCGGTTGCGCTCGTGGTCGCTCGGGTGAGGCGATGACAGGTGGGTCTAGGAGCGGCTGAGCTGCGCAGGAGGCAGAGGCCGAGCGAGTTGGGCCAGGCTGGTTCGGCTGCGGAGAGGAGGGGAAAGGAAAGAAGGAAGAGGGCCGAGCAGAGCCGGGCTAAGGAGAGAAAAAGGAAGGAGGCGGCCCATAGGAAAAGTATCTTTTGACAATTTTCCAGGGATTTATTTGAATTGATTTTGGAGGATTTCCAATAGGGATTTTGATCCAAAATTTTATATTTTGGACCACAAAATTCTGGAGATTTGATGGGTAGGACTTTTTGAGGTATTTTTCTAGATTTATATATATATATATATATATATATATATATATATATATATATATATATTTATATGGAAGAGATGGATAGGAATTTTTGGAGAATTGAAAGGGTATTAATTTTGGAAATTTGATGGTTGATCTCTATAATATTCTCAGGAATTAATTAAGGGGATTTCAAGAGGGATTCATATATACATATACACATATATTTATATATACGTATATATGAGAGAGGGATCCAGAGAGTTTTTGAAAGGACAATTTGGTGGTTTAGTTTCGGATTTGGGATTTAGACTTCTGGGACTTTTGGGAATTTTGAGAGTGGTTTCTATGGCTTGGATTTGAGCACAATTGATCGATTTCTGGATGGTATTTGGAAAAGGAAAGAGGAGATTCAACAGACGACTTGGATTTAAAACTGGGATTTGATACTCAGGGATATTTTGTAATAGAATAGAATTGGAGCACCTCGAGGGAATTTTAGGATTTGAACTTAATTCTTGGGATTTGAGGATTTTAGGAAATGAATAACTTTGGAAATTTCGGGAAGGGAGTTCTTGATGGAATTCAGAGTTTTTTTGAGAGGGACAAAATCAGAGGATTTAAATAGAGGGCTTCAAAGGTGATTTCCGAAGGATTTTTATTAGAGGGTTTCGAATTGCAAAATTCGAACCTAGGTATAGAGAATTTTGGGAGGAGCAAAATAAAAGTATTTTAATGGAGTGCTTCGAACTGCAAAGTTCGAGGCTGAGTATTTGATAGAGAACTTTTGAGAGGTATTCGGTATTGAATTTTTCGAGGAATTTTGAAAGAGAGTCAAATTGCAAAATTTGAGTTTTGGAGTTTAGAGGGAATTTGGGATCGAGGTTCTTAGGGTTTCAAAGAAGGCTTTGATCTGAGATCTACAGCACTTAGTCCTTAAGCATACACAAAAATCCCAAAGTTTTTAAAATTAGGGTTTTTACTAAAATAGTTTTTAACAGCTCGGAAACCGGGACGTTACAGGGATTATGAAAGATAGTTATCATTCGAAACATGGAGATGTGATGCAATTCGATGTTAATTATAACTAATGATGTAAAAGCAGATCCAAATCCACCGGTTTAGACTAAAACAAGCGCACAAATTTGATTTCAACAAACATGCCCTTCTCAATTCAGTTCTAATTTCAGGAGCATGCTATCTAATTTGTTTCTAATAAGAATTAAACCCATCATTAGTACCAATTTGTCTCTAAGACCCCTCATCAGCAACACCGTCGTTAGAACAATCTGGCTTCAGTGCATAGGGAGTTAGAATTAGATAATCAAAACATAAGGCAGGCAAACCTTGCGTAGACCACCATTGTCGTCTAGTGTTTGCTGCCCGTGCACGCCCACTGTGCGCCGTGGAAGCCCTTCACTGCCACAGCCTGCGAACCTTGATGCCACCCTCCCCTGCACCACCATTCCGCCTACTAAACGTGCTCCTCTCCCAGGCCAAGATGCAAACCGACACACTAGAAGGGCGCGCATGGGCTCGGCGTTCGTAAGTGTACGGCGAGCGCAAACCTTTGCGCATTAGGAGTCCTCGATTCGAGTCGCTCCACTTCACAAGTTATATTTAGGAGTTAGAGTGATCAAACAGGCTCGTAATCTCTTGTAACATGACGGTGGTCGATGGCAGATGGATCAATCATTCTCCACTATTAATCATGCACGTGCTACGCACGTTCCTGAAATAATATTTTTGGCATCTCTAAAATAATTTTCATTTAAATCTCTTGCAAAATAAACACAAGAAGCTCTCGAAAGTCACTTCTTGCTCTAAAATTCCATGGACTTCATTGTTATCCGATGGACAATCTGTGCACTGTCTTATAAGATAAATACTAATTTTTCAGCTTCCGGAAATAAATATAAGATTTTAAAAGTTTTAGCTTTGTTCTGCAAAACTTGACTTGGCATAATGGACAAATGCACAAATCTTCCATTCTAGATGCAAATGTTTTAAATATATATACAAAATTCCCAATTGAAAGTTACTTCTTATGCCACAGAATCATGGATAATGTTGGTAACATGCATATTTCTAGCTGCTTCTAGCTCCGGTACAGAAGGCAGCCATGCATGCTACTGTAAAACAACATGTCCTTAGCATTGGTTGGGCCGCTCACGCAGATGGTTCTACTGTAAAATTGTATAACAAAAATATAGCTACAATCAAAGCAAGGATAAATTTTCAGAACCATTCAACAAACACTTTCACACATTTAAATTTCAGAGGTGGTGATTTCGAGCACCTTGCAGGCAGCAGCCCTTTCAATCTTCTAGCAAAGCAAGGATAAATTTTCAGAACCATTCAACCACTTTAATATATTTAAATTCCAGATGTGCTGATTTCGAGCACCTTCAGGCAGCAGTCTTTCCATCTTTGCGTGCTTTCATCTCTAAAAATATCAGGAAGCAAACACAAATTAGCTGGAGTGACTGATACAGGGAGATCAAGAGCAAGAGACATAGGGCTAGTGGCATAGCAGCAAAAGCTATAACAGGCAGCAGCAAAACTATATGACTGTTATTTAGACTGAAATAGTAGTCCCCATTTCTGAAGGAAACAAAAGGCAACACTAAGCTGATAAATATCTTTAAGAACTCATCCTACTTCGTCAGAGATATCAATGCAATAATTTAATCGGGAATATTGTCAATAGAAAACAGCTTATCGCAAAATTTATGTTCTGTACAAAAACGACCCTCTGCAGTCTCTTGAGCATTATGGAGATAATTTTAAGCATCTGCTGAGTATAAGATTCATTAGAAATTACAATTCAAAACATTAGTTGAGCATAGCATTTGTTACTGGATTTACATACCCTGAGAAAACCCCACAATACTTTCATTGTAAAAACATCCACACTCCTCATTGGCAGGAGAGGAACTGAAATGATTCATGCTATCAGATCATTAATCCAAGTATAACAAATACAACTAATTAGGCAGTGTGCATCCAAAACTGCAATGACATAGATGAATGAGTGATGCTAGAGCCCATAGTGCCAAAAAAATGTGTGGAGTCGGGCTGCCAATTGCCACTGAACTTCCTGAGCCGGTGAGGTTAGCACAGGCAAATGGCCGACTGGCTAATTCAGTTTTGGATAATCAATCGGTTTTATCTTTTGGAAGCAAACTCATTATGTGGTACGGCTAGTACTGCTTCAACGCATAAGCATCTAAACTTTAAGTATGTACCATGATGGCATGGCATTGACAAGAACCGAGCAATGCGCATATATGTGACACCACCTATTGTATAACATACAATGGTAATGAGCAATTTCTTAAAACAAAAAAAAGCTCTGCCAAGTACATGTAACAAGAACGATTCAGAATAATCCAACAAAAATAAAATTCCATTAGAAAATTTTAGAAATTTAGTTATTTCCTATAACTGGAAAAGGGTAACAAAAATAAAGACTTCACAAGAAACAATCATTACTTCAGACTTCGCCAGTATGGTTTAATCGACCAGAACAATTGCTTAAATATAATTAAATATAATGACACAATACAATATCTAGGTGAATGCCATAACTTACAATTTCGCTGCTCTCTTCATTTTGTGCCTTTTCTTGTTTTCTGCATTTTGCACCTTGTCTTGCTTTCTCATGCCAACCAGTGGCTTAAACCACTTCGATGAAATACCCATGGTAAATAACCTTTTTTTAATATGGTTCATATTTCAGAAGATTGAAGCGTTTACCATACAAAAGAGTAATGCTACCTTCTGCTTAAGACTTGAAAAGAAAAAAAAAATAGTGTGTATAGTAAAGGAACTTGCTGACAAACTAACCGTCTCTTTTCTTCACAACGCAGCCAGAGGAAGTAGCAAATCAAACAACTATGGAGTAGAAAATCAAAGAAATATGGAGAAGCCAAAGGGAGTAGTGTGAATTCATTGAAATTTGTATGGAGAGGTACCTGTGGGGTTCTTCGGCCGCGCGGTAAGGGAGGCGTCGAGGCGCAGCGGAGGCGGCTGAAACTTCATGCAACCTATATTTTCAGCCTTCATGCAACCTCATATCTTGAAAGCTGAAACTTCACACACCATGCATGAGAAATAGTGAAATACATGAGTAATACAAAAGACCTATAAGACATTGACCAGGAAATAACAATGTAGAATGCAATAGAATCAGTCTTTACCTCGCAAAACTAAATTAGTGATGGCATAAATTACAGTTTGGCAAAGTACCTTATGAATTTCGTCAGAGTTGGACTCATAATTATTCCTCTTTTTACTATTTGCAGATGTTCACGCATGATTCAACAATGTTTGGGTTGTGATACCAGAGTTTCTGTCTTAAATATATGAGATAATACTGGAAGGGAAGTGAAGCTGCGAGATGCAATCAATTCTTTTTATTACTGAACAAAAGCTGCTGGTAGAAGTAAACAAGATAAGCAAATGAACTTATATTGACAGTAACCTAGACCAATAACCGCTGAGAATATGAGCCTCATGCCCTCATTTGTTCTTGGCACACCACTGCTGTTGAAGATTAACAAAAAAATGACGCATGTGAATGATGTTGCAAAACTGTTTATTGCCAGTATTTGATCAGACTATGTACAGCACATAGGCTTGAAAAGGAAACGAACATACGTGCGGCCTAGAATACCTCTAAATTTGCACAAGGTTACTGCCAAGCCAGCACTATCGATTTAGAGGTAATGTGATTCTTTTCAAATTTTTAGCCGTGGCTGGAGAAATCTCGAGCCGACAAAAATCAGATCATTAAGGCATTAAAATCATCAAGAACAAGAACAAAAAAAAAACAAATGGAGAGAAAGGAAAATTTTGAAGCCAATCGGGGCAGTGACATCCCCAAATTGTAAGAGATGTTGGTCGCTCCCCTTATCAATGCAACTCAAGGCAGTTGCTCATGTCGTTGTGCAGATCGGTCGCCCTGCCGGCGATCCGGCAACGGTGGCAGCAGCCCACGAGGCCTCCCAGCTCCAGCGCTTCCGTTCTCGGGATGGCGGCGGACAGCGGGCGACGGCGCGGTCGAGAACGATGGAGGATCTGAGAAAAGTGGTGGACCTAGTGGTAGGCGGCCAAATTGGGTGAGGTTGTATACGGGAGCGAAGCAACAGCGCCGGCCCGGGCGTCAGGGAGGAGGCGGTCACTGCGCAGGGACGGCAGTCAGGGTAGCCGCCAGCCGCTCAAAGGATCGGTGGCTGCAGCGTGATGGCGATCTGGCTGTGGACCTGTGGGGGATAGAGAAGATTAGGTTCCCCTGCTCCTCCGCCCGGCAGATGTGCATCCTGAGCCTCATCGAGCTTGCAACCATGAGGAAAGCTTCCTCGCAAGCCCGTCCATCGTCGAGCTTGCTCCGCCAAACCGCGACTGCCGTATATGGCTTCCCTGCGATTGCGGCCACCAGATCCTCGTCAAGTTCACAGCGCCGAGGAAGCCCCGCCACCGTCAACCCCTCATTCGTCGAGCTCGCCCATGAGCGCCGTGGTGGCCCTCGCTTGTCAACCCCTCTCCGTCAGAATCAAAGTCGTTGTTGGCCTGTTGCTGAGCTCCATCAACTCCTCGTCTACAGGGCGCGCCCATCCGACACCTCTTCCGCTGCCAGAGGGCCCTTCTTCGCCGCCTCTGTTTTCACCGCTCGTGGAGATCACGGCACTCGCGACTTGCGGGTGCAGGATGCCAAGGGAAGGTGAGGAAATCGAGTGGGTAGGGGAGGAAATCATGCAACTGCGTTTCTTTTAGCCTGGGTCGCGCGCGGGGAACGGGAGAGAACGAAAAAGAAGAAATGGAGGATTGTTAGATCTAACGCAGACGTTGGTGACCATCATATTCGAAGAATGATTAACGAGGAACGAGGTCTAGGCTTCCATCAGTAGAACTTTAACTCTTACAACTATAACTAGAGCTATTTAAAGACAGTTTTAAGTTGTAGTTTATTTTAAACAGTTTAATCTACTCTACTTTATTTTTTTAATAGAGTTAGACTATTTAATAAAACTCTATCAAACAGACCCTAATATTGATAACTCTATGCCAGCAAACCTCTTTTCCCTAGACCCACTACCACCAAATTTTCCATTGAGACCAATCCTAGCCGTCCATCGCAGATCCGACGCCCTCCGTTCCATCCCACCCGCGGGCCGCGACCACTCTCCTATAGTAGGAGTATTATTGTTTTCCGTTTCACCACCCACTCCTCCCTCCGATCTTCTTCCGTTCTCCATCATCCCCTCTCCCTCCCTCCTCGGCTCCTCCCTCCCCGAAACCGCCGCGTCTCGAGCAGATCAGATCAGGTGAGATGAGACCCCTCTCCTCCTCCTCCTCTCCCCGCCGGTGAACAGATCAGATCAGGTCTGGTTGATTACCCCTGTCGGTTTTCCGGACCGATTGTTACAGGGATCTCGCGCTCCGGTTGCTCCTCGTGCCCGTGATGCCACTGGATTTTGTTTTTTGTTTTTCATCTTCTCTTGGGGCTGGATTCGATTGGTTTGGATTCCTTCCGTGTTTGTGCTTATTCGCTGCGGGAGGAGATTTTTCGAGATGCTGCGGGCGCAGATCCGGCCGCCATTTGGGTGATTTGATTTGACTTGATCTGGTTTGGAAATATTAGGGGGGGCGTGGGGGTTTGTTGCTGGGTTGGGTTTCGTGGTTTGGATCTCGTGTCGATTTGCCCTGGAATGGAGGGAAATGAATGAATGGATCGCGTGGATGAATTGGATTGTAGGTGAAGGAAGGAGGGGGGATAGGGGAAGATGGGGTTGGCGTTCGGGAAGCTCTTCAGCCGGCTCTTCGCCAAGAAAGAGATGCGGATCCTCATGGTCGGTCTTGATGCCGCCGGGAAAACCACCATCCTCTACAAGCTCAAGCTCGGCGAGATCGTCACCACCATCCCCACCATTGGTGAGCCATACGTTCCATTTCTATGTGTATATTTTTGAATTTCTTTAGCCTTGCTGCGTGCTGTTTGTGTTCTACCCAGAATGGAATTTAGTTCTGCAGAGTTCTAGGTTATCATGGTTGTATGAACGTCGAATTTCCTAATTTTTCCCTTCAATATATAGGATGATACGTTCCCTATTCCATGACCATGGGAACTAATTGGATGCCAAGTTTCTTAGACCAGTTGATAAAGAGATGTCTTATTTTTATTTTCTTTACTTCAAAAGCTGTTCAAATAATAGCATAATGTTGGGACAGCAGTTGCTTATGAAATTTAAGACTTTACATGTAGGATATCAGTTGAATCTTTAATTGAAGGGGTTTTAAACTACAATTTAACCGAACAGCTTTTTATGTCTCTGGGCTATGACATAATCTCGGTGTTATCTATTTTATTTTCTTGTATCTTTCAAGATAAGTGATTTTCTTTGAAATACAGGGTTCAATGTCGAAACTGTTGAGTACAAAACTATTAGCTTCACTGTCTGGGATGTGGGGGGTCAAGACAAGGTAAGAACTGCTGCCATATTTTTGACCCTAAATCGTTACAGCCTATTTGATGCTAATTTTTTATTTCACGCCTTCGGTTAAATTCATCTTTTTTATTACTGGCATCTAGTTTCCTGGTGATTTATGTTGTTTACATTAAGCTGTCCGATAGCTATGACAAGTGTCAAACACATGGTCCTATGTGTAGATTTATTTTAATATTCAAACTGTTGACATATGTTATCTCACCATATGGTTGATCTTTGTTCATGCTTGTGAAAACAGATCAGACCTCTTTGGAGGCATTACTTCCAGAACACACAGGGTCTTATCTTTGTTGTGGATAGCAATGATCGTGACCGTGTTGTGGAAGCCAGAGATGAGCTCCACAGGATGCTGAATGAGGTAAATTGTTCTCCTTTATCACTCTTTCATGCTATCATTGTACCATGTGAATTATTTGATCAATTATGCCTCTGGTTTGATTTCCATGATAATTAAGGAAGCAACTGTGATAATAGCACATTCCAATTGTTAAGCTGACAACTTTCTGCAAACCCTTTTTGATGAAATTTAATTGGATTTATGGCAGGATGAGTTGCGTGATGCTGTGTTGCTTGTGTTTGCCAACAAGCAAGATCTTCCAAACGCTATGAATGCTGCTGAGATTACTGACAAACTTGGATTACATTCCCTTCGCCAGCGACACTGGTAAATACGGATTACTGGTGGATTCTTGCCCTTTCCTTTTCAGTGCTTGCTGTAGATATAATTTGATGCTCACCATTAACTGATTATAGACGAGGGGAAGTTCTTTCTATCCTTTGTTTCGATTGCAACGCATGATGTTTACCATTATTCATGTTACTCACTGCTCCACTTTGTCCCATGTTTACTCGATCTCAACCTGGTCTTCTTTCTGACAGGTACATCCAGAGCACTTGTGCCACAACCGGTGAGGGTCTGTATGAGGGCCTGGATTGGCTGTCCAGCAACATTGCTAGCAAGGTATAAACTATTCATTCTCAGTCCAATTGTTCTGGTACCATTCTCGCAAAGCTAGTTGCCTGTTCAAAGTTCTATGTATACTTGTTTTACCCTTTTTTTTCTGCTCTGCTCTTGTAGGCTGATGCTTGGAGCTTGGACCGTAAGACATGGGAGCTGACTAGGAGCTATGCATGTATCTCATTCATACATAGGACGAAGCACTGTTTCAATCTGTTAGGTGTCTTCGGCGAGTCTAATATTTTTGTAATGATATCTTACTCGAATGTTCTGTACTTTTGGATATTATCTGTTCCTGTTCATTTTGCACAAGGATCTACAGCATGATGTGATATTCCGCAACAATGTTATTTGAACTTGTCAATTACTACTTTGCTCGAGAGAAATATTGAAGTTGGTATGTTGAACCCCGGCCCGTTGTATCAACTATCAAAAATGACATGAGAACGCGAACTGGCATAGCTCCCATTTTTCCGAGGATTTAATTTCATAAGGTTAGTACATGTATCCATGGGTCACGAGGCTAAGCGTCCAATCTCTTCATTAGTGCGTCCGGCTTGTACTGAAGAGAAGAATGCACGTACGGGTTGATGGCGGGCTATTGGATAACCTGTGTCTGCTTGCCTGCAATTCACTTTGGCTGCACATTTAAAACTAGTCCTTGTTAAGTAATTCGTGAATCTCCGTAACAAAAATATCATGAAGCTTAGATGTTTGTGCCATCTTTCTCTTTTGTCGGATTGAAGTGAAATTTTCTGTCTCTGAAACAAACGTGGTTGCGTATTTTCACCATCTCTTTTAAAACTGTAGACCAGATTTTATGACGTATGCTGAAATCTGAAGGGAACGTTCTCTCTATGTTGTCCGTCCTTCAGTTCTTTATTCGTCTCCTCCAATCTCATCACAATTACGCATTACACTCCTCACACATGCAACTGTAAAGCTCCCTGGCCGCCTTGTATTATGCTTAACCCTGGGGGCAAAATGTGAGATTTTTACCTTGTTCCTAAATGAGGGCCATAATGGCAGTGACTCACATGTTACACATGCAAGAGTAGTGAATTTTTTTGGTAGATAAGGCAGTTGAGGTCCTATGCCATTTCTCACCACAGTTTTTTTGACAATGCCAAGATTGGGCCATGCCAATATTTTGGCAAAACTGTTTGTTTGGATTGTTGCCAAATTTCAAGATTGACTAGGCTAGAAGGATGCCAAATAATCTGGTAGTGCTAAATTCTCTCTCCTGATCAAATGGGTGATAAATTTTTTGGCATCATTGATTTGGGCTACAAACCAAACAAGCCCTAAATTAACCACCCAAGAAAGTACCACGCCTACCCTCAATTATTTTACAAAGGTCATATGTTTTGTAAGAGCTACTCACCAAATTCACTTGGAATTTATTGCAGGATGAGCTACGTGATGCTGTGTGCTGTCTCTTGCAACAAAAACAAGATCTTCCAAATGCTATGAATGCTGCTGACATTACTGACATCTGTTCAAACTAAGCCCAGGCCGGTAGTGCACCAGGCTGGGCTCAGGGCTTATTTCATGGCCGAGAGCCCGATGAAGCTCGAGCCGCCCAAAAAACCCGAGAAATCTCTTCGTGGAAAAGCCCGATGTTCGTGCCAGGCTCAGGGCTTTCCTTTTATTCGAGCGTCGGTTCAGCCTAACTTTTTGCTCTGGCTTTTCTGGTCCTGGCACTTCCTAAAGCGTGGTTTGAACAGGCCTACAGACAAAGCTCAGGTTACATTTTCTTACGCCAGCAACATTGGGAACGAACTATGTAAGTATATCATCCGTTCTTGCATGTCCTCTTTCGATATAGTATCACCTTATTGCTTTCGATATAGATATGGAAAGCTACTCCCCTGGTCATGTAAACATGACATTTTGGACCTACATCAAGTCAAACTTTACAATCTCGAGCATCAGCACCATTTTAAATATTTATAAGTTACAGCTAGAAATGAAAACGCTTTTCCATGCCAAAAAAAGATTGTCAAAGTTACATTTTAGAGCCGTCTCGATGCCAAATTACGTATTTTCGTCACTATAGGGGCCATGGTACATTATTGAATGCACAAGAAAGAATATTTGGATATTTAAAATAGGAAATACCAAATACATTTTGTGCAAGTAATTATTGCATATACTGGCATTCTTTGTCATCTTCTATATATGGAAAATTGTTCCATTTTAATTAATCCATGGCCTCTGTTTCCAACACATATTGCATCCCTCTTCCCTCTATATAGGACTACAGTCACTATTACCCTCGTTCACCTGATTATAAGTCCAGTTCCAAGTGCTATCAGCTCAAGATTAACAAAGCTGTCGTTGGTCTCTGAGAAGATGGTAGCTGAGTGATCTCTCGAAGCGTACCAATTTGGTCTACCTATGTAAGATTTTCCTTTAGAGTAAATAGGTTCATGCTAGTTTTGAGATTGTTTAGATTTGCATAATATTTTTCTATGATGAAAGTAAAATTTCGGTACATATGAAAACTGCTTTTCTCCTAGAATATATCTGCCAACTTTGGTTTTCTGCTGTTTTTTAGTTAATCCTACCGTTGTGGGACCTTATGTTCAGTTTTAAGCCTTTTCAGCAAGTATAGATTCTTTTTACGTAGAAACCATGGAGGAAAACGCGGAAGTACAAAATAAGATTTAAGTAGATCCCAGACTTAGCGTTCTAAATAGATTATTCGCGGATGTGGATTATTACTTGATTAGAGGGAAAAATTAAATATTATGTGTTGTAAACCTAACAAATGGCTTAAAATAAGTAGTCTAAGTAATAAAGTAAAATAAAGTACTTTGAGAAAACATATTTTTAAGAAGCGTGAAGCAAATAATCTGCGGCAATAATCCGATGGATAATTTGAAAAGGAACTCTGTTGCTTGATCTGAACTTCTCAATTGTTGAAGGATAGAAGGGAGACTAGATGTTATGCCCCTAAACAATGCAAAGCCGTCTAATATAACCCTTCGAGAGTGGTTTTCGGATAAATAGTTTTCATGGTCATCACAAAACTGTTTTAGGGGTCATTTCTGATTACTATTGTTGTGTAAAAAACTATTTTGTGATGACCACATCATGTTTGGCTTGTGATACACACACTCGATCCAAAAACATACATCCATTTTATGCATTGAACTTGTCCAACCATACCATTTCACATTGGAGGCGTTGTGGCGCTTGAAATAGAATATTTTATAGTACGTAGATAATACTTTCTCTATCCCAAAAAGTTTATTTCTGGTTATGAATCTAAATAAAGCAAAAAAATTGAAGTCTTTGTGGGAACGGGGTAGTATCGGATTTCTATTTCCTCTAGGTTGGACACTATTTGTAGTGCTAATTACTGCAGTTTATGAATTTGTACTTTTGCAGAAAACCATGCATTTTTCTTGTTTCTGCAACTCTGGCAGATTCTTATAGTTGACTATGAAAGTTGCATGAGTGATAACTGTTACATGGTATGTTACATGGTACGTCTTAGGCCGTGTTTGAACATGCTTATGAGTGCGGCTTATAAGCTGAACGTAAAACGAGAAATATCATTAATGCGTAATTAATTAAGGTTCTGTTTGGTGGAGCTTAAGATTCTAAGAAGCAGCTGATGAGAATCTGGAGAAGCTGGGTTTCCCAGCTTCTAGTTTCTAGTTTATTTTCTGAATTTTACAACTACATATTCTTAGAATCTTGAAAAAAATCTAAACTGTTTGGGGGAGCTTCTACCAGCTGGAGATTCTAAGAAAAGTTACGGCTAGTACAAGCTCCCCTAAACAAAGCCTAAGTATTAACTACTAGAAACTTAAAAATTAGATCTATTTGATTTTTTAGAGATACTTTTATATAGAATTTTTAAATATATATATATATCGTTTAGCAATTTGGAAAGCATGCTTATGAAAAACGAGGGAATAAACAAATCTATCCGAACGGTGCCTTTTGTTAGCCTTTGAAGTTCTCCAGCTATTAGTCTTTTTGGTGGGAAACCAAACATTTTCTCTTTATGAGATTATTGACAAAAGGTTAAGTTTCCATGTTGATAATTGGGTGGTGTTATCTACGGATATCAGTATATGAGTTGATTGGTATCAGGGATATTTCACACTATTTTTAAGGAATATAGTGAGTAGAAAATTAAGGATGCAAAGTACATCTAAAAAATAACAAAAAAAACCTAATTGCATGAAAGGAATGGTACCAATTTGGAAATATCAGCAGCCCAACCCCACTCCCCAACACGCACACACAAACAAAAAGAATTCAAGATATCAATGCACATTTCTTACAGTTTGTTTTTTTAAGCGATTACTGCTGATAATCGACAGAAATTATATATACCTCTGGGTTTGTTTTTTCGACCAGCTTTGATGCATGCGCGTCATCTAAATCGTGGTTATATACACTACACACAAGAGAAGTATGGATTGTGTTTAGTACAAAACTTTGATATCACAATTCAGAAAGTACATCATATTTGACAATATCATGCATATTTCAGTTAGTGAAAAATATTCTGTTACTTATTGCGACACAAGCCCCAGATTATATAAAAAAAAATAGATAATGGAGAATTCATTAAGCAAATGAAAGCATCCGGTTTCTACACCAAAGTGCACGCATCCAATCAAAATTATATGATAAGATCAAAACATTCTTTTCACGAAACTCCGAGAGGAAAAGAACTCAGTTAGTTTTCCATAATGCTGAATTGCTGATGCATATTCTTAAAATAAAAGGAGATTTTTCCAGACATCGAAATAATGCCCCATACTTCCATACATTTTGATCATTTTATTTGCCTGCACAAGTTTTTTCACCCATCAAGAATGTATTACATGAACCTATTGCTTGTTAATTATGCTTGTAATTATTACTTCCGTTCCAAAATAGAATTATTTTTAGATTATTTAACAAAGATTGAGGTTGAGAAGAAAAGACTTTGATGTCACCTTAATAAATAAGACATGGTTGGTTGGACTAAGACAGAAAGAAATTTGGATGGAAAGTATTGTTTATTGATGGAACATGTAGTACTAGTAATATTTATATTTTAAAAAATAAGATTTAAATCTTAAAAATTCTTAAATTTTGGAACCAAGGAGTAGCAATTAATAATTGAAATTCAAATCACGTGTTCATGCAGGATTGATTAATCAACCACGTAGCTAGCAATGGCCGGCAATTCGATCAGGAAGAGGGCTTCTTCCTCCTCGAGCGAACAGCAGCAGGCGAAGCGCCCGCGATGCTTTCCCGACAGCGATGCTGTGGCGATGCCCATGGTTGGCGTCAACTGCGTCGCGCCGCAATCTTGGAGCGCCGCGGCGCCGTCGTTGTCGCTGTCGCCCGCGGTGACCATGCAACTGCAGCTGTTCTGCTTAGTGGCGGTGCCAATGGTGGCTGCCGTGAGCACCACCCCGCCGGCGGCCGGCGGCGGCGTCCCGCTAGCGGCCGCGCTCTGCCGGTTCTGCAACGGCACGCTGGGGCGCATGGTGACGGAGCTGGCGCAGGTGTGCACGCCGCCGCTGCTGGCGCGGGACAGGAAGAGCGGCGCCCCGCCGCCGCCGTGGTGGCCGACGGCGAAGGAGGAGTGGTGGTGCCCCGAGGTGGCGGCGCACCTGCACGGGAGGCCTATGGCGACGCCCGTGCCGTTCGCGAGTCCTCGCCGCCTCACCAAGGCGGAGAAGGTGGCCATGATTGTCTCCATGGTGAAGCACGTCGCGCCGGACTTCGGCCGTCTCGCCGCCGCGGCAAGCCGCTCCAGGCTGACGGAGCTCGAGGCCTCCACATGGGAGCGCGCGCTCCGCGGCGAGCGCGAGCGCTACTTCGTGATGATGCCGTCGTTCATCCTGCTGCCGCCGCCGCCGCCGCCACAGCACGTCGACTCCGCCGAGAGCGCGGCGCACGCAGACCCTGAGTCTGAGAGCAACGAGCAAACCGTCGACTTCTACGTCTCCGGGGAGGACGCCGCGCATGACCCTGTCGAGGGAGAGGGGAAGAAGCCGGAGGACACGGCGGTGCCATTGCTCGAGCAACACGGTAGCGAGGATCATGGTCGCCTGCATGGTGACCTCGCCGGCGAGCTAGCGAGCGTTGTGGCGCGCAAGCAGCCGGCGGCATTGCTCGAGCAACATTATTGTGACGAAGGCCATGACTCCCACCAGCAGGATAACCTCTCCGGCGAACCTTCTGACGCGGCGGAGCCGGCGCCGGAAGATGTTGACTGGTTTGACTGCGACGAGGTGCGCCGCGGGCTGGACGAGCTGGAAATACCCAGCTTCTTTGGCGGCTACTATATCTGATGAACAACTACAAGGAGGTTTTCTGACCGTCCGATCTGAGATGGATGGCTTGGATCAAAGCTAGAATACTCGTTTAAGAGATTATCTGAGGAACACTTCAATTCTCCCAATTCATTCTATTCTTGTGTTTCATCGAACCTTAGTCTTAATTCCTACCTTTAGAATTGTTGAAACTTTAGTAGTTTTTTGTTTTAATTGTTAAGAGTAGTTATGCTGTTGTTTATTTTTGGATAATTGAAAAGCGTTTTACGCCTCCGCCCTGCAATTTTATTTTTGACCCATAACATATGCATGCGTTGGAACTCAGGGTGGGAATGGTTAGGGTCGCTCCAATTATCCATCGACATGCTTCATAAATCATCTTGAATGGATCACTTGAATTGAACCATAATCTAAATGGAGCAATAGGATTATAACCATTGAAACCTAAGGTCAAAGGTCTGAACCTAACATCTCCAAGACAGTGCAGAGATCACAAGTGCCACAGCCATGGCTCTTGATGACCTTCCCATGTACACGCCATTCGCCTGAATTTGCTGGCCACCTTTTCATCCCTGGCTAGGCGACGCAAGCAGAGCTAGAGGGCACATCCATGCCCCCATCAAATTTGTTTGGTGCCTAGCCGCTGCATGCATCGTTTATTGGCCACATATGGTAGAAGCTAGAGGTGGAGGAAGGATGTGGAGGGTGTCGGTGTTGGATTCGTAGGGCTTGGGCGATCCTCCGGCTGCATGGCAGAGACGATGGCAGATACGCAGTGGCAGCTTAATTATAGAAACAAGATGGGGGGCAAAGTAGAGATGGATCCTAATGGATATCCATGGATAACCTTAACATCATGTGGTATTAGGATGGATCGATTCTTCTGCTCTGTTGGATACCAAGACCCTAGAGAAACGGTTAGGCTCAATCCAAAACCAATCCATTCCCATTCTAAGTTGAAAGGAGCTTGGCCTATACGACCGGGTATAGTCTTTGGAGTATGGATTGAGCATAAAACATTGAATTCAACCAGTTTTTTCGTAAACTCAATGCATACTACTCTAAAAGTACTATTTTTTCTTGTTTTTTCATAGGAGGTGGTGGTTGGGTGCTCTGCGCGATGTCGGGTGGAGCGGATGTACTACTCTAAGGGATAGTTTGAAGGCGACGGAAGAGAAAGAAGATCACGTAAAACGAGGTAAGCCATTAGCGTATGATTAATTGAGTATTAATTATTTTAAACTTCAAAATAAATTAATATAATTTTTTAAAGCAACTTTTATATAGAAAATTTTTTGAAAAAAAAATACCGTTTAGCAGTTCGGGAAACGTGCTTATAGAAAATGAGATATTTTTTTGCCTCTACCGGAAGATGCGAACGCACCCTAAAAGTAGTAGAGGCATTTGTTGTTTTTAGGTGATTACAAATCGATTTTTGAATGGACAAGGAAGATTAATTGCAAGTCGTTTGGATGCTACTAGATTGGAAAGCCCAGGTCATATAGCCCATCCAGGTTGATCCTAGCCTGGTGGATGCAAAAGTGGTGTCTTTGTTTTGCTTTTTTCTTTTGAGAATAACCTGTTCTAATGGTGGTAACAAATTAACAATACCCTATGGATTCATTGGATTGGAAGGATGTCTTACTTAAACAAATGCCTCTTTAAAAGCACTGTAGAAGAATTTGGAGGTAATGATTTTTTTGGTAAAAAAATAGGATTAAGAATTTGGATTCTAAAATTTTTCCTAGTAACTGGTAATTGGAACCTTGCTTTGCACCCACCATTCAAATTCTGTGACTTGTTTGGTCGAGTTCTGATTATCCATGGCATGACTTACAATCATCTAACTCGTAGGTTATGGACTTATGGTATCATTCGTGCATTTACTCCTTTGAAAATCTCTACTGGGTATTCTAAAATTTTGCACTGTAAACTGACAACCTAAAATAATTGCTATTTCGAAGATGCATGTCTCACTATAATAATGGAATTGCCCACTACAGAAAAGAGCTAGATTGGCTTCAACTTCTGAGAGGAATTTCCCCATGAGGTTTGACATAATGATTTAATTTCCTCCAATGAATTGAGGGAAAAATTGTCTCCAATGGAAATTCAAATTCATATGAGCATTGCTACAAGGCTACAGTCCAAAGGTTCTCATAGAAAAAAAAATCCTGTATAATGCTAATCCTAGAAAATTCGTTTGAAATTCTCTTGTTCTAAACTCCCCCTTATTATAGCCTCTACAAAGTTGCCTAATCTAATCATCTTAGGCAACTTTTATCTATAATGGCATGGTCACACAGCTATGCTTTCTTTTATTAGATTTGACTATTAGTGCTGAATCGAAGTGTATTAGTTGAGCAAGTTGGTGTTTTTGTTTAATGCACATACAGATTCGAGAAGTTGAGCTAGGTAGCGTCCGATTAGTCACGCTGTACTCCATGTATGATAACACGTACGGCTTCAGTAATCCTTAGTGCAAACGCGTCTATATATTTATGGCGTTAATTAGGATCAGGCTGCATGTATGGACAGGCTAATATAGGTAGTATGATTTCGTGTTTCATATATAAAAATGAGCAAATAGTGCACGAATTTGTGTGGTAGATAGAAACACATTTGTCATATATACTCCTAAAACACAAGATCAGTGAGGACGGCGACTACGTGTAAACCATGTGTGAGCGAGAACACATTTGTTCTATTATATAATAATACAAGCATAATTGAAATGCATCACTAACTATAATTAAATTGTGTGGCAAAATATTTAATTCTATAGTAGATGGAAGGCTGTGCATCCTTGCTTTCAACGACACCATTTGCTATAAATCATGTTTTCTTCTTTCTAGGACTCTTAAATTTTTTTTCATGTGTCAATTAAATTATAGCTTGAAACTTTCCTATATTTCTAATTTTGATAGAAATTTGATGGACGTGGCATTATATTTCTACATTTCTATTTCTGTGTTTTTACAATCCGAGGGCTATACCTTAAGTTCTAAGGGTGGAGTTCTATCTAAAAAGCTACTTAAATCTAGCTTTTGGCTTATTAGTAAAAAAAAATAGCTTATGGTTTTAAAAAATCCCAACCGAGAAACTGTCTGTTTGTTTAGGCTTCTGCTTTTTAGCTTACTAGTGCTTTAAAAAATCCCAATCGAGAAACTGTTTTGCTTTTTGGCTTACTAGGGTCATATTCGTGCGTTGCAACAAGATTTGGAGCAAGACGGTGGCTATTTCTGTTTTTTCGGTGAGTCATATTAACAACGGGATCTATAGTCGTTTTATGGTTATAGGAATATGGATTTTTTTAAGAGTGGTTTGGATTTTTTTAAATAAGGTGGTTTTTAGGAGGATGTTTTTTTACGTGAAAAAGTTACGGTAGTTGAGAGGAGAAGCATGACTTTGCGTTTTTATAGTAGTAGATAAACTGGCTCGTAGGTCCAAATAAAGGGGACCTAAGCATGTGGTTGCACCGGAACTACGGTCGCAACCGCAACACGGGTGCAATTTAGTCATTTTGAGACAAGTAATAAAGCAAAGGCAAACCGAAGTTCCCAAACAAATCAGGCAACGCAACGCAAACGCACGCCCGTCTTGCCCCCGTTCGCCGTCAGCGATTTATTAAAGCACCCAAACCCATCGCCCGGAGGGAGGGCAAAGCAGAAGCCGGCGAAATCTCCTCGCCTCCCCGCCGATCACGCCGCCGCCGGAGGGGGAAGCGGCCAGCCACCCGCACCACCGCATCGTCCGGCGCCTGTCTGTCTGTCGCTTCCCTCCCCCGATTTGCATGTCCGGGCACGGCGGGGGGCTGGGATGCGCTCTTGCACTTGCTGCTGCTGCCCGGCAGCGCTCGGGATCGGGCCGCGGCTGCGCTCCTTCCTACGCGACTACGACGCGCTCCAGTCGCTCGCCCTCGCCCTCATCTACCTCCAGGTGCGCATTCGCCCCCACCCCCTCTCGGATCGGCGCCTCCCGAGATCGCTTGCCTCATTTGTCGTTCTGGGTCGCGTGGGTGGTGGGGAACCCTTGGGTGGGGCGAGAGGAGCGGAGGGAGGCGACGGTTTGAGCACGCTCTAGGTTTTGGTACCTAGCTTAGAGGCAACTGCTGCGCGTTAGGGCATCATTGCAGCGTGAATTTGTCTTGGCGGTTGCTTGCGGCGTCGGGAATTGGGGTGTTTGGTTGAATGAGGTTTAGGGTCGTTCTATTCGCTCATATTGCTTGACGCAACCTAAGAAAGAGAATTATGTAGTTTCTGTTCGATCTGATTGCTGGGTGAAGTTTGAGCATGATACAGTTCAATGCCTTCGCTGGAGGACTGTGAATTTCCCCAATTCTGCCGTTTTATCGGGGTGATTTCTTGGAGTGGCGGCCTGCTTGTCAGATTATGGGCCTTGTCTCTTGTTAAATTCAATCCCCATTCTGAGGAAAAGCATCACCTAAGCCACCTGCTTCTCATTCTCTCCCTTTCGCAATATTTTTAGTGATTGGTTTCCACAATGCTTGGCAATTGAGGAAAAATGGAGATTATAGTGGTTATAACTAAAAGATATCAGAGAGGTTTTATAGTTGTAGTATGTCAGTCAATAGGGGCGTGTAGGGTCCAGTATCATTGATTATTTCTTAGTTTTGGTACCGTTTTTGTTATTGGGCAAATATTTTGTAAAAGAGAGGAGGGATACCTTCTTGGGCTGTAAACTAGTGCAAGATTTCCATGTTTGAGTATATTCTGGCGACTTGGTGGCTGTATTGCGAAACAACTAGTTTTGCTTAATTACAACTTCGGTGAACTTTAGCATTTGATCAATTTGTTTATCTGCTGTAGTGGCCTTGAAATGTAAAAGAGAGGAACGAACATAACTTACCTGCTGGAATCTGGGACTTATTTAATGTTCTTATCATAATGGTATTGCGCCCTGGTTTTCAACTTTTTCTGAACTGGGGCAGTTATTATCTTCTGGATGCTTACAGTGTTGGCAACAAGTTACTTTTGGCCGAATGCGACTTCATTTTGTAGACATTGCATTGAATTTCTCGTTCCAAGTGAAAACTGGCCTCTTTCAAAGGTCATCATGGTTTAACATTCAACATGCTTATCTTCAGTGATAGCTTTACATTTGGTTCCTTCCACTATTATGCTGCTTTAATGCTTATAATGCTGAAATATTAGTTTGCACATCAAAACTGAATTACTTAAAACTGAAGTTTTCATTTGCATAATTAATTCCATAGTTTTTTCTCAGATTGGTTGTGCGCTGATTGGATCACTTGGAGCACTGTTCAATGGCGTTCTTGTGATCAACCTGGTAATTGGGCTCTTTGCTGTTGTTGCGATTGAGAGTAGCAGCCAGAGACTTGGCCGGACATATGCAGTCCTTCTGTTCTTCGCTATTGTCCTTGATGTTGCTTGGTTTATTCTCTTCTCACATGCTATATGGTATGTCCTTTGCAATGAGCCAACCACTATATTTTTCAGTTCATAGCCTGCTTTTAATTTCTGCATTGTGAATGTGTCCAATCTACAAGTTGGTGCACATGGAAAAATGTAGTACGGTATTTTGCCTATTGATTTGTGTTTGATAGTTGTAATATATAAATATCAATGAAATGGAAAATCCATATAGATTCTCCTGACCTTTGGTTCTATTGTTCTATGATATGTTGGTTTTGCATTTAGATTCTCCTGAAACCATATGTAAGGAAAAGTAGTAAAGTACAAACCATGCTATGCACATTCTAATACCATCCTTTGGAGCCCACTGAAGTTCAGTGGTGCTAATCTGATTCCCTTGTTTCTGGCGTTTCTTTGTGCTGGGAAATAGTTTTAGATTCTTTTGGTGGTTCAGGGAATGCTTCGAAATTGCTTAGACTTCATCATTCTCATTTTGTGACAATTAGACTGGATATCACCACTTCCCTTTGTGGATTTTGCATTGTTTTGTTATGGAATTAAGTGCCTTATGGAAGTGCCTTTGTATTGTGAAACCTGTTTGGATTTATGTTTATTAGTATTTGCTGCGTGACAAACACTATAAGTACCCATATGGGGCTTGGCTGCTTCTAGTATTCCGTGTCTTATGTTTATCAACTTGCGACCTGAAAACATAAGTATGTTGTTATGCCTGCTATTGGATGAACATGGAAATATTTGCCAGTACGCTTCATTTTTAAGATGCGGGGAGATTATTTAATATTGTATTTTATAGTTTTAATCTACATTTTTCTATCTCTATTTATACAGGAATATTACTCCTGAAGAGAAGTATGGTCAACTTTTCGTTTTCTCGCTCAAACTAGCGTTGTGGATGCAAATTATTGGGTTTTCAGTAAGGTTTTTGTCTTCCTTCATATGGATCCAGATGTATAGGCTAGGGGTTTCATCAAGCACTCCAACATATCACGAAGTAAACTATGATGGAAGAAATAGTTTCTTGAGCCCAAGATCAAATTCAGTTAGACGGAATTCAATGGCTGATGATATATTGGGTGGTTCTATTTATGATCCTGCCTACTATTCTTCTCTTTTTGAGGATGTCCGAAACAGTACATGCAATCATCAGGTATTCCCTCCTAATTTTTCTTAAATATTTCTTTGCGTGTGTGTTTAAATATGCACTACCTCTGTTCTTTTGTACTTGATGTATTTTATTTGTCAGTCTTTGAGATACAATCTAGAATTATAATATCATGAAAGAATTTCCAACATGTCTAGTGATAAAATTTTCATACCACAAATATATAAGTTTCATACCACAAAATTAAATATTTTCAAAGTTTGTCGGTGCTAAGTATATGTCTTTGTCTGTGTTATCATTGCTTAAAGTCTAGCATATTTAAATTCATGTCGACTTCTCTGTCTGCAGGGTGATAAACAAAGTGGTAGTAATGATAGTGGATCAACATCTGCGGGTCAATCTCCACGACTTAAATCTTTTGCCAGTAGATCTTTTCTGGCCAATGCTGTAAGTCATTTCTGATTTTTAATAATAATGTAATTAGGGCATTCTTAGACTTCTACATATCCCATCATTTATGTCAAAAACCCTGGCCTTCTAATGTCCTTAGGATGTACTTGGGTTTGATTCTGCAATTAGATGGAAGTTCTAAATGTCTTGACTACAATTGGTCATGAGTACCCATTATGGTGGTATGAAACCATAATTATGGCCTATGATGATATGTGGGTCCCTGATGCCTCAACTGATTCGATTTAGTTGATTTTGGATGTCTAGTTGTAAATACCATGTGCAGTTGAAGAACCGCACTTTCCAGTTCTTGCATAAATATGCTTATTAAAATCTGTCAGAATGTCGACATGTGTATCATACTTAATTCATGGCTGTCACTTCAATAATCCTTGCTGAATCATGTACCGACAAAAGAGTAGGATCCTCATTCTGAAATCTGGATCCATCCCATCTCATTCAACATATGGTATCAAAGGAACAAATTTTTACCAATTGGCATCGGTGAACTTATTAGTACTTCATGAGTACTATGTTGATGTATTTATGTAAAGACTATTGCAATCTCATCAACTCCTGGGACATTATTTTGACATTTTCGTTTTCACAGGTGGAAGCTGGACTAAGAAGACCCCTGAACTCTTAATCGGACTCAGATTTATAGACGGAACTTATGTTGCCAACATAAGAACACCGGGAGCTTTCTGCAGGCCATCGTTATAGTTGAATCATAGTCATCTGTACAGAGTTCATGTCACAGACCAGAGGATTTATTAGGAAAAAAAGGGCGTTCAGCAAAATTCTGCGGTAATGATCACAATTGTTGCTGTGCATTCTTGAACTTCTGCAGAATTTTTGGCGCCATTTTGGAGCAGTACTTTTGGTCAGCCACTTGAACTGGATGGTTTTTGGAAGAGACGGTCGAACCTTTGGTGTCTCAGATTGGTTTACACATTTGTGATGTTCTGCCGCGCAGGGTGGCCCATTTTTCAGTCCTGTTTGTGTCCTCGGCTGCTATGAGAATGCAGCTGCTAGTTCTGTTGTCACTTGGCCCTACTACAATCTATAAGCCAGTTTTACTACTAGGCTTGCATCTTCTTCGCCATGTGGCGTTTTGGTCACTGTTCATAATTTCATTCTTGTTTTTAACAAGTTGCACATCTCTGAATTGGCAAAAGAGAAAAGCGAAATGTAAATTTCGTTTTGTTCATGTGTGTTCTATTGGAAAAATAAGCACATGTAGATTTAATTTATTCTATAAATAAATCATAACATTAACTACGTAAGTTAGTAGAATCATCTCACACAATCTAAATATATATGCAATAGAATAGAACATGAATAGATCGAACACGTAACACATGATTAATATGTACCGACGATTTTGTTCAGAAGGAAAGCTCGGAGCAGTAGCATCGTACATACAACACGCGGTATAGGATGGTGACAATGATACGCAACCTCTAAACGTAGAGGAAGACGAGCCGTGGTGGACAAACAACGAGCAGTCGTGCGGAGAGTTTTTTAAAAACTTTATTTGCAGTCGTGCGGAGAGTTTTTCAAAAACTTTATTCGCCCTCTCCAAGTACAATACTTCACGAGGATGATGGTTTCGAAGACCTGCTCTTTCGATCACCGATGCACGCCGATGAGTGAGATGGAGTAGACGATATGTGGCGGCGCAGTACAAAGGAGAGGCAAAACGCTAGATTAATTTTCACGTAAGTTGTGCGTAACCTAGCAAAACCAAAACTGCAAAACAAAACATTTGCACAAGTATAAGGAGCCAATTTTGATGGACCATTCACGCGCATGTCGTGTGTGTCGCGTGCGTGCACCCTCGGCCCGAGCCCAGCGAGGCGAGCGCACGTATGTTTCTCTAGTTCTCTTCACCATATATTGCTCAAGTGACTAGAATGACACTCACCCTTTTAAGGAGCTCTCTCTCTTAGAATAAGTAAGATGGTACTAAAGTTCACATGCATGTCTGGGTTTTTGGGATTTTTCTAGAAATTATTCTTTAATTGGATCCTAGTTTCACTAACAATTCTAATATGTTTATCCCTTTTCTTTATATGCTCATGAGTAAAATTTTTGTCGGTGGTTGATTTTAATCCCAGTACGATAGCTTTTGTCTTGGGAGCAATCCATCATTGTGATCGTCGTTGAGGCTGTTTGCCTTTAGTGAGGCAATGCAATTTTTTTGCCCGTCTTCTTGTCGAGACTAAGCAACACGGAAGAATTTTTTGCCACCTAAGTTGTAAAACTTCTAAAACTTGGTCCAAATTTGGAGGACACGAAAATTGTACGCAGGTGAATGTAGGTGCAAAAACAAAATGGGAATACATACATTGGTGTTTGAAAGCTTCTCAAATTTGGGTAAGTTTGGGACGAAAAGATAAAACATGGAAAACAGAAACAACGTAATAAAAGGAAAGAGTATACTATCCGTTCTTTTCTGTTATTTGTCACTTAGGACATTGAGTAGTCTCTACTATACATGTTTGATCATTGCCTTCTTATCTACAAAAATGATTGAAAATAGAACTACATGGAACTATCTGTTGTGAAAAATACATTAATATTACTTCCACATAACTAATCACAAACCTTTTTTTTATATATTAGTAATTTAAAATTTTGAGATTTGATTACATGTACTGTAAAAGGTTCCTGTTTAAGAAATTGTTCAAGCTCCTATTCTTCCATTCAAGATGGTAAAAAAACATAGGTTTTCATTATTTTGGTTATCTTTTGAAATATGTCGTTGGCGATGGGGCCTTCATGTTTATCTCTAAATTTAACACCTACAGCCTCCAAAATTCACTTATACCCGTCTGCTCGTTGAGATGGGCCCAAATAACGTAAACCCTATTTTATATATCTATAATAATCCTTTAAAAGAAGGTAGTAGTGGTGGTAGTGAATCTGTCACTCCGTCTTTTCCTATTGTAAATTTTGTAAAGTAGCCCTTCAACTTCTTAATATTAAAAGTTAATCAAATCTAAATTGATAACCACGTATAAAGTTAAATTAAGGTGACTATTCTATACAGTAAAAAGATAGGTAACACATTTCATGAAAAATATATTTTATTTATTTTAGGTAATACTATACTTTCTCCATCTCTAAATATATGACGGTTTTGAACTAACCAACATTAAAAAAAAATTGAGGGAGTAATACTTTTTTATCCATAGCAAAGCACGAGCGTTTAACTAGTTACAATAAAGAACCAATGATTAAATAATGTGGATTTATAAATACTCTGAAAAATGACACTCTTACAAATATGACCAATACAATTTACCTATGGGCCTCATATGCCACTATTAAAAGCATGAACATTGATTTAGATGGTTGCCATCTTATATAATCTTTTCACGTCATATCTTAACACTAGCATACAAATAATTCACACACAGCGGTGGAGACAGGAAAATTTGTGTGTGGGCAAATCCAACTACACTAAGTGTTTGCTATGAAAAATACTACTTTTAATTACTGAGACAACACCAAAATTTATTAGACCATCTATTAGTCAGCTGATATAAATCTTCTCTTTCCTATTTCTTTTCCAGACCCCTCCGCAAAAATCTTACCTGACATCTCCTCTTAGAGACACTTTTTTTATTTTATCTTTTCTCTTCTTAGATGTTAATATCACACCACCATATAAAGATAGATCGTGATGTAAAAGATGTAAGTTTGACTTAGGCTTTTTCTGGACAGAGGGAGTAGCAGTTAGCACCATGCCAAGAATATTATGATGAGCCCGGCCTGACCCACTAGGTCCACCCCTAGCCCAGTAGACCTGTAGCCCCGTGGGCCCACCCCACCTGCAGTGCACACCGATTGCCTAGTCCCCCCGATCCCACCACCCACCTCGTGTCTCACTCTCATTCTCATCACGCGCATTCACACCACACCATCTCCTCCTCCTCTGCTCCGCCTGCCCGGGCGCCGCCGCCGTCGCCGGCATCCGACGGGCGGGAGATCCGTGCGGAGCTGCCGTCGGTAAGACCCTTGCCTCGACTTCTCCCTCTCCATGGTGGCTCGTCTTCTCTCTCTCTTCATTTGCTGTGGAGCGGCCGCATCGGGGGAGGAGCACGGACGATCCGGTCGGTACGGTTGGGGGTGCCGGTTTGGCCTGCCGGTTCGGTGGATCGATTCGGTTCGTCGTCGTCTTCTTCTCCTTCGTGGGTGGCGGAGGGGAGGAGAAGCGGATCGGGGTCTCCGCTGTGTGGTCGCTGCTAGGGTTTATTTTCCCGAGGTTTTGTGGGGGCTTGTCGGATTTGGTCGGACGGGGCGCGGCGGTGTCCATGCTTCTGTGACGGTGGGTTTTAGCTTTAGGTTTTCGTTGGGATGCAGGGGAATCAGTAGCAGGGTGGATGCGAGCTTGCCGAAGGTGGTGTCGGAACGGGAGGCTTTTGCAATTGTCTCATGACAGACAATCATGGCAGCTCACTGCTTTGTAGGTTTGATGCGTTTATGTACTCACCTTGTTGTGCCATTGATCTTAGGTGAAGAATGTGCAGTGCCCCCGCGGGCTGCGGTATGTACCAGCCACCTGTTTTCGCGCCAGCCTTAGTGATTACCATTTAATGAGGGGTGGCAATGTTTCTTGTTAGCTCCTTTGAGAGTTTGATAACATCTAGCGGAGCATATTGGTACCCCTGGATGACAAGAATGGAAAGACAGCAAAATTAACTAAAAAGCACGTGCGATGCCCAATAGCAAAGCACTACTGTTATAGGTGTGATATATCTGCGGAGCAGCAAGCACACACCAGTATGGCGGTTTGACTCCAGTGAGGCGTGAGGCCAGTTTCGTGGCTTTGGTGCATCATGAGTCCCATAGGGCCAGTGGCCGTGAGTCCATCTGGTATGAGACAAATATTTAATGTGCGGGGTTGTGCTTACCTCATAGTCGACAAAATAGAGTGTGGGCAAAAGAAACCTACATTAGTTGTCACAAGAAAGTGCAAACCCCTTCCCTCTGTTTTGCATGTATACACTACCGAAGGGCATGCCCTGGTGACCCTCCTTGTGCCGATTTGGCACCTCTTCCATTCTGTAAATACATGCCATCTTATTCTTTTCCCTTCTAGAAAGTGATTTTTATCAAATGACATTCTAGTCTGTAGTAGTCACAGGGTGTTATTCTCAGGAAACTTTTGGTTATTTTAAAGAATCCAATTATCACTAAGCATTGCTATTCGTTGTTTTACATGCAAAATGGTCTCCACCCATCTTGTTATTATTAATTTTTGTGTTATAAGTTTGCTATTTTTAACTTGTTGCTATAAAATAGCTATTTGTAATCTTAGTTTCATGTGAAACATCCATTCAATCACTGCCGCTAGTTGATTCTCATGCATTCTATTGATTTAGTCTTTGCATGTTGATGTTTATCGTGCTTTAGTAATTCTTAATCTTTTCATATCGATGTTTATTTACTTAGTCCTTGCAATCTCTTGTGTTGCAGTTGGTTAGCTCAAGATCTGTGATGAACGACCGAGCTTCTTTTTAGATCTGCTGTTAATTCTTCTTGGTCAGTAAAACAGGTGACTCCAAAAATGCTGCATCAAATAAACATAGCTTTAAGTTCTTGCTCAATTGTATACTGAAGGCACTGAGGGGCTCCTTTTTACCCCTTTCCAGCTTCATCTAAACTATGTCTGGTAAACAAATCTAGAGAAGATACAAAGGAAATAACGACATAAAATTTTGTTCAGCAAAAGATTAACAGTGGCTTACAATGGCTGGAAGTCGGCAGGCAACTTCATTTCCGATGGATAATGCAGCAGTTGTTGATGCCAAACCCTTGCGCACATTGACTCCCATGTTCCCTGCGGCCCTCGGTCTGCACACTTTCACTGCTAAAGAAAACTCATCTTCAATTGTCTGTGTTACCCCATTTGGACCATATGCTGGGGGCACTGAACAAGCGATGCCTGCTAGTATTCCACCGATGTTTGCATCACCGGCTGCTCCTGCAGACCCCAACCAGAGGCAGCCATATGCTGTTCACTTGAATGGAGCTGCTCCTGCTAATGGTACAGCAAACAACACAGTAGTCATCCCTGATTTGCAAACACCTGTAGCGGCTACAGCGGAATCTGGTAAGAAGAAGAGGGGTAGACCCAAGCGCGTGCAAGATTCTTCTGTTCCTTCAGCTCATGTGGTTCCTTCAGTCCCTTCTGTAAACCTAGTTCCTTCAGCTCCTCCAAGAGGTAACATTGCTGCTGTCCAGATGCCTCCGTCAACCACAGAAGAATCTGGTAAGAAGAAGAGGGGACGGCCCAAGCGTGTACAAGATGTACCTGCCCTGTCAACTCCTTCAGCTCCTCAAGTAGATAGTACACCAGTTCTTCAGACACCTCCTGCGTCTGCTGTAAATGAATCTGTTACAAGGAAAAGGGGACGACCGAGGCGTGTACAGGATAGTGCAGATACATCAGCTTCTCCAATTCAATCAAAATACAGTGAACCTGTCTTGCAGACACCTTCTGCTGTCACCTTACCAGAAGATGGTAAGAGGAAGAGAGGACGGCCAAAGCGTGTGCCTGATGGTTCACTGATTCCTTCAAGTCATTCAGGTCTTTCGATAGAGGATGACAGTGGTGACACAACAACAGGGAAACGTGGACGGCCTAGGAAAATTGATGTCAATCTGCTGAACCTGCCATCTTTGTTTTCAGATGATCCTAGGGAATCTGTTGATAATGTACTTATGATGTTTGATGCACTGCGGCGAAGGCTCATGCAGTTGGATGAGGTGAAGCAAGGAGCAAAGCAGCAACATAACTTGAAGGCTGGGAGTATCATGATGAGTGCTGAACTTCGTGCAAATAAGAACAAGAGGATTGGAGAGGTTCCAGGTGTCGAGGTTGGTGATATGTTCTACTTCAGAATTGAGATGTGTCTGGTAGGACTAAATAGTCAGAGCATGTCTGGGATTGATTACATGTCTGCTAAGTTTGGTCATGAGGAGGATCCTGTGGCTATCAGTATTGTGTCAGCTGGTGTGTATGATAATACCGAAGATGATCCAGATGTGCTGGTTTACACTGGACAGGGCATGTCTGGAAAGGATGACCAAAAGCTTGAGAGAGGTAATCTTGCACTTGAGAGGAGCTTGCATAGAGGTAATCAAATCAGAGTTGTTCGTAGTGTAAGAGATTTGACTTGTCCTACTGGTAAGATATACATTTATGATGGCCTTTATAAAATAAGAGAAGCATGGGTGGAGAAAGGAAAATCTGGCTTTAATGTGTTTAAACACAAGTTGCTCAGGGAACCTGGTCAACCTGATGGCATTGCAGTGTGGAAGAAGACTGAAAAATGGAGGGAGAATCCATCCTCTAGAGACCATGTTATATTGCGTGACATATCATATGGCGCAGAAAGCAAGCCTGTTTGCCTTGTAAATGAAGTGGATGATGAGAAAGGTCCTAGCCACTTCACCTACACAACTAAACTGAGCTACAGGCTATCTCTCAGCTCAATGAGAAAGATGCAAGGCTGCAATTGCGCAAGCGTGTGCCTTCCTGGTGATAACAACTGCTCTTGCACACATCGAAATGCCGGTGACCTTCCCTACAGTGCTTCAGGCATACTTGTTAGCCGGATGCCTATGTTATATGAGTGTAACGATTCCTGTACATGCTCACATAATTGCCGGAACCGAGTTGTACAGAAAGGTCCCCAGATCCACTTTGAAGTGTTTAAGACAGGAGATCGAGGTTGGGGGCTTCGTAGTTGGGATCCAATTCGAGCAGGCACATTTATTTGTGAATATGGAGGTGAAGTTATTGACAAAAACAGTATGATTGGAGAAGATGATTACATCTTTGAGACACCTCCTTCTGAGCAGAATTTAAGATGGAACTATGCACCAGAGTTACTGGGTGAACCTAGTCTGTCTGACTCAAGTGAGACACCTAAGCAACTGCCAATAATCATTAGTGCAAAACGATCTGGAAACATAGCTCGCTTTATGAACCACAGCTGCTCACCTAATGTTTTTTGGCAACCAGTTTTGTATGATCATGGTGACGAAGGATATCCACATATTGCATTCTTCGCAATTAAGCATATTCCTCCAATGACAGAGCTTACATATGATTATGGTCAGAGCCAGGGTAATGTTCAAATGGGAATCAATTCTGGGTGTCGGAAGTCCAAAAACTGCTTATGTTGGTCTCGCAAGTGCAGAGGTTCCTTTGGCTAAAATGCGAACCCTGCAACAGAAACATTAAAGCATAATCTGCCATTACAAGGTGAGTGATTGGCTGTTTTCTTATTTCTTCATCAATACTATTCTTTCGTGAAAATTGCATGTCTTATTTGTGACAATTATACTTTGTTACTATGTTATGAAGTTCATGTCTAGTAGAAGTGTGATACTTGTTCTTTGGAGGGTGCATAGTGTTCCAACTTTTGAAGTGGTTGATATATTGAAATATTCCAAAGAAAATGGAGTTAACTAATTTAGTGCCTTCGGGAAAAATGAAATTGATATAGATAGTTCTTATTCATTTAAGTGATGCCAGAACTCACAAGTTTTGTGGGGCTACTCCTTCACACTCCCTATGAAATTTTACTCGTGAACTGTGATTTAGCTCGTGTTACCTGTACCGCTGATTTATATGTTATAAGCGTCCAACTTGGAAAACTTAGTAAACAGGAATTATTTGAAAAAAAATACATTAATTTTGTGCATACATAAAGTTGAATCACAGAAAATATTTGTGTCTGAGTACTGCTACCCATTTTAAACTTTCTATCGTCGAACACACAGTATGACCAGAAGCACCATATGTTACGTAATGTATTTATACCGTGGAGTACCTTCAGTACCTTTCTAAAAGCCAGGCCCACCTTAACATTCTTATTACTTTGCTAATTTTCTTTTTTTTTGGGATAAACTTTACTCCCTCCGTTCCATAATACTACTACCTTAGGTATTTGAATTTGTCCCAAAATACTACTATTTTCCATCTATCAACCAATCACAACCATCCCTCCATTAATTTTTTCACCTACCTTCTTATCTCAACCACTCCTCACCCTAACCTTAATTTTCTCAAAAATAGAAAAGTACTACTATTATGGGACAGAGGGAGATTATTGTCAACACAATAAAAGCTAAATCTCTCTTTTTGACACATTTTACCTGTATATCCATGTTGATTAACACAGATTTTGCCACTTTGAAATGTGTTTTCTCAGTCTCCATTCTGACAAATTGAATTGTCTTTATCTACAGAAGCAGGCGATTGTTGTAGAATTATGCGGTGTTCAAGATGCCATTTAATAAGGTTGACCTTCGCCGGATGAGAACGCAAAAGAGGGTATTTATTACACAAAGCGTTGGCATTGTGCCAAACTCTATGGGAATAACTAATGTTTAGCGTAGCGTCTGAATTCCGAGAAGGTTGGACCCGTATCAGTATGTTCTTGTAGTGTAGTTGTTTCTCCTGTTTAAGAGAACTTTACCGACTGTAGAATGCCATGCACGCATGGTTGCACTGCCGGATCTTCCTGGGCTTCACTTGCTACTCGTGCACTTGCCGTTTGTTTTTGGTAATATTAGTGGCTACAGAATACGTCCTGTAATCATCATGGTAGTAGCTCCAGTCATCTGCTTCAGTGAATCAGCATATGGTTGCGTGCTTATATTATGTTCAAGGTGTTATTGCCTCAGGTTGCATGACATGCCATTGTTTGCAGCAAAGCATATCTGATGTCTCTCTATCAGGTGAATCAGTTGTATGCAGCAGCTGAACCATGCAGGAATGCCCTCATCAAGGTCCCTTTCTGTCAGGCTGGCATATGGCAATTCCTCTTGCACTGGGCAATTGACTTCCTGACAAAGCCATTGGATGAAAAGGACCCTTATGGTTTCACAGAAAGTTTCAGATATGATTTCTTCAGAGAAAGGCAGGTATTGTAGGTAAGCTGCAGCTCTTTTCCTCTTCCCAGATTGACCGTCTTGCCAGAGAAATGAGCAGCAAAAGGCAGAACATATCGAAGTCGTTAGAGGAAAGAAATGGTTCTTGATCTTTATGTTGACGAACGAAGAGTATCCGAACTTGTCAAGTCTGAACCTGCCAGATTCTGTTGGCTGTCTGCACGTTTGGAAGTGACAACCAGATGGGTGTTAAGAGTTGGGCTAACGACTTGGACCAAGTCGATCATTAGGCGGCCCATTTCCGAGTAATAACATTACAAGTTTGCAAGGGATTTCTTCTGTTCTCTTAATTCTTATTTTTATACTAGTGCAGGGATAAAAAAAATTGACAAAACAACCATACCCGGTGTAGACTAGTAAAAGTGTAAAATTGTCGGTAACATTAGATTTAATCGTTGAGCAAATGGTTGCTGCTAGCCTGGAGTATTTGCTTCTATGTAAGTTGAAAAGTGGTACTAGTGTTAACCTAGCAAAGATCGATCACATCGAAGAGGCAATGAGATGAGTGCTGGCATAATATCAACCTTGCGTGCACACAAAAGCCATACAAGCATTGGCTTTTGTCAAGTTGTATTGAGCATTTGGTATCTACATAATATCAAATAATATTTTGCATAGCTCTCTAAAATAAGTGATATTGTGTGGTCGAATCAAATGGACTTCTTAGGAGATTAATTATGGTACAGTTTTCCCAACATCTATTTCATCCTTAAAAAGGACTTATGCAGAGGGGAGAATAGCGGGGGTGAAAAAAAGTTTAATAAGGCTTAGTTTGAAGATGAGGGAATAGGAAGAAAAAGAAAATCACACAAAAAGAAGTGAGCTATTAGCACATGATTAATTAAGTATTGGCTATTGCAAACTTGAAAAATACATTAATATGATTCTTTAAAGCGACTTCTACATAGAAAATTTTTGTAAAAAACATATTATTTAACAGTTCGGAAAGTGTACTCACAGGAAATGAGGGGGTTTTTACTCTTAACATGTGATCCGAACACTACCTAAGGCCCTATGGTGGTATGTGGAGTTGCCATGTGCTCTTAGTCGTCTCCTTTAAAAGAAGTTTTTAACTAAAGGTTGTATAAACCATGCCATCTCTTTTCATTTTTTCAGTTCAACAGTTACTAAAAGTTTCATGTGTCTAGTCCTGAAGGTTAACTAAGACCGTATCACATTCTAATTGCTTTTCATGATGTAGCTAGTGTGTGCGCTCTTGTTGAAGGCATCGCAATAAGTGTATTAGTCTTACAAGATGACATATATTCTAGATTCAAAGAAACGTGCTTTTCATGGAACTTGTCTTCATTCTGAAAATAAGTGCAGTGGTCTTCCTAAATGGTCCATTTAGTGAGCCTGTTTGGACGGCATTACATACATTCTCAAAATTGTTGGATATAAAACTTTTATTGCCCAAAGGATCCACAATAATAGATAATATGTGCTGCAATTTTGAGATGACAAACATGCCATTCTACTGCAATCTTTTCATATTTCTATTGAAAAGACGAGGGTTATATCCATGGACATGTTTCACCAATTTTCTGTCGAATGACAGTCAGCAAATCCATTCAATATAATAGATATTGCATCTCGTTGTTGTCTCACAGGGTCACGCTCTATCTCCGGCCATAAGAAAAGCCATTTTAGATGATGATGCAATCTCCAAAATATAACTTCGATCGCTAATTTCTTTCATAAAATATTTGAAAAACCTGATAAGATTGTAATATTATAGAAGTACTTTTGAGTCAAAGCTACCCATATGATTTTCAGATATCCAATTTAAATCATTTTTAAAATGTTCATTTTCAGTGTTTTTGAACTTTAACTTGATACATGTCAAAAACAACATGTTTTCATGACTGGAAGGAGTACAAATAAGTGATTACCTTTGAAATTTCGCATGGATTTCCTTGTAGTAGCTAGGGGGTGATATCAACTAGAAAAGATGTGGCCATTTATTGTTTGGCATTAATTTTCATCTCTCTCTTTTTCCCTCTTGGTGATAATAAACGAATCATTTGTGTCCTAAGGTGCTTGAGAAATTTCCAGGAGGTTTCATCGACAGCTTGCAGCCATAACCTTTTATTAAGTCTGAGGTCATCTCCAATATCTATACAGAGAGAACAAAGGAAAGCAATAAATAAGATATCCATCTTCCTCTGAATTTCTCCGAAATGATATGCAAGAGTCATTATGGATATCTTGGAAAGATCAATCAGCTATATATATAGGCCTATATATGCATGTAAGTCGAGATGAACAGGCACTTCGATAAGGTACACTACACTGGATTTCGTTGCTGTTCAATTTGTTGTTGTTACATTTGACAAACTAAACATATATATATATGTGGGTGATGATGATGATGGATCACAACATCCTAGTTCCGCTGGTGTCATCCCTCCTGATGTTGGTCCTAGGACCATTGATCATAGATATGATCTCTGTAAGTAAGAAGATTGGAAGGTTCTTGAGTGCAGTTACAAGGTGGTTAGCGCATGACGATAGCGTTATCATCAACTCTATGATCCTGGACGACGACCCTCCTCCTCCATCGCAGCTGTTCGGAGGAGGGGTGACATGTCGTGATGTGATGGCTGTCACAACGAGGTTAGGGCTCAGGTGGTGGAGGAGTGGGGAGGCCGCCATGGAGTGCCAAGGGTGTGACAACCCCATGGATGCCGCCATGGATGAGCTCTTGGATAGGAAGACGGCGAGTGAGGGTGAGCTGAAGGAGGCCTTCTACGTGTTCGATCGCAATGAGGATGGCTTCATAAGCGCCGCGGAGTTGTGGAGCGTGATGAGGAGGCTAGGGTTCGAAGAAGGGCAAAGGTACGAGGACTGTATGAGGATGATCCACACCTTCGATGAGGACAGAGACGGGAGGATCAGCTACTTAGAATTTACAAGGATGATGGAACATGTAGTTTAGTTATTAGCTAATCAATCTTCCTCATTGAACCTTAGCTTAATTGTCTCTCCTTGTTGTGATACCTAACAGTTAATTAGCTCTAGAATTCCAGTTATTATATATATATATATATATATATATATATATAGTTAAACATGCATGCATGTAGCATGTTGATATATGTTTAGATTTTGGGAGTAAAATACATTGAAGGTATGATAACCGAGTGATGTCAAAGATGAAACGAATTAAATGGGTATATGCTTATTAACATCCTGAATATAGACTGACATTACTGTTACTGGTGGTTGGGAAGCTGTGATGTTTGGCTTGGCGTGTGTGTGAATTATCTGGACATCGCCGCAGCCGAGGAGAGCCTGTACACCGGCGTCGATCTCCAATGCAGGCGGTGCAGTTGGGATAGGAAACGCCACTACTGTGGTGGAGTCGTACGCTGAGGAGCGGGTGCATCGATAACGCGCGAGTCCTAGCTGGTTGGCGTGGGATTGCATGCGATGAAGCAGATCAGCGAGCGGAGGAAAGAAGAGAGAAATTTTGGCACTCGGGATCGAGTCGTATATATTCAGTTGGGATGTTAGATTAGTTTAGATCTCTGCCCCCAAACAATTATCTATTTTATTTTTATATCTAAGTTCTATCCTAGAATTTGGTTAATCTTTACTATTTTGTGCCGAAAGACGGTCATTCTTTTCTATGAAAGCAAGAAGATTACCCTTTACTAGTTTGCTCAAAAACTAGTTATTTGTCATCACGTAAATCTTTGCTAATTTGCTTGTAAATTAGTCATGTGATTACACTAAAGTGAATTAATCTCAAAATTAGCTCCACTAGCCGGTTTTGGTCTTTCAATTTTGACAACTCCGTTGATTACATCGCAAATTATTAGGTGAATCCGTGTTGGTGAATTTTGGCGTCAACAATTACTTACTGCAATGTTATTGCTATTTTGGAAATATCAATATATTGTAGGAATCACATGAAACAACACATCGTACACATATGCATCCTTTCATTTGACATCGTACTTGAGCTTCTCACCCAAAACACGTACTAGAGGCATATCCTCTGCACATGCTTGAAATTGTGTAAGGCAAGTTTCAAAAAAGAAGAAGAAGAAATTGTGTAAGGCACCAAATTATACATCCTAGAGCATGGGTATACGTGTCCCTATTGAACACACGCACACATATATGAACTCCTAAAATTGATGGTAATACAATGACAAATTAATTTAGAATTTGAATGATGGTTCGATGCATGCACACTTGCGTTGCCCATGGCTAGTTTTCAACATCTAGCTATTTGATAGGCATATACGACTGAGAAGTAACTATACGTACTAACTGCCATTATACTAGCTGTAGCAATTTATAATCTTATTCGTGTTTATAATTATTATTACGGTACCGATAGTTTAGTAGATAGATCTGCATGATTATTATTTTCTTTTACTTCTCGCGACATCTACATGTACCTTTTTCCTTGTCTCATAATCGATATTGAAAAATATCTCATCCCCTCAATATATATCTACTCCCTCCATCTTAAAATAAAAAAACTTAGTACTGAAGGTAACATATCCTAGTACTATAAATCTAGACAGATGGTCATCTAGATTCGTAGTACTAGGATATGACCGTCATATTCAGTATTAAATTTTTGTATTGTGAGACAAAAGAGAGTAATCCGTACCAAGGTCTAATAAGCATATTTTTAAATTGAGAATTTGAGATGGCTCAACTATACATCAATCTTATTAGTAAACCAACATTAGTTCCTTGGTAACCAAGATAAGGACATGGTAATCAATTAGCTAATCCAGCTTCAGGAAGGCTTAGCAAATTAAGGATTCAACTCACGCCGTCTTCGTAGTCTTTTGTACACACATGAATAAATGATGTGTCTACCTAGCTGTTTTATGTCCAGAATAAAAGAACAATTAACAAAATTAATTCGATAATCTCCATCAGCGTGACATATTGGTCAGATGCATTTCTAATATATAGACTGGATTGAATTTCGTTACCGAAAAATCAGCTCGACACATTGCTCAATTCAGTGGCGAATTCAGAATAGTTTCATAGCCTAGACAAATTTTATTATATCAATCGCTTGCTATAAAAAATATTTCTAATTTAAAAAATATTTTAATTCTATTACGCGTCCAACCGACAGATGGCTTATCGGTGCACGTAGGGTATGGTGTAGTGTGAGTCCATGTGTCTAAATGGTATGGTAAGGCCGGCAAACCGTGTTATGCTAATTATTTTGGAACATGCCCGAAACCGGCCCACTAATTATTTACATAGGATTAACTTTTCATCCTCAGATTACTGTAAGTCGGCTGGCATTACGTGCGACCTGTCATTTTGTTATACTTAATATGCCTCTTGACTGTGATATACCGAAACTTTTTTTCTGTAGTCGACAGGTCGAGGGACTGTTAAGTTAACCGTCGTCAGGTACTGCGTATAAAATAAACATGAGGGCTAGCTTTATGTTCCAAAGTAAAGCACGTCAATCGCGATCGAATTATATACAGGTAAGAAAAAAAAATGCGACCCAACGACCGTATAAATGCATGCAATGCGTTCACAAAGTTACTTCAACGTATATACATCGCGTACGTGCCACCAAATTTGAGGAAAAAAACAACCGTCATTTTTATGGATGAGTAAATTGCATCGGAGATACATGGTAATTAATTAGCATGCATATGGTACACATGGTACATATATGTATGCAGCTCTTGCATTTGCACCCACTAATTATCATCACTTATTCTTTTGTTCCAAAATAACTTACCACTATTTGAAGATAGAAGACAAATTACGAGAAGAGAAAAATAATCAGGATGTCTCTTATTAAATAAGAGAGAGAGTTAGAAGTGGGAGAATGGTTCAAAGTAAGGTGTGAAGAAATTTAAATAAAAAATCATTGATGTAACAAGTAGTACTTTAAAATAGTCGCTTATTTTGGGATAAAATTTAAATTTAAAATAGTCATTTATTTTGGAAACGGAGGGAGTGAGCAATTACCATGGTTCTTTCTAATGTTAGTTAGGACATGTATGTGTAGTTATCTCCGATATACATATTTGATCATTGTTATTTCTACTCATATATTTAAAAGAATTATAAAAACAAAGGTAATGACATTACTTTTATAGCAAAAATGTAGCTACTAGTATCATTTTCACATATATAGCAAATCTTCCATTATTTAGTATTAATTAAATTAATATTTTTGGATAAAAATACACTCATTCGAAAACGTCGTCAATTTAGAACGGAGTGAGTACTTGGTTAATTAATCATTCTTTGGTGAAGCAGCTGGCCGGTTAGGCGGTTAATATAGTTATACACACATCAACATCAGTGTCTCCTAATTAATTGTGATGAGGCTACACAAGTGAACGGCGTTGCTCTCCTAATTTCACTGGAACGATGGCATGAAATGGGTGGACAAATTTGGTTCATTATGTCAGAAACGTACTAAAAGAGTGAAATTAACTAAGCAAAATCTTTATTATATATCAATGCCATGGATGCTAAAGGTCAACTTGTCATTGTGAACCTGCCAATAACACAAGTGGTAATTAATATTTTCCCTTGTCTAAAACACTTACAAGTCAGTAGGCCATTCCTTTTTAGCTAAATGGATAAATATGAATGATAAATTATTTGATTTTGTAAAAATATTTAAGGGTACAACCGAATGAATTAACTATTACAAAGTTAAATAGTTATTTAAAAAATATTCTAATAAACTTTTAAGTAGAAAAAATTTACAAAAATCATATTATTTAGGAGCTTGGAAAGTACGTTCGCTAGACTTATATCTGCATGACAAGTGTTAGGCCATCAGGCTATGTACAACAACAATTATTCGACCATCTTAATACTGTCAATGTCCCAGTGTTTTTTTCCTTCTCTCGTCTTCAGAACCTGTTTTAAATCTGCAAGAGAAAATCAACTCAAAAGATTATCAGTAACCAAGTACCAACACAAAAGCACAGAAAATCGCAGAAAAAACACACACGCACGAACACAGAGTAGAGAACAAAAAACATACGACCCACTTTCACCTAGGCGGCTAGGCCCAACACATCAGCCCGGCCCATTATCATCACACACACATCCACACCGTCCATTCCGGTCCTACCGCATCGGACGGCTAGGATCCGTTCCACGACGCGCTTGCCCTAGTATAAAGCCGAGCGCCACCCCCCCACACGCGCGCCGCAGCGGAGGCGGAGGCGCTAGGGTTTGCTCCCAGGTGAGTCGAGCTTCTCCATCTCCTCTTCCCCATGGATTGTCTCGCTGCTCGCTGCTATATGTTCGTTGCACCGGTTGCTGCGCATCTGTGCTTGCCCTGTTCGATTCGCGCTTGGTAGGTTTTGCCAGCTTTAGTTATGTAGGAGGCTAGGTTTGTTCGCGGCGTTGATCTGTTTGGTTGGATCGATGCGTTGCTCTGGATCCGTTACTTAGATGTAGATTGCTTGCTTTCTTTTTTGGGTTGTTGAGTTGACGTTGTGATGGCGGGTTCCGGCTGGATTGGTGGTGGTGGTGCATGCCTGGTCTCTGCATCGAAATGCTGCAAAATTTTTCAAATGCTGTTGTTCACTGGGATGCGGATGTGTTGTAGCTGTGGTCGTATTAGTATGCGCATTGCTTTAGATAGCAACTTGATGGAATTGTTTTTGGGGCGTCATTTCGTATGCTCGTTCCTGGGGGGACAGTTAAAATTTTGTTAGTTTGGCTTGATATTGACGCCTGGTGCTGTAACGTTGAAAAGGAGAGATCTCTAACTATTCCTGATGTTGTAATTTGCAGGTAAGGTAAAGAGGCGTTGGCGAGGCAGCCAAGATGGTTCTCAAGTATGTGTTTTGCATCCTGCACAATTCAATTTCATTATTTTGTGCCGCATATTAGGGGCTTGGATTTTTCAGATAGATGTGAAATTTCTTACGTAGTTTTGGAATTCTGATGCACAGGACAGAGCTGTGCCGTTTCAGCGGTGCCAAGATTTACCCAGGGAAGGGTATCAGATTCATCCGTGCAGACTCCCAGGTGATAACTTTGGCAAAATGGCTACTCACATGTATGATAAAAGCTAACCAATGTCTAATCAGTTTCTTTTGGAAACAATATCAGGTGTTCCTGTTTGCGAACTCGAAGTGCAAGCGCTACTTCCACAACCGTCTGAAGCCAGCCAAGCTTACATGGACAGCCATGTACAGAAAGCAGCACAAGAAGGTATAGGGCCACAATTTCCCATTGTACATGTTACACTTAGAAGGTTTGTTGTAGCGATGGCCTGCTCTCAGTTTCTCACGCATTGTTTGGTTCAAGATGTTATGTAACTTGTTTTTTCTTCTTGTTGCTGTATGTTAAATTTATTTCTACTGTGCTGAAAGTTGCTGTAACACTTACCTATTGTTTATTTCTATGGTGGACTTGTCCTGTATTTAAACTTGTGATGTCTGCATTTTCCTTCAAATATTTACTTTTGTAATTCAATGTTGTGCAGGATATTCATGCTGAGGCTGTCAAGAAGAGGCGCCGCACCACCAAGAAGCCGTACTCCCGGTCTATTGTTGGTGCCACCCTTGAAGTCATCCAGAAGAAGAGAGCTGAGAAGCCAGAGGTTCGTGATGCAGCCAGGGAAGCGGCTCTCCGGTATGTTCTTCTCAGTGATCACTCTCATTTCTAGCACTTTCTCATGGTACTATGATACTAAGCTATTTGCTTTATTTAGTTTCGAGTATTGAGATGTGGTAGATTTCATAGCTGGTCCTTCTAATCACAAGAAATGGTTATTGTGCAAGTATTCATAGAAATCCTTGTAGCTTATGTTTGGATACTTTACCAACAGTGTACTAATGGGCAATGTTCATTATTGTGGCTATGCATGCTATACCTTCCCTGTAATACTGGATTATGTAGTCAGGATTACATATCAATATTAAATTCCATTAACAGTGAGATCAAGGAGCGCATCAAGAAGACGAAGGACGAGAAGAAAGCCAAGAAGGCAGAGGTGGCCAAAGCTCAGAAGACTTCTGGGAAAGGCAATGCCCCCAAGCCTGGGAAAGGCCCTAAGCTCGGTGGTGGTGGTGGGAAGCGGTAGATGATCCCATTTTCAGAGCTGATAATACCTTCTAGATCAAAAATCTAATGTTATGTAACCAGTCCCCTTTTTTGGAAGAAAATTTTTGCCCTGTCAGTTGTCCGGAGTACCATACAAATGGAAAACTTTATTTGAAGCATTTTTTGAGCATGTTTAGTATTTATCTTGTTCTATGTAAGTTCCTAGTTGCGAGTTACATACATACATGCATCAAACATGTGTTACGTGCGTTACTTCAAAATTTATTGCATTGTGGAGGCCTTTGAAAGCTGTTCCATGTTATATTGCAAACCTCGAAAAGAATTAGGGAATCAACGGCCTTCTGCTCAGGGGAACAAAAAATGTTTGGCTCATTGGATTTGTCCACTAACATGACTTGTTGCATCAGCAAAGGGTTGTTACGAACATCGCTTCAGAAAAGTTAATGTTTTCGTCGGTCAATTGTGTTTGACATGTGAAGTCCATAGTCTCAGCAGTAGCTACATCATCAGTTACTTCTTGATTGAATTTTCAGAGAATACTTTTATTCGAGCTCGTGGCTAGTTTGGGAATGGTATGCATATATGCATAGAGCATTTACCTCATTTATCATAACCTTGTTTTGTAGCTTTTGATGTGAGTAATTGCAGGCATATTCAAGATGTATGGCAGCTCTGCACATATTTAAGTACCTCGCTTGGTCTGTACTACGTAGTAAAGCGATAAAATTAGATAGATGAGTTAACTAAGTTTGGAATAATTAGAATATCGAAGGACTCTCCCAAATAACTAAAGAGTTGTGGTTGATCATTAAATACAGTCTATGATGAACTGATCCTACATGTACATTAAAAGAACAACTTTCACATATGAATTTCCTATAGAAAAATAGACGGGTAACAATGTAATCTCTCTCTCTTTGCGGAAACAACAGTGTGCTGTCTCTATATTCTGCCAATATGTTTGTACTTTGGCTTCTGTGTATATATATGCTTATACGAGAGATTTTCTGGTATCTCATGCTAATGTTCAGAGAACAGCAGGCTGAACTGTTTGATTGCTTGAATATGTCTTGCTCCATATCTCGATGGAAGTTATTGTTGCATAACATGGTGCTGGACTTCATGAAAAATAATATTATGGCGCTTTTACAGAAAATGCACCAACTGATATGGAATGGGCCAATGTTAGGGATAACAAACTCATGCTTTATTCGTAAATCTTATAATGCTAATATATTATGCAAGTCTTTGATATATATTTGTTGCGCCATGATGTTGTTTTCTCCCACAAGATACATCGATAACAGTTTAGACAACTCTTATCTTTTCCACTTCATTTAGCCTACAACATTGGTCACCTCGCAAAAATGAAAAAAAGTACTATTTCATCCCTAGTGCTAAGAAAGACCAAGATTGCATTTGCAGGTATAGGGTAACTTCCCTCCTGGCAACCAAAGAAAGTTCCATTTTTTATATAATGGATAGAAATTCGGTTTCTATATCCATAAGTGGATATATACAACCAAATGTTACAGGAATACTTAGATTCCAATTCTTATAACTAAGAAACAACAATAAAAAAAGACTAGAAGACTAAGATTCGATCTTCTGATGCCCGTCAAGCCCTGCCGCGAAAAAAACCATTGAGTTAATCTTGTTACATAGCCAGAACTCCTACACCTCTTATCTGTGTTCCGAGCTTGGCTTGCTAGCGCGCATGCGAGCGCCGCGACCGTACAGCGACGGTACACGTATCGCGGCCGTAGAGTTCCTAAGCACTATCATTAACACTAATCACTCTCCTAATTACCATCAGTACTTAATAATTTTTAATTATAAAATAATACATAAATAAACAGAGTAAAAGTTTTAGATTTTAAGTTGAAAGTTTCGAAAATCTAATTAAAAGTTTCAATTTTTGGGTTGAAAATTTTAAAATTTGAGTAGATTTTTTTAAATTCTTAGTTGATAGTTTTTAAATTTGAGTTGAAAGTTTCGAAAATTGAATTGAAAGTTTTAAAATTAAAGATGAATGTTTCAAATTAGTGGTATAAAGTTTACTCATTCTTTCAATTTTTTATTTTTTTATTTTTTTTGTTGTGTATATGGGGACAGTCACATGGGCAGCTCAGGAGCGCGCGCTGCCAACGCACGCGCGCCCATGAGCTTTCATGCCGTGTTCTATCCACCTCAGACAGACTCTTTTGCCACGCTGCCCCTACCATCGGCCCGCCCAATCCAATCGATCCAAATTAGACAGCTCCCTACTAGGGATGGCAATGGTTCTGCACCCGCTGGATTTGAGCATCTCGTACCCACCCCCACGAAAGAATAGATAGAACTTCCCCATCCCCATCCCTGCACACGAGGGCAGGTTCCCCCATCCCCGTCCCCGTCCCCGTAATGGGTACCCACACCTGACAACAATACTAAGCAATAGCAACAAATTCACCAATCAGGCAATTAGATCACCAAATCACCACATAGTACATTAGCATATATAGAGTGCAGCAACAACAAGACATAAAGAAAATACATAGTTCTAACAAGCAAAAGTAGCTGAAGCTGATATACAAATTAAGACAACAATATAGAAGCAGTTTAGGATGACACCATGCACCATCAGTCCATCACACAACAGTTAGCCCATGCGGCCATGCCCCATAGCAAAATACAAGGCCCTCAACATGTCATCATAGATAGACATCCATTATCCCATTACAACCAATTTCAAAAAAAGAGACATAAATAGTTAATTTGCACATGCACACCACCAGCAGATTTCTTCCACATGCATGCACCAGTACCACCATACTTTAACTACTTGATCTCTTGAATCAAAGTTGAAGCTCCTGCATATGTACACAAACTAGTTAGCTACTTAAGTGATTGAACAACAGAGAGGACATAATGTAATTAATTTTCAGCTTGGCAACAAGACCAAAAGCTAGCAGGCTGTGCATTGTCTTGAACTACAAAATAAGATTATTTCAAATTAGTTTCTAGCCAATGAAAAGAAAGCATGATATGCACATCACGTATACCTTTGTAGTTGTTTCTAATCCAATCTTGTAAGCACATTAGAGCCTCCAACATCTTAGCAGTGAGCCTACTGCGATGCTCAGTAAGAATTCTCCCACTAGTGCTAAAAGAAGATTAAGAAGCAACTGTGGTAATTGGAATAGCAAATATATCCCTCGCTATCTTCCTTAAAGTAGGATACCATGTTCCAACCACCTTCCACCAATCCAAAACCTTGAAGTCCTTGGCTGATATTGGAACCAAATCATCATCTAAATAGCGGTCTAGCTCATATTTAAACCTACTTGATGCTAGCCTTTTCTTGGCAACATGTACACTAAAGGTAGATATGACTTCCATATTGCAAAGTGATGGTGTAGATGATTCTGTGCTATCTTCTTTCTCTTCCACATGGTACTCAATCATCAAAGCACTAAGCAAAGTGGTCACTTTACTAACCTCAACATCACAAGCTGCACAAGTCTCACCAAGTAACCACTTAAAACACATGAGCAACATTTCAGTTTTGAAGTGAGGATCAAGAAGAGCTGCAATACCCATTAAACCTTAAATGTCAGTCCAATACTTGTCAAACTTGTCTACCATATCAACTGACGTGACTTCAACTAACTCATTACCACAGATTAACCACTGCCTAATTTTATGCTTGATCTCACATATTTTTGGAAAGAAAATGTTGGTAGTAACAAAATCAGTTCTAGAAAACAATTCAGTAATGTCATTAAATATTCTAAGTCTTTCCACAACATCTTCAGCAAATAGCCATTCATCCTCGGTTGGCTCAAATTCATATTTCTTATCCACACGAGCAGCTCTTGTGAAAACATCCTTGTAGCGCAAAGCAACACTAAGCATTTTGAAAGTTGAGTTCCATCTAGTTTTGAAATCTATGAACTAACTTGTTAGTGATAGTAACTTTCACAAACTTAGCTATCTCCTCAAACTTTTGTACCCTTTTTGGTGTGGCTGTCCAATATGCTACACTATCATGAATGTTCTCAATTGCCTTTTTCAAATGGTCTAATCTATCACTAACAATTAAGTTAAGGATATAAGCACAACAACGCATGTGCAACACTTTCCCATCCTTAATAAGCTTACCTTTTCCAATCTTCCTAATAAGCAAACGAATTGTTGGATCATTGGTAGAGCAGTTATTAAGAGTTACAGTGGATACCTTCTCATCGAGATTCCATTCAACTAACGCTTCATAGAGCTATTTACTAATAACTTCAGAAGTGTGAGGACTTGGAACATAGATGAACCTACATGTGAATGAATGCAATTAGATTCAGATTCATAGCACAAAATGTCACAATAAATGCAATTAGATTCAGATTGATATTGATAACAATTACCTCATAATTATATTTTAAAGTGTCCAAGATTCATCAATGAAATGTGATGTGACGGCCATGTAGCCTCTCTTTTGGTTGTCGAAGGTCTACATATCGGTAGTGATAGCCACCCTAGACTTGATTCCAGCCATGAAATCAATGGCTTTCTTCTTTTCCAACTCATATCGATTGACAATTTCCTTTCTGGAATAAAATCATATTAATTTCAGGAAGCATTAACCTACTATGGAATCACATCTATTTGACAATATTACAAGTCATGTACCTGATGGTGTTCCTTATGACCATCTTGAATAGTGGCTGAAGTGCACTCACAAATCTTCAAAAGCCAGCATGATCAACCATGCACAAAGGATACTCATGAAGCATTATCATATCAAGAAGTGCTTTGTTTGTAGTGTGCTGATCGAATGTGTAGTTGTCCAAAGATATTGTACCTAAATCTTTGGAACCAAACCTCAATGTTCCTTGTGCCAATGTCCTGTTTCCTGCCAGCTTGATTTTTCTAAGTGTGCATGTCTTCAAATGATCATGAAGATGTTTTCCATTATTTGTTTCTCCCCCAAGCTTCTTGTAACAGTGCATACATTTTGCCTTAACTCTTCTCATATATTTCACTCTCTTGAACTCCTTCCAAACAACCAAAGTGAGCTTTCTCTTTGAACGAGAATCACCACCATCTTCTTCCTCTTCGTCTACTTCCATCTCCTCCGCATCATCTATTTCTATTGGTTCTGAGTCCTGAATAGATTCAGGCTGTAGAAGTGACTCAGATGTTGGTTGTGAGCCTTGAGAGCATGGAGCTTCTTGCTGGCTGCTACTGTCCGTGGTAGACATTTTTTTGAACCTATAGGTCATCATCAATCATGCACAAAAGCATGTACAGAATAAACAACTAATTATTGTGTTGTACAAAGGAAGCATCTATTCATATTCTATATATAGATACACAACAAAACCATCTGGTTTATATTCTCACAAATCATAATTTCAAATGCACAAAAGGAGAATTGTCATTAGTCTCAGAATCACATATCATACTTTCAAATGCACAAGCACAATATAAAAGACCGGAAGGTGTAATGCACAGAACTAACCCAAGAGACTCAACAATGTTGCGGTTGGGTTTCACAATACGCACCAGAGAGGAAGACTTCTTCAAGCAGGGGACATTTTGGATATGAAGTCTTGGCCTTGGTTGGTCGAGGAAGGCGCTTCGGGTCAGCGGCAGCGACGGTTCGAGTCAACCCTCTTGGTGTAGCTTTCTCCTTCTCCGGCAGACTTGGTAATTCTAGGTTGGGGCCAGCGGCGGTGGCCTTGGCCTTCTCTGTTGACACTGGAAATGACAGAACTAGAGAATGCTCGGACTCGGCGTCCCTTTGAGGTGGGATGGTCGAATGGAGTTAGTAGAAACTGAAGAAGGCTGCATAAGGGGTTAATCGGAGGAGGAAGATAGGAATAGAACATCACCGACCATTGTCAATGGTGGATCCAGAAAGACCAAAAGGAGCCAAGGCCGCCCTGGCGCAAAGCTAGCCTCACAATGGCAACAGTGTGTAGGCGATGATGGGCGATGGCCCTAGCGACGACTGCGTATTGGTGGCGCTACAGGCGGTGCCACAGGCAGTGGGCGATGGCGCTGGCAAGGGCGACGACTGGTGGCACACCTGGCGAGGGCGACGGTGATGGCCGGTGGCGCACCTGGTGATGGCGTAGGCTGATAACGCTGGCTAGCTGGCGGCGCACCTAGCGATGGTGTTGGCGACGACGTGGCCTGGCTGGTGCCCTGGCGGCCTTGTCCCCTCCCTGGCCGCCGGTGGAGACTGGAGAGAGAGTGAGAGAGAGAGAGAGATTAGGGGATTAAGGGAGACCGGGAGAGAGACTGTCGAGGTAGGGTTTCATCTGATTATATATGGACCTCCGGATTGGACCTCCTAAATGGGCTATTATTTACTTATATGGGCTGTGGGCTAGGGAAGTTATTCACATGTTCTAAACTTCTCGGGGGCTCCTAGGGATATGGGGCTGGGGGGCTGGGGAACGGCCCTGTCCCCGGCCCACCCGATGGGGGGCCATTTTGGCCGATTTCATCCCCGTGGGTGATGATTTTATCCTATTTATATACCCTAATAGAGTAATTCCCTGTCGGGGATTGGGGTTCGGGGCCCATTGCCATCCCTACTCCCGACCCCTACTACCTTCGGTCGCCGACGCCATTCAGCGGAAGCCGAGGGGAAGAAGCCCCTCTAACGCAACTTGCCTATACCCGAACAGATTTGAGTGCAGACACCTCAGATACAACAGCACTTAGGCCCCAGATTCAACATCGCGCCCCAACCATAGCCGGCACTACCAACCAAACCATTGTCATCCTACCAAAGCCGCTCCACACTGTAGCCACCTTGTTCACTAGAGGGATATCTAATTTGGTCATTAGACCGGATCCAACCATCTTGGTCGCTGTCAACACCACTACCGAGCCCGCCGTCTTCCATTAACCAGCCACAGCTGCCACCAACACTGCCTCGGCATCTCGCCCTTCCATCGCTCATCATTGTTGAGGACGTTGAACACCGGGACCAAATGACCGACGCGGCGACGGCGGAGCCAACCTTCTTCCAAATGACGTCAAGCTTCCAACGGCGTGACGCTGACTCCTGCTGTCTCTGCCACCGCAGCTGTTATCCCTAGTGCTACCGCCAACAGGAGGCTATCTCCAAGCCAAATGGGTGGATCTGGGTGAGAAAGCCCCTGATCCGATAGCTGCTAGTGCCACCGCCACCGAGAAGCCTCCTCGCCGCCATCGTCAATGTTATCACCACTTGGAAGCCCCCGATCTAGCAGCCGCAAGTGCCATCACCACCGAGAAGCCTCCTTTCAGCCGTCGCGCCGTGAAGCCCCTGATCCGGCAGCTGCAAATGCCACCGCCACCAAGAAGCCTCCTCGCCGCCATCGTCCACGCTGCCGCGCCGGGAAGCCCCCGATTATGCAGCCGCTAGTGCCACCACCACCGAGAAGCCTCCTCGCCGCCGCCGTCCACGCTGCCGCTCGGGAGGCCCCCAATCCGACAGCCGCTAGTGCCACTGCGACCGAGAAGCCTCGACGCCGCTGCCGTCCACACCGCTGCACTGGGAAGCCTTGTTGCCTCAACCACCACCCTCGCTATCATATAGCCTCGTTGCTTCAGCAGCCCCCTTGTTTCAGCTGTTGCCTCAGCAGCCGCTCCTAGCACCTTGCGCTCCGTCACCTGTGGGGGACTGGGATCCCTGCTGAGAAGCCCCGCCACTCTCTTCCTTGCAGCCACACGGGACGCCGGCGGTTTGCTCAGGCAGCAGCAAGGCGGAGAGGAGTCGAAGCGTTTGTATATGGATCCGATACCAAAGAAAGTTTCTGGAGTGTAATTTGTCACACAAAAGCTAGCAGAAGGTTTTTGATGTTCAAGTTGTGATAGTATATGGCTTACGCAGCGCCTGCATAACTTATGCGCGAAGAAGCAGCTAGAGCCATGCTTCCCAGATGCCTCCAAATCTCACCCAGCAGATTGTCCAGATTTTCTAGATAATGGAAGAACATATTCTCCTGGCCTCGATACCTGGAGGTATGCACAACCTTGTTGCAGTTTTCAATTGTCCAAATGATTTATAGTCGATAATTTTAATGCTTCTCTTGTACATTTGCATGCTTGCCGTTGTTTCATGGACACTAGGGACACAGTTACAGCAAATAGTTTAGAAACAAAGCTGGAGGGACAGTCTCAGTTATGCTGCCACATCATCTGGTAATCTGGTACTTACAGCCCGATCGGAATGGCTTCTCACTTCTAGCTTTTTTTCTAGTTTTTCGTTTCCCAAAACATAAAACGATATGTTTTTTCAAAAACTTTATATATAAAAGTATCTCTAAAAAGTCAAATAGATCTATTTTTTAAGTTTATAATACCTAATACTTAATTAATTATGTGCTAATGATGTTTCTCGTTTTACGTGCGGCTATAAGCCACCCGCAAAAGCCAATTCAAACACCCTCTTATTATGTGATCTCTATGTTATGACAGTGTACTGGCATTCGGTACTGGACGGCTGTAGCAGTTGGACTTCTACTAATTTGTAATTGCCTTTAATATATTTATGTGCCTAGCAGTGTTTGCCTTACCGCATGGTGGTGGGTTACCGCGGTAATAGTTTAAAACCGCACGAAATTCATCTTCAAAAATTTGAATTCAAAATTTTCAAATCTCACGGTAAGGTCACAGTTCGCGCGGTAACCGCACGGTAAGCCACGGTAACCGCAGTATGTTGAAGCTAAAATAAAAAAAATTACGAAAACAATTGTAAAACATAGTAAAAATTCTAAAAAATTGTAAAATATTCAGAAAAAAATTATGGATATCTCTAGAAAACAATGTAATATTGCATAATTTTTTTTACATAACCCTTGCTATTGTTTTTACACTTAAATAAAGTAGAAATTATATCTCAACCCATCTCTTATTTTTTTAATTTCGATGGAACTCCAAAATATGAAGTAAACTTTGTTATTTTCACAAACTTTTCTTACCATAGTGATCCATAATTTAAGTACTATCTACTAGAATTTTTTTAGATTTTTTTATTCATTTAAAAAAAATTGAATTCGGATAAAATTTGTTTGAACCAAACCGCCGGTAACCGATACCGTACCCCGGCGGTTTAGATGGTAACGACAGTAACCGTGCGGTTACCGCACGGTTTAGCCAACCCTAGTGCCCGGCTGATTTAAGAAACACTACCATAAATTTACACCACACCAAAAGGTGCAGTACCTCATAACACCTTCTCAAACAAGAATCATAAAAAGCCTCAACTCCCTAATATGGAAAATTCAACCGCTTACAAGACAAAACTAGTCAAATAACAGGAACAAATTCAACTCATATACACATGAAAATCCTACCAAACGAAGGAAAATATAAATATATAAATAAATGCAAGAGCTGATAATCCAAGACTCCCCCCTTCTTTTCCCCAAAAAAACTAGGTCAGCTCATTCCATTAAACAAATACATATTGGAACACATGGTTTGAAATTTTGAAAAGAGCAACATGTTGAAAAGATGTTTCAGTGGCAGTGGACCTATATCTGTCATTGTTCAGTGCAAGGCTCAATACCAAAACAAGGCCATGAATGTTGCACTGCAGCAAAGCTTGCACGAATGGCTACCCCACAGTTGCGCTGAGTGGTAGCACGCTCTGCATCTTCAGCGTGACAATTGCATGGGCACGGTGGCACTTCGAAATTGCTCCTGCAAAACCACACTTGATAGACACGCAATATTTCCACAATGCATCCCAGTCCCATACTACATACATGTATATATCTTCCTCGGATCTCTTTGGCAACTTTAGGAGCTAGCTTCATGGATGTTTCTGTATCAATATAAGGCATGCTGATGCTGTATCGAGTTGGGTCAAAAGGTTGTGTAATTTATACAACATTTCACAGATTTTCCGATGCTCTAGCTCAATCATTTAGGCCATATACAAATCTGAGTATGGTATTACAGAACATGCACCATTTGTCATTTTGTCCAACCAGATTATCTTCAGTTGCAAGTTGCTCATGAGCTCATCATCACTAGATACCAGAGACTTACATCCAACACTGGCATATATAAGTAACCAAATAAATTAATGCATTCTCTAATATACATCAAATGAAACAGATAAATTATAACATCCTAACTAACACTACCACATTCATCATGTACCTTTCCATTCTGTTCATCCTTGTCCCTCCAATCAAACATATCCACCAGACGTTGAATTCCTCGGTACCTCCCAAACCAATTTAACTTCTGTTTTGAGGCATGGTGGCCAAGAGCCAACAAGAATAGGCAGCCTGGCAACTTGCGTAGGTTGCACATTTATATAGTCTTGCCATTTGTTAATTTCCAACAAAAACTGAACAGATATTTATTGAGTTTATACAGTGAGCACGTGCATGCTCTAGAAACGCTGCACATTTTATTGACATCACATTTTTTTTAAGATAATAAAAGCTTTATTGATCCCAATCAATTACATCAAGGTGATACAACCGAACTGAGACCACTTCCGGCCTCTGCATAATTAGGATGCACACGACCAAAAACACACTCAAAATCAAATTGATAAAAGAAAATAACATATGTTTCATGGCTATCAATCCGTAGACTAGTTCGCCACCCATGCTTCTAAGTAAAACACTCCATTGTCACACAGTTCAACTGTTGTGAAGCCACCGCAATAAAATCCCATAGTCCTGGTTTGTGGAGGATAGCCCAAGAACGAAGCCACTCGGTAACTAAGGAGATAACCTGCAAAGGAGAAGACATACTTTTGATGTCAAAAATAACACTATTCCTGCAGCGCTATAAAGACTAACAAAGAGCCGTTGCTCCCAACAGTATAAGATTCCTCATATCTTTAGGAACACGTATAAGCCAGCTCCCAAACATGTTAGCAACACTATGAGGTGTTTGTAAATTTGAAGCTATGTGCGTAATAGACCACACTGAACGAGCTAGATGACACTGAAAGAATAAATGTTTGATTGTTTCTTCTTTATAACAAAAACAACAAGACGTACTACCTTTCCATTTTTGCTTAGCTAGATTATCCTTCGTAAGAACTACCCCGCGACGTAAATACCAGAGGAGAATCTTAACTTTTAAAGGAGCCTTTAGCTTCCAAATGCGCTTATTTATATTTGGGATACCAGTATGAATCAGAGTTAAATAATGAGACTTAACTGAGAAGATCCCGTTTGGGGTGAAATTCCCGTTTGGTATGTATTGACATCACATAAATACCTACCTTTATAACAATTTAGTTGTATGAAGGGAAATTAAAAGATTATATCTATCTTCATAGGTGTCCGTTCCTACATTACTTGAATTGATCCTAGAGCAGAAAACGGCGCCAGATACCAGTTCTATGAGTTATAATCAGCGCAGAGACTTGGGAAGTTGAAGGAAAATGTCATATTGGAAGCATTCTATATATATTTCACAAGCTTAACTCCATTAGACATTGATGCTGGCTCCATTTTATATATTCATTTTCTTGTGTTTAGTCGGCTGAAAATTGTGAGGGACAACACGTTCCAAGCTGATATAATTTTGCAAGCAGGGTTAACAATTTTGGTTCAAAATTTCTGAAATTTCAGGTCTACCAATGTCTTCGTGTAGGATGTGGCTCTGGCCAATTTTTTTTCGAAAGTAGTTTGTATTTAGCGAAAAGTTATCCAAATGTAGCAAAAAATGTTCAAAATCCAAAAGGTTCTTTGAAATTTCTGATCCCCTCCCTGCACAAAAAAAAAAAAAATCCCCCAGAAATATATATATATATATATATATATATATATTTGCTTTTGCATTTCAAGACAATGGACCTTTTAGCGAGTAGATTGACATTTTTCACAGTAAGGATGACGTCTGAAAACTGGAATTTCACAAAGATATTTTGCTTGATAATTACTTTGAAGCAATATACTTGAACTGGCCACTATAAATTTCCAATGCATCCCAATCCCATGCAACTTAGGCTGGCTGAGTTTCATTCTTCACTGATCAGCAACGAATGATGCACTGAGAGAGTTTCAAAGCTTCATGCTAAACAACTACTCTATCTGGAAGTTAAAATAAAGAGATATCTGCTGCAAGTGTTACCAATGTCGCACTGGTTTAATGGTTCCGATAAATATATTGTGACCTCTCTCTCTATTAGAAGCACCAGCCAATTCTTCATACCAATATACCCATATGCTTCAGAGAGTGCACATGACAGAGGACTGACCACATTCGTGAATTGTGAGGTTGTATGGTGCAAACAGATTACAGTAGAGGCATTGCGATTCAACTGACAATTCTGGCACATATTAAGCTCCTTTTCAATATATTGAACATAGCAAGCTTCAGATGCATCAACTGTAAACAGAGCACGGGTAGCTAGCCTTGCAAGCGAACAAAAACCAATTCATCTTTGTATGTTTCTGCTGCAAAATGAGACAGACCATATGCAGAAGATCATCATGTCAGAGACATTGACTTCCTAGATTCCTCCCAATCCTATTTGGCTTTTTTTTTTCTTTCTTTCTTAGTCATAGTGGCCAAGCGCCAACATGAATAGGCAGCTGCCTGAGGTGCTTGTACATTTATCTAGCATTACCATTTGGTTACATTAAATATTTAATATATGAAGTGAATTGAACCTACAGAATCACTGATACATATGGCGAAGTTAGGGTCTTCAGTTCAGATAGTTGATGCCTACCTGTACTTGAGTGCATTCAGTGAGCATATGCAAGCTCCAGAGCTGCTGCTCATCAGCATCACATGACGAGTGCAAGGACAAATTTGCAACTAACCTTAATAAAGATATAAAAAATGATCCAAATATTATATCAATCCTTGCATGTTACAAGCTCTCACTGCAGTAAGTGTCAATTGATCATTAGGATGCAACATAGATTAGCCAACTGTAGGAACAAGTTTCCTCAAAAACAAAAAACAAAACATGGATTAGCCAAATTTCGTGCTTCGTCCTTGACAGTGTTCTTGCAGGGGCCACAATAATTTTGGACAGAAATTGATCTTGAAATACACAAGAACCAGTTCAATGGTTGTAAGCTGCCGGTGCAAAATGAGGCAGACCATATGCAGCAGATCATCGGTTAGTATCCCTAACCACAACTTCCTGATACATTGAATTCCTAGATTCCTCCCAAGCCTATTTGACTCTTGTTTTACTTTGAGTCATAGTGGCCAAGCGCCAACAAGAATAGGCAGCTTGCATACATGACGAGCTTGTAAATTTATCTAACCTTACCATTTGATTATATTTGACCTATAATTCTCTGATATATATGTTGATTCTAGGGTCTTCAGTTCAGATAGATTCCTGTCTTGCAGTCTATTGCATTCAGTAAGCATGTGGAAGCTCCAGAGCTGCTGCACATCAGCATAACATGACGAGTGCAAGAACAAATTTGCAACTAACCTCTTAAAAAAGATATAAAGTGATGCAAAGATTATACCAATCCTTACAAGTTACAAACTCTCAGTGCAGTATGTGTCAGTGATAACACATCATACTGATTCCAAATTGTGATCATTCAGCAAGTAGATTGACAGTTGACACAGAATAGAAGGATTAAGTCTGGAATCTGACAGATGGTTGGCCCTATACCAACCTTGATCAAGTATTGTGAAAATTAATTATATGTCAATATATTATTCTGATGCGATATAGACTGGCCAAGTTTCATGCTTCATCCTTGACTATCACATTGTCCTTGCAGGGTTCACAATTTCGGACTGAAATATGGGTGCCCACTGAAATGCTTTGGCAATCTGAAATTTAAAACCCTCTTGATAGCTTCATGTTGGACAAGTGTTGGAACAAAGTAGCAGACAAATCTGCAACAAATATTACCAATGCTCCCTTGAGTCCTTGACTTTTGTGTTTTTGCATATGCTGTGATCTCTATCTATTTAAATTATATTACTTGATTATCAATATCGTAAGTATATATGATGCTTTAGGCTCTGTTTGCACTGGCTTTTCAATCCAAATATATGGGGGAGATGAATTGCTCTTCAATTCATTTTGTGTAGATATATCAAAGAGTGGACTTTCCACTAAAACATCGCAATATGGTTAAGATTACTAGAAAGATGAACGAGCTCCCTCTGTCTGGCCCTGGACATAGAGTTATGAGACAAATGAGCAGCTGTTCTAAGAGTTGGGATGCTCATGAGAAGCACACCATCATTTCCATCCCTGAAATGATGGGCAAACATAACTAGTCCATGTCCATCCATGGCCGTCTTCCACAACACTGAACATAAGGCAATTGCATAATACTGACGCATCCCAGTCGAGTTCTTCGTGGTTGTGAAGTGTGAACATGTTACTGACATAAAGGGGTTCAGCAGGTCAATATACCCAGCAGATTCATGGCACATATGAAATACCAAAGCAAAGAAAATCTCTGATTTAATGAGTAAGAATCAAGAAACTTAATAGATCTGGGAAATTGATTTTCTAGGCAAATCTGTATGTATCTAAAACCAACCCAAGAGCCACGCGTATATGTGGGTAGCACAGATGCAGTAATTGATTTTTAAACCGAGTAACTTTAACACATGGACGAACAATGAATTCCTAGAGTCCTCCCAATCCTATTTGACATTTTTCTTGAGGCCAAATGCCAACAAGAATAGGCAGCTTGCATACAAGTAAAAATATATATAGATGTAACTAACTAAATATATAAAGATGTGACAATGCAAGTACAATATATTTACCCTTACAACAGTCAGGTACAATACGTGGCAGTGGCAACACGCACATCCCAAACAGTGATAATTTAGCAACAGAAAATAGGTTGACGTTTGACACAGAACAAAAGAATGAAGTCTGGACTTTGGAGTCTGACAGATGGTTGGGCCTATATCAACTATTTTGAAACGGTCATTATGTTTGACAATTGATCATAGTATTTGCAAAGTCCAACAAATATTGGCGTAGTTTAATGCTTCACTAATCATCCTTAACAGTTTTCTATGCACGGTTCACAATTTCAGACCAAAATTCCTGAGATTTCAGTGCCCCCTTGATATGCTTTGGGTATATGATTTTTTCTTTTCTTTTATTTTTGATAATTGGCTCTTCGAAATTAAAACCCTGTTCTTGATAACTTCGTGTTGTGACCGCTAGCCTACTTGCTTGTACTAGAACAACGTAGCGAATGAATCTGACAACAAATTAGTGGCGGATTCAGAAAAAAGCTAGTGTGTTTGCTATAAAAATTCAATATTCAATCCTCCCAATTAAATAGAATTTCAATGGAGCATCCATCGACGAGCGCTGGTGGCTGCCTGGGGCCACAGGTCTAGGATCCACCAGTGCAACAAATACTAGCTCTGTTAGGATCTCTGAATTGCTTGAGGATGAATTGTATTAGACCTTCAATTCAAATCTAAAGGGGATAGGAATTGCCCTCTAATTCCTTTCGTGCAGGTCAAAGAGTTCATGTGCACAGCTTCCACTACAGCACTACAATCTTGTCGAGATCAACAGGAAGATGAGAAAGCTCTGCCGAGTGATAGACTGGTGAGCCGGATGAGAAGCTCTCACAAACGTTGAAATGCTCGTGAGAAGAACAACGATGGTTTGAATCCCTGAAATGGTGGGCAAGCATAAGACATATTCATATTCCTGACGCATCCCAGTCCACGCATGATTGCATCAAATTGAGGACAAATTCAGAACTTCAGAGTTGTGAAGTGTTGGAAGAAAAATGGACATTTTGTTCACTAGGGTTCACCAGGTCATTTTATATAGCAGATTCATGGTACATACTAAAGACCACAGATAAGAAATGTCCAATTTAATACATCTGAATCAAGAACTATATAGATTTGGGAAATTATTTTGTGAACCAATGAGTAGTCCAATTTACAAAAGTAAAATTTATACCTTATACATTGGCATTCTCTAAGCATTGAGTTTTGTTCTTCTTTGTGAATTAATCTGGACAGCAACGCCTTGGTATACTGTTGATTCACTTCGGACGATGTAGTACAGATCACCTTCCAGCTATACGCGACAATCCTACCAGAAATGAAATTATTGAGAGTATAAATTTCCTGACGATTCTCAGTCCTAACTGCGACCAAATTTGGGTATCAAATGCCTAGGGCAGCCCTCTTGTCTGCATTCACATTCAATATACTAAAAAAAAAAACTACTCACGGTAACACACTCGCAGCCGCAGGCAGCTGAGCCTGAGAGCAGACCAGCTCTGTGGAGAAGTGCGCCTCCTGCTCCCCAACCTTCTGGCTCTCGCCGCCAGCACCCTGCTTCCACACTCGCCCGCCAGCGCCGCACAGCCGCAGTGCGCCGCCGCATGTCGCCAACCGCCTCCTGCTGCACAACGCCACAGAGTTTCAAGAAGAGGCGAGAGGCATCGATGGGGAAGGTATGTGATTGAATTTTTTTTTGAGGGGAAATTGGATGGTAGGATAGAGCCTGATGAAGCCTATGCTGGATTTGCCACTGCTCCTGGTAACCTTACAAGGTTTCCAGTGTTTAACTACTCATAGAGAAGATAGCAGAAGGCTTACCCTTCAACTTGCTTGAGTACAAGTTCACACCGCCTGCATGCCTGGTGCACCAACAAGCAGCTGCAGCCAACCTTCCCAGGTGTCTCCCAATCTCAGGCCACAAGTGTCCAAATTCTTTAGATAATGGAAGGACATATAGATTCTCCCAACCTCGATATCGGCTGTATATACAACCTTCATTGTACTAGAAGGTACACTGCGTGTTGCTACAGGATTTTTTAAATAAATTTTTAGAAGAAAAAGTTTGTATTGAAAGCAAAAGGATTGTGAAGTAAATGTTGACCTGTAAATTTTGTTGGACAATGTATCAGAAGTATAAATGAAAAAAAAAGAAAAATACATGTTTTGGTGATTAAACATACAATAAGACATATTTAAATTTCATGCAAAAAGGAAAAATACGTACTGTTAATGTTAATAATTTAGCCATGTGCATAAAATAATATCGCAACTTTGTATCTTTAGAAACATCTAATTCCTTGTGAGCTTAAACATATAATTCCTTATGCGCTTAACATATTCCGATGCAGTTACAGGAAAGTCGTTGTTAGATTCATATTTATATGGCCAGTCTACAGTACATGTTCTCTTTCTTCCATCTTACAGAATCATTTTTTTCAACCCGTAATTCATGAAATCTACCTGTTCTCTTATCATGAGTTGTGACTGTTGGTCCCAACATATGTGCAATAATGTGAAATTTAAGTCTAAAAAAATTGTAGATATGAACATATAGCAGCAAATTTACAAAAGAATTTATAAACCCTTAAATCGGTCAGATCTTGGCTTACTGGTGTAAAGTACTGGTTTTATACACAAAAATAACCTATCAATTCGAGATAAGTTGTTTCGGATCTGAGATCTCCATAGTCCATTGTCGGAGGATGAAATCTCGACGGCGGGAAGTCGGGAGACCCCCCTTTTGAGATTCGGCCAGGGGAGTAGTTCTCAGGCGAAGCCGGCGTCAGGGTGTAGAAGAAAGATACGCGAAAAAGACGTAGAAGAAGCTGCGGGGTTCGGACCGTCCGAAGCGGGTCCGGACCGTCCGAACCGTGGTGAAGCAGAAGGGTCTGGACCGTCCGATGCGGGTCCGGACCGTCCGAAGCGTGGTGATCGCACGGGGCGTCCAAGAAGACAATCAACAATTGCGCACAGAGAAGACGGGAGGATTTATACAGGTTCGGGCCGCCGGAGCGTAAAACCCTACTCCTGTGTGTATGCTATGTGGAGATGAATGTGGTTTGCTGTGTTACAAGGTGAGCTCAGCCCGCTTGCCGGCGCTGAGGGAGAAGAACAGTAGGTTGAGAACGAGCTCGAGTGCTGAGAGCTGGGAGTTAGAGGTCCTCCGTCGAGTCTGCCCTTCCACCGGTGGCCTGGATCCTCCTTTATAGGCGAGGGAAATCCACAGAGCCGAAGTACATGAAGAGGGAGAGAAAGCGGTGTCTTGTCGCACGTCTCCGCCTGCTGCTACCTGCTACGCCCACGCCGGGGTAGGTCGGCTGCGGGCGGCCAGTCTTCGGGACGTGAGGATGTGACGGGATGTGATGGAGCGTCTGGTCGTCTGATCGTCTTGGTTGATGGAGCGGCGAGACGTGACGGCGCACGCCTCCAAGTCAAAAGGCTCTGACTGTGAACAGCGATTGCACAGTGAAAGGAGCCTCCGTAGTCAAAAGGCTCTGGCTGCACAGGAGCGGGCGACAGGCGCGTCACGCCCCGTCGCCTCATCGTTAATGCGGGTAGTTAGAGCCGCTAGAGTTCTTCGGGTGGATCAGCCCGGCAAGCCGAGGCGATCGGCTCTCGGGGCCGCACTCGGGGCCGAGGCGATCGGGGGCAGTCAGCACCTGGGCAGTCGGCATCGGCTCCGGGGCAGTCAGCTGTCGGCCCGGTAGCCGGGCATCGGCCCCCGGGAGCAGTCGGCACCCGGAAGCAGTCCAGTCGGGAATCGGCACCCGGGTCCGGGGCGACCGGCGCCCGGGACCAGGGGATGCGCGTCCGGGCCCGGCCAGTGCCCGGGCCCCTGGATACTTGGCGGGAGAGCGGCCGTAGCCGGTCTTCTCTTGCGCAAAATGTGGATTCCGGAGTATTTGCCGCGGCCGAAGACCCTCGCGTCCCCGGGGACTGGGGACCCCTGGTCCCATTTCGCCGACATCCATACAGAAGCAATAACCAAAAATTCTGAGAATGATACATATTACAATGCAATGCCACGTTCTGACACTATAGATCATTGTTAGACCAAGTTCAAAAGCAATGCAAGCCCAAGTATAGACCTTGTAAACCTAAATTCAAATAAATGTAAAAGTGGTAAGCCACACATCTCTCATAAAGCATCCTGATTTTGGTTGGAGCAACAGCAAACACGGTTGGTCAGATCTTCAGCTCGAAGACTAAATGAACTTTGTTGCAATAATTGATTCAGCAACCAAAATGGTTCTCGGTCCAAACCTATGGTCCAAAACGTCACCAAGCTTAGATAGAACCTATAGCTTGGGCAAGCTTGAAAATCAAGTGTAACATGATACATAACAGTTAAACAGAAAGATGTTATCTGGTGTTAAGCATGAGAATTGACCACATATACCTACTGGAGAGGCTATAGAAAAAATTAAATACTAATAGATTTGTTCACAAATATATCAGGAACAGAAAATGCTCGATTTTAATTCATAAAAAGTTACAGGAGGCGAGCATTTTGCACGAGAAGATCCGATAATTGTCTTTGTCTGTTATACCCTGAATTAGCAATGGACTGGAGCTATGCTTATCCTTTACAGATTTAGTAGAATTAGTATATCTGCAAACAATGTCTGTAACTCATTTTCCCTAAAGAAAGAATTTTCAATTAAGTACAGAGACTTCCTAATGTATCCAAATTCTGAAAATCTATCATAAGGATTAAGGGACATGTCAGCAGCTCAGCATATTACCTATTTACATCGGGATATGCAACCCAAACTTATCCAATGTTCCTTTATCCATCACAAGTTCAAATCTTATCATTAACTCTGACTCATAAAACATCAACGACCTGCAACAGGAGTTATATAAGCTGAATTAGTTCTTTTCTCCTCTTTCTGTTTTAAAGTTCCTTGTTAAGGGAATTAAGTAGCATAACCTTGAAAAATGCTATTTTCATATATAAGATACAACCGTATGATCATAAATTGAAGATGTATCAAGTATACAAAAGCAAGAAGCAAACCTGTCTACAAATAACCAGTTTGTGAACTAAGGTTGCGCCTTTCTACTGACATGACTATTTGGATCACTGCAGGCTGCAACATGGTCTGTTACTTTATAAAAGAGTGTACACTTCAAACTTATCTGTGTTGGTCACACATCAACCTAACAAATTCATTGTGTACCGATCTAAAAATTCAGGTAGAGCTACAAACCAATAGAAAGCTATCTTGCACTGCTTGTCCAATTTCTCACATAAAAATGGCTTAGAAATTATAGTACAAAAGATATCATAAATCATACATTCTAGATCTATCATTTTCACATAAATTTGTTTAGTTCCTACAATATACCTAAAAAAAAATGCTCCCTTCCAAAGGAGCCCTATTGTTCCACCACATACCTTTGTCAAAAGTTCTATGCTAGACAGTAGAAACTTAGAAGCAACAAAGTAAAAAAAAACATCCCAAGACCGCCTAACAATGGACAGTATAGGCAATTTCTTCAAAAGTAATTATCAATCCCCCCAACACCAATATTCCTAATAACTGATATAGTCCATCAATCACAATTTCAGTTCACAATATTTGGCACTAAAACAAAATTTCAACAGTAACAAACCATAGTAATGAGGCAGCGGTGTACTGACCTAAATGAAGGCCCCGCTATGGATTTGGAAAAAGCCCTCGCCTAGCTCCTGGCCAACACAATCAGGGGCGTTGCGGCACAATCAATATCAAGATTAGGGTGGACTAATATAAGAAGTCGTCAAGGATTATTGGCCAAACAACACGTCCAAACAATATTGGAAATGGTAAATTTTCTGTTGCTTGTCCACCAGAAGAGCTCATTGCATTGTTATTTTCTTGATTTATTGATCCACCAAAAAAAAGCAGATTGTCAAGCTAATATGCTACCAAGATGAATTTGCAATACATGATTAAAAAAAAGATGAATTTGCAATACAAATCATTGAGTGGCCAATTTGTCCGAGCAATCAGGCAACATGAAAATATGAAAAAATAGCTTCAAATTTCCCATTCATAAAACAGATAGCTGCTTCCCAACTAAATTTATTCACCACAGAAACGACCTAAAATTATCCAAAGAATATGGTGAAGCATCTAGGTCCTTGGTGTTTGTTTTGGTAATTACTGACAAGCACCAATTGTGGACTAACTAACTATTTTGTTAAGGTGAAATGAAATGTGCTAGGTCCACATGATGAGTGTGGGGGCGCCTCCACCAAGGCGGAAGCCCACCATGTGCAAACAGTACCCGATCCCTGGATCAGTAGTCAGATACACACATAGTCATCGGTAATACAAACTCAGAGTACACTAAACATTAAATACATAACAGAGTACATATAATACAAAGGTTTTCATCCAGGACAGGCCCTAGATGGACAACGGCAAGAACAGGGTAACTAGCGAGATACAACACAGACAGGGCGGAAGCAGGGGAGAAAAACTACTCGGCGATGGAACACGATGATACCACAGGGTTGGTTGGGAGCTAGGCCCGAAACCTCAAAAGTCCTCATAGTCGGCTTGGTCCTGGAAGAACTCGGCAGCAGTCGGGTCGTCGTCTTCTTCTTCAAAATCTAATATAATATATATACAAATATAGGAACAAGGGTGAGTACTTTCGTACTCAGCAAGTCGGGAAAAAGGTGCCATGTCGATTAGACAAAAGGGGCTAAGAGTCTTGTTTGCGAAAACAGCCTTTAGAAATATTTTGCTTGTCAAATACTAGTGTGTCTAATTTTTAGTTGTCGAAAAGAGGCTCACGCCTCGATCTATTCCGCAAGTTGCTTTTCAACAACTCACCACATATAGTTACTGAATCATGTATTTCCATTTTCATCTTTCGGTGATTAACCGAGTGACAACACAACTCGGCGGTCACCCGAGTGGCTTCGACCACTCCTTAGGTCTGTTACTTCTCCCGAGTGGCTCCGACCACCCGTTGGCCCTGAGACTTGGCTACAACCACATCTCAGCTACCTCTTTTAGCAATTCCGGCTATAATCGGTTATCAACTCATTCGCTATACTGGCTACAACCAGTTAGCACAAACTCGCTGCCCTGGCTACAACCAGGTAGTCTGCTCTTTATCGTCTTCTGGCTACAACCCAAAGACTTACTCCTGTTAACGTTTCACACACTTGCTTATGGTGCTTCAACACCCCGGGTCACACAGACCCGTTTCTGGCCACATAGGCCTTCCGTTTGCCACTCGGCAAACTCTGGTCACGATTCTCTTCCCATCAATCCATTTCACAAATCATTGGCAAACAAATCTACGCTATAGGAATCACCTTACATCGCCCTTAACCGTGGGCACGACTGTTCGAACAGTTCAGCTAAACTTTGCAGAGGGTGTACGCTTTACCCAAACGACACGAAACTTATACTGAGTACTGGCCTGTACCGGAAGTTCGTGACAAGGCCATTTCCAAAGCCAGTCTAGGGTTATCCAATGCCAACAGAAGGATCCACACAGGATCAATGCTTCAGGTCGGCTCCAACCACCATCAGCATCAGGGCTCACGAGCCACAACTCAGATGAGTCCACTCCAGTCGGCACCAGACTTCCCTAAACCTACAATTTACTCGGCCAGGGGCAACCCATACTACCCGTATGGTCGTACTGTAAAATGCTCGAATGCAATCCCCAAAGGAAACGGTCCTTATCGATAATACACAGCTAGGCCACATAGGCACTGTCTCTGTACATCAAGGTTTTCTCAAACTTTATTTATTTCTCAAAACACACCGATACGCAAAGTACCGGGTTTTCAAACAGCTAAGTAAAAACCACTGTTTCCCCAACGACAATACAATCGTTGCAGGGCTAAGCCATTCTACTCAGCATTCGTATCCGTAAATAGGATGCCAACGTGCCATTTGTGGGGCTATCAAGGGAGAAATACATCAATATCCTACCAAAATAAGTGCGACTACTGGGTAGGTCCGTCGGTTGCGTTTGCAGACCGAGGCCGATCAATTTAAAGTGTAAACCAAGCATGCATATTTTGCAAACAACATTATTTTGCATATATAGGAGGCAATATGATCAAAGGGGCTTGCCTTGTTCTAGCGGAAGATCTTCCTCGGTGAAGACGGCTTCTGGATCGTCCACCGGTTCAGGATCTAAACAAGCAGAAAAGATAATTACTGACACGCTGAAAAGAGGTAAAACACTAGGAAAAGAACATCGCGGTAGTCGGATGAAGGTTTATCATAGGCGGCTGAGTTGAGCTTGCGGACGGGGCAACAAGGCTCACCGGTTAGGAACTCCGGATGGCAGGCTCGGCGATGAGCGGTGGCGATGGAGCTCGGGGGGGGGGGGGGGCAGAAACGGCTCCGGGGCTGGGGAGGGGGAAGATGATGGCTTAGCTATGAAGCTGGTGATGGCGGTTTGGCAGAGACGGCTGGCTTGCAAAATAGAGGAAAGAGGAGGCATGGATGTTCTTTTATAGCAGGCGTGCGAGGCAGGGACACGGCGGTGCAGGGCGATAGAGAGGGAAAAAGGAGTCAAGATAAGCTGGCAAGGTGACGCGACGTCAATGCAGAGATTGACTTAGGGATTGGGCGTGGCCGGGGGAGTTGGTATACACTGTAGCGACGATGAGACACTCAGGTCATGGCAAGAACGGGTTGGAGGGATTTGCAGACAGAGCCTCTGACTATCCATTGGTCCAAGCGGGTTCTTGCGGTGCGGTGGTTATTGTCCGTTGGTCCGAGCGGGGTTGTGGGCAGGTGGAAGTCAGATCACGTCACCACTTCTGCAGTCGGCGTCCAACGGGAGGAGTGTGGAAAACATGGCTGCGGTGCAACTTGGTGAGGCGATGAGACAGCACGTCCGTTGATAAGGCAAGGTGTCGTGAGCTTGATCGGATCGGGGCAGGTCGGGGTGGCAAGACAGAACGGGTTAACAGGGTAGTCGGTAATGCAAGGGGTTACTCGGCGGCAAGGGTGGCCGAGTAAACAAAGGTAAAAGAGCAAGATTCAGGACCTGAATAGAAATCTACTCGGCACAAGGGGAAAAGCAATCGGCTGGCCCGGGAGAGAAAAACTGGGGCACAGCTGAACGGGATTGGAGAGGAGTTCGCTTTAAGAAAACGAATTCCAACAGGGAAAAGAAAAACGGGTCATTACAATGAGGTACACTAAGAAGAATCACCACATGTTAAAATTTGATGGTGCAAAGCGGAGGATTGAAGGTGATGAACTAGTCTAGTGTTGCCGATCAAGGTGTTTGGGTGATCAACTAGGCTAAGTTTATTCTCTAACTTTGCCGTACTATCAAGAGGGGTGGTAACTTTGGCTAACGATGATCTTGTGCCATGTTAGGTCTTTGTGTATTGGTGTGTATTAGTTCTTTTGAAGGCTTTCAGCTCTGTCCTCCTACAGTCTGACCGTAGCACCCAACCCGGTCAGACCAAAAGCTAAACAACGGTGACCGATGGAGTCCACATGGTCATACTAGTTTCTATTCTTCTTGGCTGCCCTGTTTTCTTCTAAGTCACTGTGCAGCTGTCTGACCGACGGTCTGATGGCGGTCTGACCGGCGCCGATCTGACCGGGCTGAGCTCGGTCAAACTGGGGTGATACAGAGCTGGAAAATTATGACGGCTTGGCGATATAGAGCCGCCAGAGCTGTTCCTGGTCAGACTGAGTCTACTGCGGTCTGACCAAAGCCAAGTCCGATCTAACCGACTGGGTAACGACGGTTTGACCGGTGGTGCATTTAATGCACTTCAACGGCTAGTATAGGACTTTGGTCTGACCGGCCACCCCATGGCGGTCAGACCGGCAGTACACAGAGTTGGGTTTGTTCGACCCTAACAGCTCTCTTGGTGGGTGGGGGATATATATACCCCCTCCCCTGTAGTAAGGAGTTCTTCTTGGCACTTTACTTAATTCATATGAGCCCTTGCTTTCACTCTCACAACACTTGAGCATATTCTCTCCTTTTGTAGGTGTTTGTGGGTAGTTTGAGCCAGACAAGTGCATTGCATCATTGCTAGAGTTAGTGTGGCACTTGATCATCCCCAAACCTTGCTTGCTACTTGTTACTCTTGGAGGTTGCCGCCTCCTAGACGGTTTGGAGGAGTTCCCGGTGACCTCTCTGAGGAGATTGTGGAGAAGGCCTGGTGTCGATTGTGAGTGGTTCGGTGTTCACCATCTCCGGAGTTGAGGAAGAATAATCTTAGTGATCGAGGCTTGTATATACCACTTCGGGACCGGCTCCCGCCTTGCCCATCCCTTGACGAAGGGTTTGGAGGCTAGGTGGTTTGAGCGGTGAAGTTGGGCTCACCTCAACGGAGAGTAGGAATCCGGCGAGTTTCTAAACGTCGGGTGAAAAATTCCTTTGTCTCTTGTCTCATTTATTTATTGTAATTTACTTTGTGTAATTTTCTTTCATAGAGACTTATTGAGCCCATATAACTCTAGGTTTGCAAAACTTAATTTAGTTTAGTTAGTCTTGCTCCCTCACCAAGCCTAGCAACTTATATTAGTTTAATTAGGTGCTTATTTGATTTATATCGCCTATTCACCCCTTCTCTAGTCAACATCTTAATCCTACATATGGCCAACGCTAACCTCACTCGAACTTAGTACTCCCCAAAATCGAAAGCCTTCTACGTGGATTCGGTCATCGAGGACCGCTGCCTACTCGTCGAGGTGCTTGAGATCGGCCTTGAGCTGATACATCTTGAGCCCCAAGGAGCAGTGGAGTGAGTCGGCATCGGCCGGTAGGAGCCGCTCGAGGAGCGATTTGAAGGCCGCGAGCGCCTCGCTGGCTGCGTCGCGCGTGCTGCGGCCTTCTCGTCGATGTAGACAATCTCCTTGCTATCCATGGCCACCTTGATCTCCTCCTCACATTGAACATGGCACAGGGCAGAGGAGTGAGTGTCGATGCTTTGCATCGGCAATAGAACTATGGGGCTACTCGGCGAGGGTGAATTCGGTGGACTGCAGAGGAACACAAGAGAATTATACTGGTTCAGGCCCTCAAGGTGAGGTAATACCCTACGTCCAGTTGAGGTGTTATTCCTCTAAGGTGTATAACGACCGATGATCTGGTTGTTCTTGTTGTGCTTGCCCTGAGGGGCACCCTGCCTCCCTTTATATACTAGGGGACAGGGGTACATGATAAGGATCCCAGTCGGATACGACCAAGGGATTTTCTTCTTAGAGATAGAATCCTATCCGACTAAGACTATGTTTTCTTATTATACAAGGTACAGCCTGCCGAGTGCTATCTTATCTCTAATTACATGGTCCGGCCCATCCTCTATCCGAGTGGCCCATGTACTGGTAGTGAGGTACCTAGGGCCCATGGCCTCCACAGTAGCCCCTGAGACCTTCATAGTTGAGTCACAGCTGATGCCGAGTGCCCGTCCTCCACGGTGAAGGTTGCCCGAGTGCAGTGCCCCCGAGTACTCTTTGTCCGAGTAAGTCTTCTTTCGAGTCCTGCTTCATGTCAGCTGGCAGCGAGGCTATGAAGGGCTTCATGTAGACATATGAACAGTGTGCGCCGAATAGGCGCACCTATTAGGTGTAGCCCCCCGACTTTGTACTTAATTGTGAAGACAATTAAACATAAAGTCAAAGATCTTTAACCTGGAAGTCTTTCCCGAATAGATTACTACTGGTATTCGCGACTTTTCGGTATTATGTCAACCGGAATAACACTTTTATAGTCTTGCCGAGTAGGAGGCTACTCGTATATAGGACTCTTCGACTTCATGTCAGTCGGAATATATGTTTATAGTCCTGCCGAGTAGGATGCTACCCGTGTATGGGACTCTTCAGCGTCATGTCAGCTGGAAAAAGGGGTTTATAGTCTTTTCCGAGTGGTGTCCCACTCAAAAATTAGACTCCTCCGCATCATGTCAGCAGGAAAAGATATTTATAGTCTCTCCCAAGTAGTGCACTACTCGAAAGTTAGACTCTTCCGCATCATGTCAGCGGGTAAAATGTTGCTCATGGCAACTGATGGCCACGCATGTAGGCTGAGTACCACTTTATGAAAACAAAATCCATGGCGTGGTTAGTGTACTCGAGAAAGATACCTGCATCTCCAATTTTAATGAAGACCAGCTTGCGATCCTTATAAGGATGTATCCTTGAGACCTAGTGACTAGAACAGATATCCAAACATATATGTTTAGCAATAAGGCTCTCATGAAGCATATCTGTTACCTGACGGCTCCTGTTAGCAGCACCAGCACTAATTTCAATTCAGCCTGCGTACGGCCCACATTGGAGCATGCTACTGTAGGAACTCATATCTTGTTGGCCCAGCGCGGACTGCGTAGGCCCAAGCCCATCTAGTCGGCATCGGTTATAAAAAGACGGGGAGAGAGAAAAAGATTCCGTCGTCTTCCCCAAATCAGCCAATCTCTTCATCTTCCACCTTCGCGCCCAACTTTTTGCCTCCCGCCTGGTTAGGGTTAGCCGCTACTATTCCCCACCCGAACTCGGGCGATTTCAATCCTCGTGCGTTTGCTCCAAAGCCCCCGATTTGCTTTTCCCCAAATCTCATTGCTTCTGTCATGCCAAAGGCTTCGGATCTCGCGGGTGCGCCAGGGAGTTCTTGGCCGATTTCTGATTGCGGCTCGGTGGAGCTAAAGCGGCTGGAAAGCGAGCTGAAGTTGCCCAGCCAAGAAGTGATTCGCTGGCGGTCGGCCAGGGATGAGTCGAGCCCAAATACCTAACCTGGAGAAACGGTAGTTTTGCCTCCTTTTTTCGATCGATGGCTTGTGCCTCCGTCTTCTGATTTCTTCCGCCGCATCCTTGATTTCTATGGGCTGGAGTTAGTGCATCTGAACCCCAACTCCATTCTTCAGATCTCTATTTTTGTCACTCTGTGTGAGTGCTATTTGGGTGTGGAACCCCATTTCTTCTTCTTCAGGCATTTGTTCCACATTAGGCCTCAGCCCTCCAAATCTAACATCAGTGTAATCGGGGGGCTGGTCTTCAATGAGGGTGATAGGAAAAAGTCGTATCTCGATCTTCCCTTGAAATCCTCTTTGAAAGGCTGGCACAAGGAGTGGTTCTATTGCGCAAATCTGGCAACCTCCTTGCGGCCATTTATCGGCTTGCCGCCGGTGTTTTCGCTAAATTTGGTCGGTAGCGGACCCGACCTATGAGGAGATGGGTCAAGTGCACCTGCTGTTGGCGAAGCTGGATAACTTCAAGAAGGCCGGCCTGACTGGCCCTTGGGTAGCCAGGCGGTTCTTGACCCGGCACTTCCAGCCCCTGAAGCTGAGGAGCGCGTTCGGCTGGGACTACCAGGGAAAAAATGACCCTGACCGAGTTAGTCGGGAGTCGGCTGACGAGCGGAAGGTGACGGAGACCTTGTTCGGATACTTCTTCAGCGGGGTAATTGAAACCGAAGACAAGAAGAGACACATTGCGTCTTTTAGGCACAACCGGCCCCGGACCGATAGGTACATCCGTCTTCCCTTCGTAGCGTATGCCTGCGGGCTAAATATCTGAGTTTCCGGCAGCATATGATGTATCTTTGTGGATCTTCTTGTAGTGGTGCGTTGGAGTTGATGAAAGACTCCCGTCCATTGTCGGCGTCGCGTCGAAGAAGAGGCCGAGAAGTCCCTCCGCCGCCCAACCCGACTCCAAGAGAGCGGGAGAAACCGATTTTATATCGGGGCGAGGGGCCATGATGGCGCGCGCCGTGAGCGGAAGCTTTGAAAATAAGGACGCCGCTGCCGCGACGCCCAGTCGAGTCGAGCCCCAGGTTGAGACCTGCGAATTTGAGCCCGACGTTGTCGAGCCCGGTCGTTCAGAAGCGCCGGCGAGGGGCCGGCAGGAGCAAACGCCGCCAGGGGCGGAGGCGCCCGAAGCCGACCGTCACGGGAGTCGGGGCCGACTCGGGTTGATGCGCCACCGCCGACTGTGACGCCGACCGGGCCGACTGCCGGAGCTAGCGCTCCGCGGCGGGGAGCAGGGTCGCCCGGCAAGAAGCTTGAATTCTCCAAGAGGTGCGCTGCTTCCGAGGTCTTTCTGAAGCTTTTGTGTTGAAGTAATGTCTTGATGTCTTGCTTCGTCGTGTAGGAAGCGGGCCGATATCGATCTCAAGGAGGTCGACCCGTCTGATCCACTTGATGAGCCTGCCCCAGCCGAGCTAGCGGTCGCGAACACCCCCTTGAGCCGGCGGCCAGCCTGGTCGCTGAGACCGAGGTGGCCTCGACTACGGGGCCGCTGCCGCCACCCGATCGAGAGGTGGCTGCTGGGACTGAGGCCCCAGCCCCCGAGGCGCCGCTCATCGCGGAAGCCGCGGACGGAGCCCCTGAGCCAGTCCTGGAGGTTGCGGGGGACGATGGCGCTGAGGCCAGGACCCCATCGCCGTCGTGGTCGTCGCCGTCATCGTCGCCGTTGCCGCTGCTGCCAGAGATCCCACATCTGCCTAGGATCGAAGCTCCTCCATGTGTGATGCCCCGGACCTTCACATGGACAACACGCGACGGTACTGTAAAAAGCTTCAGGCTCGATGAAGTCGTTGCAAGGAGAGAGCGCGAGAGCCTGCTTCGCGCCGCCATCAGCGGGTCCCAAGGGGTCGCGGTATGATTCTTGTAGTAGGGCTTTGACAATCTTCTTGTTTTGTCGTTTGACTCCGTCCTTGATACGTCTTTTATCCTGAGCAGAAGCTTGTTGACCGCAACGAGGCGATGACGGAGATCTTGGTCGAGGTAGCTCCCCACCTCGCAGAGTTGGAGCAGCTCCAGGCATTGAAAGCCGAAATGGAGGAGCGTCATGCGGGGAGGGAGGCCTGGTTGAAGAGTGGCGTCGATCAGCTTAGGGCGGAGACATGGGCCCTAGCCGGAAAGATCAGAGGTAAAATCCCCGAGTATATCTTCCCGACCGAACCGTCGATATATTTATCCAGCTGCGTTGTTCCCGACTGTCCAGTTGTGTCATGTCTGCACGGTTGAGCTCTTGGCTAATCGGTGGTGCAGACCTCGAAGCTGAGTTAAAGACCCAAACAGAGAGGGAATCGCAGCTGAAGGAGGCCGAAGAGGCCAAGGCCGAGCTTGAGAAGGTCAAGGCCGACCTGACAAAGGCCAACACCGAGCTTGACCAGGAGAAGTCCGAGTTGAAGGAGGCCGTCGTCAAGCTCGATAAGGAAAAGGCCGAACTAGAGAAGACTGTGGCCGGGTGGGAGGCCGACTACGAAAGTAAGTCCTCAACCCGACCGTGATCTTAGCCAATCCATTAGTTATTCTGTGCGTAGCTGGATCTGACAAGTTTTCTAGCCGGCGGCCCTGGGCAGACATGAGAAACCAATGTCCGGGCCCCAGTATCAGTTACACAGAGGAGATAAGTGATCAGGGATCACGGAGGCCCTCGTCGGGTCCGTGTGAAAGGGCTCCTTGACCTATAGATCCCACCCAGTGGGAACCAGCTGCAGCAGAATCTCAGATAGTGGGGCGTCTCGAGATGCACCGAGTGCCTTGAAAAGGTACTCGGATGAGCCGTGTTGTCGCCTGCATGGCCCAGACCCTGGCGATGACCAAATCCATATACCCAGGGCGATATTGAAGCCATCGGGAGGGTTGCCGAAGAGACGACGCCAGAGGAGGCGCTGGGGCTGATCGCCCGGGCGAAGCCGACGGCAGAAATAATTACCGAGACCTGGGTCTGTGAGGGCAATATGTCATCGTAGTCGGGACATATGAACTTGTATAAACAAGGCAATGTGTAAATATGTGTGCAATGCCGCCAAGCTATTATGCAGTTGTCATTAGCTTTTACTTGACCGTGTAGTATGCACCGAGTTGTCTGTCAGAACTTAATAAAAACGTTCGAAGTAGTAAAGGTTGTACTTGGGCAAACGTGACAGTTCATAGTAAGGCTTCATAACCGAAGTGAAATAAGCTCGTATTTTATTGACAACGCAACAATACATGCAGCCCCCGACTCACTACTCGGTTGATACAAGTGGCGTAGGATCAGAAGAACTTTACACATGAAAATTATAGAACTCAGGTATAGAAAGGACGTAGCTGTCTATGTTCCATGAGTTGCTGATGAGAACGCCGTCTTCGGTCTTCAGTCGGTAGGCGCCTGGCCGCGTGACCCGGCTATAATGAACGGCCCTTCCCAGATTGGGGATAATTTATGCCTGTCTTTGGTGGTTTGTATTTTCCTCAGAACGAGATCCCCGACCAAAGAGGCGCGGCCACGGACATTGCGATGTGGGGTATGCGGGGGTAGCGACGTAGCCTGAAGATACCTTGCTGACTGGATAGTTGTGGTGTCTCTTGCTCTTCCGGCTAATCTAGTTCGACCAGTCGGTATTGTTGGAGTCATCTTCTGAGTAGGCCCGACCATGGAGAGCGAACTGTACTCGGTAGGTAGCATAGCCTCGCACCGTAGACCAGAAAGAAAGGATTGCCTGTCGCCCGACTAACCAGGGTTCTGAGAGACCAGAGAACGGATGGGAGTTCTTGCACCACCGGCCCGCATTATGGGTTGTAGTCGGATCGAATATCCTGGCTTGGGATGCCTTGTAAGACCATGCCGTTGGCATCGTTCAACCTACCCGTTGCTCCGCGGTGTGCCACGGTTGCATAGCAGATCTTGATGCCGAAATCGTCGTAGAAGTCTTGGATATGCCCGCCGTGAACTGAGTACCGTTATCGGTGATGATGCGGTTAGGACTCCGAACCGTATAATATACTCATGGATGAAGTCCTTTTCTCGTGCCGCGTAATTGTTTGCAACAGGTTTAGCCTCATCCACTTGGTGAACTTATCCATCGCGACGAAAAATGTGTTGAACCCTCCTGGCGCTTTGGAAAGGCCTGACCATGTCGGCCCCCATACTGCAAATGGCCAGGAAATGGGGATAGTTTGGAGTTCCTGGCTGGAAGATTTTGTTTGTCTTGCGTAGTAACTGCAACCCTCGCACTTGCGAACGATTGTCTTTGGCGCCTGTTTACTGCTTGGGCCAGGAAAAAATCCCTGCCGGTAAGCCTTTCCGACTAACGTCCTGGATGCGGCGGTTACCACATATGCCCGAGTGGATTGAATGCAGAATCTGCTTGCCCTCCTCGATGGTGACGCACGCAGCGCATAGGACACCGGATGCGCTCCTCGTACAGGTCTCTCCGACTAGCAGAAGCTTTTGCTTCGACGCTTTATCTGCTCGGCTTGACTGCGATCTTCTGGGAGTTCGTCGTCCTTGAGAAATTTGACAACAGGAGTCCTCCAGTTTGACATAGTGCAACACCTCATCTAGTCGGGGTAGGCTCACCTCCCAATTGATCTGGTGCCGGTTTCTTCTGACTGATGGCTCCATGAGTTTGCTCGACAAAGATTCCAGTTGAACTGCTTCTCGCTGGATCCCATGTTGCAGCTCATCTGCTGCGCGTTGTATTGGCGCAGGATAGTGTGATTTCCAAGACCCGTCGAACTTGTTTTCCAGCTTGCGGACCTCCTGAACAATATGCCGCCATGGTATCGTCGAGACAGGGTCCAGTTCATGACTTGGTTTACCACGAGTTGAGAATCTCCGCGTACAACCAGTCGACGTATGCCGAGTGATATAGCGATGCGAGCCCGAACAAGTGGCCTCGTACTCGGCACGTGTGGAAAGCGGGAAGTGGATTTGTAGAACGTACTTCAGTTTTTCGCCAATGGGGACATCAATATGACTTTGGCCCCGGCGCCACCGATCCGTAGAGAACCGTCGAAGTACATTGTCCCAGTCTCTAGCTTTGCTGTTTGTTAGGCAATTGGACTTCTGTCCACTCGGCCACGAAGTCGGCTAGAGCTGTGAGACTTGATTGCTGTCCGTAGCTGAAAGGTGATATCGAACGCCATCAACTCGAGTGCCCATTTTAGCGATTTGGCCGGTGGCCCTCGCGTTTATGAAGGACATCCCCGAGTGGAAATGCGTTGTGACCACCGTGACTTTGGTGTGCTTGGAAATAATGTACCAGCTTCTGGACTGTGATAAGTAGGCCATATAGCAGCTTCTGACATGCGGATATCTCGTTTTGGAGTCGGCGAGGACCTCGCTGCATGAAGTAGAGTGGGCGTGTATTTTTTGAATATGACCCTGTTCGGATCGCTCAACCACCAACACCGGCTGACTACTGTGTTGTTGGTTGCCGCAAGACTATAGCATTAAGCGGTTCCTGAGGCAGAGGTGACGCCAACACGGGGGGTGATGTGAGGAATTGTTTGAAGTCTTCGAAGGCTCGTTGGCTTCCGGGGGTCATTGGAAATTGTCGGTCTTTTTGAGTAGCTAAAGAAGGGCATGCCCCTTTCGCCCAGTCGGGAGATAAAGCGGCTGAGGCCGCCATGTAGTCCTGTCAGCTCTGGACGTACTTTGAGGTTAGGGGGTGCCGTGTGCCTGATGGCGTTGACTTTCTCCGGTTGGCCTCGATGCCGCGGTGCGAGACGATGAAGCCGAGAAGTCTTCCGGATGGCACCACCGAAGGCGCATTTTTCCGGGTTTCAACTTCATCTTTGAATCTTCGAAGGTTTTGGAAGGTTTCTCCAGATCGAGCGATGAGGTCTTGTTTGGACTTGGTCTTTTATCACCACATCGTCGACGTAGGCTTCCACGTTGCGCCCGATCTAAGTGTGCAGACACCGCTGAATAGCCCTTTGATAGGTTCTGCCCGCGCTTCAGACCGAACGGCATTGATATAGCAATATGCTCCGAACAGGTGATAAAAGATGTCTTCAAACAGTCTTCTTCCCTCAGGCTGATTTGATGGTATCCCGAGTAGCAGGTCGAGAAAGCTGAGTAGTCGCACCCTGCCGTGGAATCAACCACCTGATCTATCCGGGGAAGACCAAATGGTTCTTGGGCACGCTTTGTTGAGGTCGTGTAGTCGACGCACATGCGCCATTTACTATTTCTTCCAGACCAGAACTGGGTTGCCAGACAGTCCGGGTGTAGACCTCCTTGATGAACCCGGCTACGAGGAGCTTAGTAATTCCTCCAGGATAGCATCTTTGCGGGTTTTTTTTTTTTTTTTCTTGAGCGAAGCGCCGCAGCCGTGTTTGACTGGCTAGGGTCTTCTTCACGTTTAGGCGTGCTCGATTCACCTCCCTGGTACGCCCGGCATGTCGAACGGTTTCCACGCGAAGATATCCTTGTTGGCTTGGAGGAAGGGAACGAGCGCGTCTTCCTATTTGGGTCGAGTCCGCGTCCCGACTAGAGCGTCTTGGAGGGGTCGGAAGGTCCAGGGGATCTTCTTCATGTCCGAGTCCGCTGAAATTCCCGACTTCGCTGCTTTTTTCGCCGGAACGGTGATCTTGCTCGACTTCTGTTTGTGACGGCTTGCCGGATGCTATCGCGCCCGACTGCCGCCTCTTGTGATTGAGACAGTTCACAGCTCTCCTTGTCGCAGGGTGGAAGGCTTGCTTGACGTCCTGTGGAGAGAAGGACTCCTGCTGTCCAGCGCATCTTCAGCACCATGTATGTAAGTGCGGTATCGCCATAAATTTGCGAGTTGCCGGTCGTCCGAGTATCGCGGGTACGCAGTCTCGAAGTCGGCGATCCTCGAAGCAGACATTTTCTGTGCGGAAATTATCCCGCGTGCCCGAAGGTACCGGCAAGGTTATCTGCCCGAGTGGAGTTGATGACAGGCCGGGAATTATCCCGTGGAAGGGCGCAGTGCTCGGCCGTAGTTCTGAACGAGGAATTTTCATCTCGTCCAAAGTCTTGGCGAACAGGATGTTAAGCGCGCTGCCTCCGTCGATGAGGGTTTTCTTCAGCCTGATGTTTTTGACGACCGGGTCCAGGACGAGTGGATATCGTCCCGGGTGGGAGACCCGATCTGGGTGATCTGCGCGATTGAAGGTGATGGCCATCTCTGACCAGCGCAGGTATTGGGGGGTGTCAGCCGTGGAGACCGTGTTGATGTCGCGCGCTGAAAGCTTCTGTTTGCGCTTGGACTCGTACGCGAGTGGCCCCCCGAAGATATGGTTGAGCTTGGCTTGAGGATCTTGGAAATCATCAGCCGGACCCGAGTCTGGCTTGTCTTTGTCCTTGTCGGTGCCAGACGATGAAGTCTGCTCGGAGGCAAACTTTTTGAGCATATAGCAGTCTTTGGCCGCGTGCTTTCCCTTGGGGTGAAAGGGGCATGCCCGCTCATGACCTTCTGGTAGTCGTTGTTCCACTGGGGCCGCGACCGACTACGCTCCATGTTGGCCACCTCGTTGTCTGACTTCCGTTTACGGCTGTCAGACTTGTTTTGAGACGGCTCGTTGTTGGCTTTCGCCTTCTGTTCTTTCTGTCGGGGCTCCTTCTTCTCGTCGAGGGCCTCTGCGACCGCTTCGGCCGAGTCGGCGTATTTGTTGGCCATGTCGAAGAGCGCCCAGACTGTGGATGGTGGCTTCCGAGTGAATTTTGCAATAAGCGGAGCGTCTTTTACCCCTTTGCGAAAGGCGGCGATGACGGCTTCGTCTTTGACGGTTGGAATTTGGTTGCGCTTCTCGGAAAACCTTTTGATGAATTCGCGCAGAGACTCGTTTTTCTTCTGGTGCAGTTGATAAAGATCATGCTCCGAAGCGGGTCTGTCGTAGGTCCCCTGGAAGTTAGCGATGAACCGCTCCCTGAGTTGTCCCCAGGAACCGATCAATCGCCTCGGGAGGCCTGTCAGCCATGTCCTCGCCGGGTCGGCTAGCACGACTGGGAGGTAGTTAGCCATGACTCTGCTGTCGCCCCCAGCAGCTCGAACTGCTAGGGTGTAAACGGTAAGCCAGGACTCTGGGTTTGTCTTGCCGTCGTACTTTTCGATCCCGGTGGGCTTAAAGCCAGTCGGCCACAAGACGTCCTGTAGCTCCTGAGTAAAGGCTGGGATGCCTTCGTCTTCGTGAGGGCTCCGACTCCGATCTTGGCGATGTAGTCGCTCGTGGTGGATGCCGAAGCGCTCGTTCTCGTCTTCCAGTCAGCGGCGTTCATCTTCTTCGCGTTCTTCGCGTCGAGCGTTTATGGTGTGACGAAGGTCTCGGTGTAGTCGCACTCGGAGGTCTTGATTGGGTCGGCGATCGTACTGGCGACGCCGCCGGTTGTCATTATTGGTATTGCCGAGCGTTGTTTGCCGGGACTCTTCGCGTTGCCGACTGGAGCCGGCCGCCCAGCGTTGTGTTGATGCAGATGAGCCTGCCACCGGAGAACCCGACCGGTTGGTCGGTACAGCAGTGTCGCCCGACTGCTGTTGCTGCTGACAGGCAGCAGCAATGATCATCGCCTTGATCTTGGCGATAGTCGGAGTGGCCTGGTGATCCGTCCCGAGCTGGAGGGTGTCCAGCAGAGTTGCTGCGGCCACAACGTTCTGTTGCGGTGTGACGAAGACGTCATGGTCGCCAATCTTGGTTTGGAGGATCTGTTGCTGAGCAATTCGCCCAGCCTGTCGCAGCTCGTTATTACGAGCTTCGCGGTTGGCCTCCTCTTGTTGTAATCGGCGCGCCTCCTTTTGTCGCTCCTCTTGTAGTCGGCGTACCTCGGAAGGTGGTGTTGAAGCCATGAAGATCTCGCGGGAGAGGGGGAAGCTTGCCGAATTGAAGTCCGAGCTGGTGCTCGAACCGCTATCCGACTTAGTGTCGGACTCCGAGTAATTTATCGGAGTGAGAACGACTCCGACCTCTCTAGATCCAATCTGAAACGACGCTTGGCCGTGTCCAAACTGAATTGCTAGGGATCGGGTCTGCTGCGCGGGATTTTGATGTGCAGCGTCGCCGGAGCTGTGAGGGAGATTAACAACCTCTCCCCTTCTCGGCCCAACCCGGGCTGGCTCAAGGCCTAGCGCAAGTCGGACGCCGAAGGAAAGGGTTGTCCCGACGCTCGGCGATGTAAGGGACTACCGCAGAAAATCGTCGAAGGGGATGGCGGTGTCCTGGGTGCCGACTGGCGCAACATCGGCTGGTTCCTCGGTCGGCAAGATTGGATCTGTCTCAACCAAGGTGAGATCGCCGAGTTGATTGGCGATGAAGTTTAAGCTCCCAAAGGTAATCATGTCTCCGGGGGAGAACTTGTTGCTGTCGACTCCGTTGATTGAATCCATCGAATCTTCAGATGAGAAATTCGCCGGGCCCCTACCTAGCGCACCAACTGTCGATGCTTTGCACCGGCAATAGAACTATGGGGCTACTCGGCGAGGGTGAATTCGGTGGACTGCAGAGGAACACAAAAGAATTATACTGGTTCAGGCCCTCAAGGTGAGGTAATACACTACGTCCAGTTGAGGTGTTATTCCTCTAAGGTGTATAACGACCGATGATCTGGTTGTTCTTGTTGTGCTTGCCCTGAGGGACACCCTGCCTCCCTTTATATACTAGGGGACAGGGGTACATGATAAGGATCCCAGTCGGATACGACCAAGGGATTTTCTTCTTAGAGATAGAATCCTATCCGACTAAGACTATGTTTCCTTATTATACAAGGTACAGCCTGCCGGGTGCTATCTTATCTCTAATTACATGGTCCGGCCCATCCTCTATCCGAGTGGCCCATGTACTGGTAGTGAGGTACCCGGGGCCCATGGCCTCCACAGTGAGGCTGCGGTGCAGAGAAGGAAGAGAGGGTTTCGGCGCGTGCGGGTATGGTGGCGGGATTGGTGCGCGGAGGAGTATAAGGGGAAGCGGATCGGCAAAGCCGCGTGTCACCGCCGCCGAAAGGCCGTTTGCGCAAGTGGTTGCTGCCGAATCAGCCGCTCCCATGAGTCACCATCGTCGGAGGGTGGCACTGGACAAACTCTAGGGGAATAATCTCACCTTCCTCATTTTGCACATGGCACTGAGATTCATCGAAGGCAAGTTCATGTTAACTACCACTAATTACCAAGCCATTGCATCTTATATATTAAACACTAAATCCTCACAGATTCTATTTTAAAGTTCATTTTACTTGATAACATTTGCTCCTTTTCAAATCAATTAAATGCTTTTAAGCAGTATCAAGTTACCACAAATGGGGTTGCATCAACTGGGTAGCAATGCAGAGCTCATAGTTACTGCAGCACGTCAAGAACAACTAACCAACATCTAATTCACCCGATTTAACTCAGACACTGCGTGCAAGAGCCAAGAATGCATCAAGTTCAATTATAAGATGGGAAAGAAGAGCTCACAGTTGCAACCTGAGGCGGGCGTGGCTGATGAACAGTGGCAGAGGGAGGGGGGCACGGGGGGCCTGGCACCCCTTGACGCGCTACTAATCCTCTAGTATACCGTTAATATACATGTACGTATTAGCTGTCCAGACCCTCCCATTCATTCCAAATGTTAAGTGTATTTGAGGCCCAATAAGAAGCAGCCCATTTAGGCCTATCTAGTTGCTGCTGCTCCCTTCATTATTGTTTGGAATACGAAGTGACGCTTTGCTCTGGCTTTCTTCCGTTCGTCTTCCTGTTTCTCCTTCGCGGCTTGCCGGCTTCGCCAGTTCGCCAGACACCGCGGCGCTGGTACTGCCGGAAACAGCGGCGAAGACACGTCTCAGATGTATAATGGGAGATGGATTTTTGCGAGATTGTTTGGTAATTTATATTGAGAAGAAATTGGCTGCATTAATCAATACTGATAATATTATTATAGCCTACGATCTTGCTGCTAGTCGTAGAGCTAAATTTAAGTTATATGTAATTTTGTTTTGGTTAAGACTTGTGAAACATGCTACTATTATATGTGACTAAAACCATCTAATATAACTATCAGTTCTACTTTGCTTTGTCCATTGCCTCCCCTTACCTCAAATCCTGGCTCCGCCCCTGCTGATAAAGGAACAGTAGGTTACTTGGATATACTACATATTGGATTAAAAAAATAACATATACTGCTCCAACGAGAAATCTAGTATATACCTAAAAAAAAAAGTACTACATACCTAAAGTTGCATGCTACAGTAGCACATACACTTCTTTTTAAATTAATAAAGGTAGCCATTATAGTACCTACATGCACGGATCGATCACCACACCTTAAATAAAGACGACGCCTTAAATTTTAGATCTCAAATAATCTAAACCAGATAACCAAACCCTTACTTCTGTCATGCATATTTAAGATCGACTGCTTGGTTAGGATATTGACTATAGTGCAGCTTGTCTTAGCACAAACTAAGATTGACCAGACAGAATTCAAAGCTATACTCCCATCAGTCATCATGGTTTCATCATGATTAGAGCTACAGCTTGGCTGCTTGGTTAGGATTTAGTTTCCTTAAAAAAATCTATGGAGCATCAGCACTACTTCAACTTGATTAGGATTCTGCTTGCCAGCTATTTGCATAAAACATGGAACACACGAATTATGCGAGAATGACTATAAAATTTAATTGCCACAATACGAAATAAATAAGCTTACTTTTTAAACACAATTGATGCGGAGAAATAATAGTCATATAGATACTTGGTAATCACATAATTATGAGTTCAACAGATATGCATGTATCATGAACATTGTTTCGGGAAAAATGGATTTGCACCCCCAACTAATCCAATTTGTTGCAAGCCTCCTGATTCAAACTCCCAAGCAACATTAGCTTGATTTTAGCCGGTAGAATCAGACATGGCCAAACGGGCGGATCGGACCGACATGGTCCGAGGCACGGTCCGGCACGGCCCGCTACGGCACGGCCTGTTTAGGCACGGTCCCTATAGCGGGCCATGCCGTGCCGGCCCGCGTGCCTCTCCCCCGGCCCAGGCACGGCACGATGAGGTCGTGGGCCGTGCCGTGCCGTCACGGCCCGTCGGCGGTCCACCGTGTCCGGGCCAGGCCGGTCCGCTCCGGCCACCACGCTGTCCACAATCCACACTGACTTGAACCACGCCGGCCTCGGCACGGCAGCTGCAAATCCCCAAACCAAACCTCTTCGCCACCGATCGGCCACCACCGCCTCCCTCTCCCACCTCCTCCTCGCGAGCAAGCCAAACCCCTCGCCTCTCCCCTCCCGCCGTGCCCCAGCCCTGCTCCCCCTGCCGCGACGCGGCCAGCAGCTAGCCCCTGCCATCTTCGCCGCCGCCTCTGACCTCCTCTCCGTTGCCCCCTCCCTCAAGTCCTGCCTCGCCGCCGGGGAGACTCTGTATGGACTCTTCCTCCTCTCCTTCTCCCCCACTCTCGCCGAGCTCGCCGCTCTGGAGGAAGAGCACCTCGTGGGTGTCAGGCACGGCGAGGAACGCGCGGAGGTCGGCCTCAGCCTTCTTGATGGCGGCGTCGAACTCCTTCCCGTGGTGGCTCATCTCCATGATGCTCATGCCTGAGCCCCGGTAGTCGACGAGCTCCGCCTGCGCCTTCTGGAGGACGGCGAGCGGCAGGGTGGCTAGGCCGGCGGCGAAGTTGTAGACCCCGCGGTCGATGGCGACGGCGGCGGCCGGGGAGGACGGCGCGGGTGTAGCCACAGCCGTGCAGGAGATCCTAGCGGCGCGGGCCGGGAGACGGACCGCCGCGGCCACCTTGGGTGCTGCCAGGCTGGGCCGGTGGAGGAGGAAGGAGTTGGGGGTGGCGGCGGTGGCAGCGGCAGCGGTGGCCATCACGGCGGAATGGAGAGGGGAGGAGGGTTTCGGCCTTGTTGGGCTTAGTGCGGACCCATACCGTAGCAGGCCAGCCGTGCTGGGCCGTGCTCGTGCCGTGTCGGGCCGGCCTACTACAATCCATGGGCCGTGCCGTGCCAGCCCGTCGTGCCGTACACCGGCCTAGGCACGGCATGGCTACTCGGGCGCATGGCCATCCGTGCCGGTACGGTCCATGGCCATCCGTGCCGGGCCAGTCCGGGCATGGTTATTGTAGCACCATGCCCGGGCTGGCCCGATAGGGCACGGCCCATTTGGACAACTATAGGTAGAATTAATATCATGTAATCAAAAAAATTGTTTGGAAGGGATTCAGTAATATTCTAATATAATCTTGGCCAACAAGCAGAAAAGAAGCAGCCGTGTAGAAATCTTCGATCTCTGCCCTCTGCAGCAAAGGACTCCCAATGATGTAGGGCTAATTAAGCTCACCAATCTAATATCCAAAACAACACAATTCTGAATTGACGAAGTAGACAGGGATCCAACCTTCATCAAATTGATCAAAATTATGGATCCAATGAAATAAAAAAAATAAATCAATCCAATCACCTCACCGTCCTTCGCCGATCTGGACAGGGATACTGCTTCCGTCGGCGCCTCAACTAATGATGTATTTGGTGGCGAGATCAGCAACACGACGGCGCGAGGGTGAGGTGGTGCACCTGACAACCTGAGGGGAAGAGAAGAATTAGGGTTGAGGGGAGAGAGAAGGGGTAGGGGGAGGTGAAGGTTTGGGGGAAGGGGGTCGTGGGTTTGGGAGGGAACTATACGCATCTAGGGAGGTGGAGGAGATCTATCGGCATTGGCGAGGCCAACGCAAAGCAGGACAGACGTGGGCGACACGGTGGTGGCGTCGACGACAGAGACTGAGAAGGAAGAGATGCGTTGGGGAGAGACGGAGAGGCGGCGGCCATGCAGAGCGGCGCGGACGTGGGCAACACGGTGGTGGCGTCAGCGACGATCGACGTCGGCAGTGGAGGGACGTGGCGTGACATAGCTAGGGTTAGGGGCAGCGCGAGTCGCGGCAGGGGGATCGGGGGAATGGGTTGGGGGGCACCAGATTGGGGGGTGAGGGTGAGCCGGTGAGGAGGGAGTGGCGGTGGATGATCTGGACCGTTGAAATCAACGTGGATGATACAGGCCGTCGAATTTGAAGAATGATGAATAAGGAATGAGGACCGATGTGGGTAGATTTGTGTGTCAGCTCATCGCTCACTTCTGATTGGAACACTTTGCTGTTTGAAATAGTTTATAAGGAATTACAATTAGTACTATAGTTTAATTTTGCAATTTGTTGTTTTTTTGGTGAGGAGGGAGGGGGGATTGTTAGAAGTAGTACGTACTCTTCTTTCTGACGTTTGACAACCGGTATGTCATATTCTTTGGTACTGCAAAGGAAAAAATATTGCGGGGGAGGGTTTGAGCGTATATTTGTTTGTCACAAAATATGAAAATAATGGAACTGTGTATGTATAATAGTTATACCTTTTAGTTTCCTCAATGGAGTCTTCAATGAAATCAATGCCTCTCTTTGTAGTTGAGCTACTTTAATAGATAATATTTATTGGTTATATGCATTATTTAATTAAGTATGTAGATCATATAGCTTTTACCTGTTTTTCTTTGTGGATATGTTATCAACTGCACATTTCTCAGGAGGTGTATATTCTTTGGATGTTCCTGTACTATCAATAGTTGTGTTGAAATGGATTTGCCATTAGCTGTTAGTAAGTATAGTCTTATATGGATATCATCAATAGAAAATGTGACAGAAAAACAAACCTTAAGCAACTTGTATAAGTCGTAGGAGCTAGAAGTTGGAGTAGATCTTGGTTCTTGAAAGACTGGATTAGTTAGATAGTTAATTTGGTTGGAATATTAAAGTAATATTAAACAGTATAATTCACTAACCTCTTCAGATGTTAGTATAGGGTTTGACAAAGTATTAAGGTCATGTTATTTTTAGTTTATTTGCTCCACACTTTAAAAATACGTTTTCTAAAAATAATCTACTCTGTTATGTAGACCCCTTGTTTTAAGCTATTTGTTAAGTTTTTTTAAAAATATTTAATTTATTTTTATAATCAAATCAATAATTCGTTACAATAATTCGCTCAATAATCTAAATCAAACGGCGTTACCAATATGTTGTCAACGAAGTTTCAAAAGTTGAATAAAAACCTTTTCGCATAGGTGGCATACCGTCGAAGAAGTCCATCGCTATAGTAGGCCAGATGTGTCGTGTCTTGTCGGGCCGGTCTGGGCATGGTGCTACCGTAACCTTGCCAGGCCGGCCCGGGCACGAAAGCTGGTGGGCTGTGCCAGCACGGCCCGTTTGGCCGTGCCGTGCTTGGGCCGGCGCCTTAGCCCGTGGGCCAGCCCGGCGCAGCACACCTACCACCGGGTCGGCACGAGCACAGCCCAAGCACGGGCATAGCCCAGTCAGCCCATCATTTTTTTCATAATTTTTCTATTTTTCCTCATTTTTTTCTTATTTTTTCTAATTTTTTCTATTTTTTCCTATTTTTCCTAATATTTTTTATTTTTATTTTTCCCATCTCACATTTTTAAATTTTATGGACCAAACGTGCTAATGGGCCGACAGCCGGCCCACAGGCCAATTCGGGCCCATACCAGCACGGCACGGCCCATCACCTTCATGGGTTGTGTCTGGGCCGAGGCCTCGATATATGGGCCAGCACAACATGGCCCGCTATAGGAGCCGTGCCGTAACGGGTCGTGTCAGATCCTGCCTCGGCCGGTGTTGACCCGGAAGGCCGGTTTGGAGAATTTTTACTGTTACTAATTTAAATTTTTTTTTAATTTACAAAACTAATTTTTGATTTGGATCATTTGCAAAACTAACCTCTTGCCGCCCTGGGCCACGGCGGTATTTAAAAACCGCCGTGGCCCAAGGCGGCGAATGGCATCCCGTCACCCGGGGCTAACGGCCCCGACGGCCGTTAGCCACGGGGAGGCCACGTGGATTCGCCGCCCTGGGGGACGGCGGCGAATGCCCCCAGGGCGCCGATGCTAGGACCGTCCGCACAGCGATCGGACGGTCCGAATCCACGGCAAATTATTGTAACGCGCGCTAACTACCTTAAAACAGTCATAACTTTCGCATACGGTCTCGGAATCGGGCAAATAAGTACTCTACGGACATCTACAGAAAATTTTACATCCGCTTCCCCCCGACTTTGTCGGGTTTGTCCAAAAAAATTTTGCGAAATTCGGCAGGGAAGATTGAGTTTTTGAGGTCCGAAGTTTCAGCACGGTTTTTAAAGCACACTCATAATTTTCTACAGACCACATCTTACATCGGTTTAAGCTGCACCTTCACGAGATTTTGCTATTCTCGTGTTGCTAGTTGAGAAAAAAATATCAAAAAAAGAAAAAAAAATTTTGCAGGCGGCCCCCGCGCCAGTAGGAGGCCTCCAGCGAGAGGTGGGACGGCTTGCGTCCGGAGGGGACGAGGGCGGGGTGTGGCGCAGCCGGAAAGAAGGGCTTGGAGATGTCGGCGGCCATGGTGGGTGGTGACCGCGGCGGCGGCGAGGTGGTGGCGAAGTGAAACCCTAGTGGGTGGGGAGAAGAGAGGAGGGTTTATGGGTTTTTGGACCTCTTCGGGATGGGCCGCAGCGGAACGAGGAGAAATGGCGATGGATATACATGTCCAAACCGGGAATTTTTACTGTTACTAATTTAATTTTTTTTAATTTACAAAACTAATTTTTGATTTGGATCATTTGCAAAACTAACCTCTTGCCGCCCTGGGTCACGGCAGTATTTAAAAACCGCCGTCCCCCAGGGCGGCGAATCCACGTGGCCTCCCCGTGGCTAACGGCCGCCGGGGCCGTTAGCCCCGGGTGACGGGATGCCATTCGCCGCCCTGGGCCACGGCGGTTTTTAAATACCGCCGTGGTCCAGGGCGGCAAGAGGTTAGTTTTGCAAATGATCCAAATCAAAAATTAGTTTTGTAAATTAAAAAAAATTAAATTAGTAACAGTAAAAATTCCCGGTTTGGACATGTATATCCATCGCCATTTCTCCTCGTTCCGCTGCGGCCCATCCCGAAGAGGTCCAAAAACCCATAAACCCTCCTCTCTTCTCCCCACCCACTAGGGTTTCACTTCGCCACCACCTCGCCGCCGCCGCGGTCACCACCCACCATGGCCGCCGACACCTCCAAGCCCTTCTTTCCGGCCGCGCCGCACCCCGCCCTCGTCCCCTCCGGACGCAAGCCGTCCCACCTCTCGCCGGAGGCCTCCTACTGGCGCTCCTTCCGCACCTCCGAGCTCACCCCCTCCAACGAATTCAACGTCACCCACCTCACCTTCTCCCCGGCGCGGTCGGCCCCCACCCTCGCTGCCTCGTGGTCCACCTCCGTGCTCCTCTTCTCCGGGGATCCTCTCTCGCCGCTCCCCCGGATCTCCGCCTCCCAGGACGTCACCTACTCGCCGTCGTTCCGCTCCGACGGCGCCCTCCTAGCCGTCGGCAACAAGAAGGGCGTCGTCCGCATCTTCCGCGCCGACAAGCCGTCGTCGTCGTCGGGGCCGCTCCGTACCCTCGCCGCCCACTCCGCCGAGACCCGCGTCGTCCGGTACCCGGTCGCCGGCGGCGACAAGGTCCACCTCTTCACCGCCGGCAACGACGCGCTCCTCGCCTACTGGGACGTGCCCTCCGAGACACCTGTGTTCACCGTCCCCGCTGCCCACCGTGACTACATCCACGCCGGTGCGCCGTCCCCTGCCGACCACAACATCTTCGCCACCGGCTCCTATGACCGCAGCATCAACTTGTGGGATGCCCGCACTGGGAAAACTCCGTCGTTGTCCTTCTCTCATGGCGAATTGGTGGAGAGCGTGCTGTTCCTGCCCTCCGGCGGGCTGCTGGCCACGGCCGGGGGGAACGTAGTCAAGATTTGGGATGTCATTGGTGGCGGCCGGCTCATTCACTCGGTGGAGAGCCATGTCAAGACGGTGATGGCCCTTGCGCTTGCGAAGATGAGCAACACTGGGGAGACACGGTTGCTTAGTGCAGGGAGTGATGGTTATGTCAAGAGCTTTGACTATGGTGAGCTTAAGCTCACACACTCAATGCGATATCCTAAGGAGCTGCTTTCTTTGGCGTGCTCACCCTGCGGGACAGTGCTGATTGCTGGGTCTTCAAAGGGGACGATTTTTATGGGTCGGAGGAAAAAGAAGTTGACAGATGAGGATGATAAGGAAGAGGGTAAGGGTGTTGGTGGTGAGTTCGATTGGGCACCACCCAAGCCAGTGAAGCCACGGTTGGCACCGTCTAACTATAGGTACTTCCTCCGTGGACAAAATGCGAAGCCCAGGGAGGGTGACTTCGTGATTGAGAAGCCTAAGAAGGTGAAATTCGCTGAACACGATAAGTTGCTGAGGAAGTTCAGGCACAAGGATGCTCTAGTTTCAGCCTTGGCTCAAAACAATCCAAGGAGCATTGTGGCAGTTATGGAGGAGCTAGTTGCAAGGAGAAAGCTAGTCAGGTGCATTGGGAATTTGGACACGGAAGAGCTCAGACTTCTCCTCCATTTCCTGCACAGAAATGCAACCTTGCCAAGGTATGCAAGGTTCTTGATTGGGGTGGCAAACAAGGTGCTGGAGATGCGTGCGGATGATATCCGATCAGATGAGAATTTAAGGGGTTGCATTAGAAATCTTAAGAGAATAGCTGCAGAGGAAATTCAGATACAGCACACATTGCAGGGGATTCAAGGGATGATTTCACCCATGCTTGCACTTGCCAGTAGATGAACAGGTGCTTCTCTTGTATCAGAGTTTTTGTATCTGTTAGATTACAGTGAGGGCTGCCATACATGATGATGTATGCTACTTACAAAATATTCATGCCACTGAAATTTTGGCTGTCAGATGATCGAGATACTCTCTTGTGCCACAAAAAGTTTTGTTGATCAGTTCATTTTCAGCTATGGTCAGTTTTGCGCTTTGCAGAAGCCTTTTGATTGTTGCAATGTACTGTTCATTGTGCTTTTTTAACTATTTTTTCAGCTTACTTTGCCTGATTAAGTATTTGCACATTCATGTTGTCTTTGTGGTGTAGCAGCAACGTATGGAATGTTTTCAGTCATTTGTTCTATTTTGCATTGCTTTGGTTTCGTTTGTGTTATGAACGTCGTCAACGGAAACAGGGTGGGTGGTTCTGGTGTCACAATGCTTAATGCTGTGCAGGGCATGGATTGCCATCGTTTGGGTTTTTTGGTAGATTCATGGCTGTTTTTGTATCAATGCGGACATAGCTCATGGTAAATTGCTCTCCAAATGTATGGCTCTTTCAGATGGCATGGCAAATGTCATATCGATGTACACCTAAGGTTTATCCCTGTTGATGATCAAGCATAGTACTTTTTAAACTGAATTTTGTATGAATTTGTTAATTTTGCTGCGTGAATGGGAGAAAAACTGGAACCTGAATTCATCCACCCTGAAGAGTACAGAGAAATCAACAGGCCAACTTGTACAGTCACTAAAATTTGATTTCCCAAGCAATAAGTTTGTAGTTTGTGGTCACTATTCGATTTTGATATACTTGGGGCTGTTTGATTTTTATAATTGGATGAGATCAGCTCCAAACTTGTAGCTAGCCACACTCAATCACCTCACAAACCGATTTTTTTTCACATGCAACCCCCTAATATCAAGTGTGAGCACGTAGTATTAGGAATTCTATTTCTAAGCAGCATGCCCATATTATACTAAGATCTAGGCCTTTTGCCGCCTTGTTTCTAGCAATAACGTGCACAACTCAGCAGCCCAGTAGCGTTAAATCACTTATTTGTCAACCAATAGCAGTTGTTTAGTTCTCTTGCTTGCTATATTCATATTATACTAAGAAATATATTTGGTACAATGATTTGTAAAAGCAAAATAATATAATTTAAACCACATTTAAACATGCAGGCTTTGAACAAACCACCACAGTTATATGTCAAACATTACTACGGGGTAACGTCCTAGAAATAAGGCACGGTGGTGATTCAGTTCTATGGAACCACTAGGCACATGTCAACATTATGCCTATAGATTTAAATGCTGGATTTGCGTGCTTACATTTGGAATTAGAGCATCTCCAGCAGGAACCCTAAACACAGCCCTCAAACAGTTTTTGGGTGGTGGGACAAAAAAAACTAGGTCCAGCAGGGACCTTAGTATAGCCCCCAAAATGAGGAGGCCCTCAAATCTTTCCTCAAGCCCCCAGTCCTGGGGGCTCTATACCACAGCCCCCATCGATATTATTTTGGCTCCTACGACAATTCCCCACCCACCGGAAGAGAGCGCCGTTTGGGAAGAGGAAGATCGAAGAGAAAAAATCATCGCACCTCGATTGGCCACCGCCGCCGCCGTCCTCGGCCAGGCGCGGCCTTAGCCGGCCGCCGCCTCCCGCCACGCTCGCCCGCCGCCCCCCGCCGCGCTCGCCCGCCGGCCGTCGCCTCCCGCCACACTCACCCGCCGCGCTCACCCGCTGGCCGCCGCCCCCCGCTGTGCTTGGCCACCGCCCCTGCCGTGCTCCCTCGCCGGCCCTCACCTCCCGCCACTCGCCGCCGCGCTCGCCCGTCGGCTGCCGCCCCCTCGCCGTGCTTGGCCACCGCCCCCTGCCGCGCTCCCCCGCCGGCCCTCGCCTCCCGCCATGCTCGCCCGCCGAGCTCGCCCGTCGGCCGCCGCCTCCCGCCGCGCTCGCCTACCGCGCTCCGCCCCCTACCGCTGCCCCCCTGCTAGCTTTATATATATGAGTACAAATGAATAAATGCAATAGTATAATATAGTTTATGCTGAAATACAATAGAAAAGAAAATAGGAGGAAATAAGGGCTGAGAAATGAGGACCACTGCTAGAGTTCGGAGCATTTTTGAGGTCCAAAGGAAATAGAGACAGTCCTATTTAACCTTTAGAGGACTTTAAAATAGGGTTTAATTGTTGGAGATGCTCTTAGGTGGTGCATGTGTTTATATGAAAAAAATCGCACAAGCTATCTACTCACAAGAATAGTTTAATCCCTATAAAAATTCGCTGTTTCAGAGCCGTAATTGTAGGATTTTTTTAGGACTATTGCACAAGTTTTACTACTTCTGACGAAATTTTCGTAAAATTCCTCTGTTTGGAAAACGCTGGATTTCTTTTGTGAAATCCTCTTTAAAATTCCGATGAACGAAATCCTATGAATTTGCTTAGAAATTCCTGAGTTATAAAAACTGGGCCCCGCTTGGTAAAAAGGATCAGAACCACCGCCTCCTTTCACCCTGCGAAATTTACCGTTGACTTGTCGCATTCCGCTCCCGCCATGTTAGTCGCCACCCGCCTCCACCTCCACCTCCACGCTCCTCACGCCCCTCCTCGCCGGCCACCTGCCCCTCCCCGCTTCGCCGCCGCCCCCTCCTCCCGGACCCACGAGCGCATCGCGCTCCGGCGCTAGCGTACAAGAACCCCGCGCCGCCGCTGCCGTTGCCGTTGTCCTGGCCCTCGCCGAGGCGCCAATGGCGGTGGCGGAGCGGCGGACTCGGCGACGCCGCCGTCCAAGAATCACCACCACCGCTCGTAGAGGACGTAGTATCCGGTGCAGGGGAGAAGAAGAGCTTCTGGGCGGCAGTGAGCCTCATCGTCGGCACGGCGGTCGGGCCGGGGATGCTGGGGCTGCCATCCGCCACCATCCGCTCCGGCCCGGTCCCGTCCACGGCTGCGATTATCCTCTCCTGGGTCTACGTGGTGTCTTCGATCGTCCTCGTCGCGGAGCTTAGCTTCGCCGCCATGGAGGACGGCGGCGTCGATGAGGTCAGCTTCACGGGACTTGCGTCGAGCACCTTGGGGGCGACGCTCGGGGCGGTCGTCGCCGTTGTCTACGCCGCCCTCAGCTTCTCCCTGATCGTCGCCTGCGTCGCCGGCATCGGCTCGCTGGTATCCCAGCTCTTCCCGGCGGTGAATCTGGTCTTGGCCAACGCCCTCTTCCCGTGCTTCGCCGGGACCCTCATTGCGTTCTTCCCGTTCAAGGCCGTCGATGGCGCCAACCGCGCTCTCTGCGGTCTGATGCTCGTCTCCATCACCGCGCTTGTGGCGACCGGCGTTTCCGTCGGCCGGAGCAGCATGCTGAAATCACTCGGCTTCGCTTGCTGGCGCCCTGCTGCAATCCTGCCTGCAATCCCAGTGACCGTCCTGACGCTTGGGTTCCATGTCATCACGCCATTCATCTGCAAGATTGTGGGAGATTCCGTGTATGATGCGCGGAGGGCAATACTAATTGGGGGTGCTGTTCCATTGGCCATGGTGTTGTCATGGAATGCGGTCATTCTCGGGTTGGCAAGTTCCAGTGGCAGTGCAGGATTTGATGATCCTATTAAGCTACTGCTCTCAGTGAATCCAGCAGCATTGCCTGCAGTTCGAGGCTTTGCGTTTGCTGCATTGGCTACAAGCTTGATAGGATATGCGGTCAGCTTTCCGAAGCAGCTGGTAGATACCGTCGAGTTGATTGTTCAGAGGTTTTCTCCAAAGCGAGGGATTGGGCAACTCTCTGAATCTAGCAGAAAAGGGGCTATTCTGACATGGATAGTGCTGATCATTCCTATAGTTATTGCATCATTCTTCTCGGCAGCCTTCTCCAAGGCACTGGATTTTGCTGGGGTTTATGCAAACTGCTTCCTTTTTGGGATCCTCCCTCCTGTCATGGCCTGGATTCACCGGTCGCAGAAGAGAAAGAGGTAACTTCAACTAGACCATGTCTCTTCTAGAAGGTACATTTTGCAGTTATCATTTATCAATACATCTGCTATCTATACTACTTTAAAAGAGGCTAGTGGTGGTGGTGAATGGTGAATCTGTCACCACCACCGCTAATTCTCTACTTTTTTGGGAAGGAAAAAATGATAGCGTGGAGTTAAAGGGCCCACATGTCAACCACCCCATCACCAACTTCTTACTTTTTGTGAGAAGGAAAAAGTACAGTGTGAAGCTAGAGGGTCCACATGTCGGTAACAGATGTATGTGAAAATTAAGAGATAATATGCACAAAGTTTGGTAATAACGGGTTAATTATAATTTTCTTTAATTAAAATCCCGTTGCAACGTGCGGGCAATATGCTAGTAAAATTAAAAAACCATTAAGAAGGATAGAGAGATGCTCAAATAATTTATAATGATCTGTAGAATGTTATATACGAAATCTTGGTATAAACTTATCTACCGTGTAACTGTAGGGAACTGGTGCATGGTAGTAAGAAAATTCAGTGGCAAACCATAAGACAGGTTTGGTGCTTGTACGGATCGGTAGGAAATTATTGAAAAAAGTGAGAAAAGCAGCAATTATGAATTGAAAGCAACTAAGAAGGATAGAGCGATGCTAAAATAATGTGTAATGATCTGCAGATTGGCTATATATGAAATCTTGAGGTAGCAGCTTCTCCTTATCTTAGGATAATCTCTAGAGAACTGTAGCGTGGTAACTTTGCAGAACTTGTGCATGGTAATAAGAAAATTATGACAAAGTACACACTGAAATTTCGTAGTGGTACTGAGTCAGGTAGGAAATTATTAAAAAAAGGTAATAAAAGAAACAATTATGAATTGAAAGCAAGATTGACGCATACTGAATACGAAAACCATTAGAAGACACTGAATCATGCATTTTCTTCAAGGATCAGAGCACTTGGGCCTGTCCACACCCTCCAGCTCAAAAGATCATTCATAACATCACTACTGTTGTACTTTTCAGCTCAAAAGATCATTCATAACATCACTATTGTTGCTCTTTCTTTGTGAATCACGTGTCTCATTTTTTCTTCTCTGCAACAAACCATTATTACTACTCAAGTTAGCCTCACGATAGGACATTTCACCTATTTTTGTCAATACAATCACATGGTTTTCGAGATAATAGGTGTACCTCCTTTCTAGATTTTAACCTGTCACTCTTCAAGAACTATTCTAGTCGAAGGTGTAATTGTGTAACAAGCAATCCACCTTTATGATTCTAAAATTAAGTAGCTATCCATCCCTTTCATTCTGTTGGCACACCCAAAACATCTTTGACTTGGGTTCACAGCAAATTGCAGCCTCTTTTGTTTTATGTGTGTGTGAGCAGCGTGATGCAATATATGTGACATAGGATAATTGTTCCAGATGTAAGACATGTATTTTGCATAAATGATATTACATGATGTTATGATGTATCATATAAAAATATTAATGAAAGTACAGTAACAAAAAAAATTGAGTTCTGATACTGTTGTGCTCTTTGAATTTATGATGTTAAACATATCGTCATTTTAGTGTCTAATGACCCAATTTTGGCGTGCTTCTTAACAAGATCGTCTGATTCATGCGAAGATATTCTGCCTGGTGGAAATGTTGCTCTCTTGATACTTTTCAGTATTGCTGTGGTCCTAGCATTCTGGCACTAGATGGTACGCAGGTTAGTAACACATTTTATTTACATCAAAAACGTGCTTATGAGCAATCACATGTTAAGCTTGATAGAACTTTCAGATTTTCTGTCATGCTTTAATCTCCCCCATTTCATGATATTACCATCCTTGTCAGTTGCTCAGTTTTCTCATTATTTAGCCAATGAAGTTTTTCGTTAAGAACTTGTCTGGTGCTTCTATGGCATCTCAGAAACTACATTGCACAAGCTTTGAAAAGTGGAGTAGTCAGTGCATGCAATTCACACCCTTCCAATCTTTTTCCAAAATCTGTGTTTTTTTTGGACCTTGGAAAGGACAATGAGCAAACCACTCAAATGTTTCCTTGTAGTGAGAACTAGTTTGTTACAAGGTACTTATATTACACTGCAGAACTGACCAAAATTATGAAGAGCATTTTAACTTTAGGAAACTCTCACCTATAATTTACAAAATTTTAGTTTAGCAAGTAACTACAAATTACTCGCATGATGGAGATCTTTGATATAAAAAAAAAACTTACTGAACTGCAGGAGCGGAGTTTGTAAAGACCTGACAATTAACATATACTGGCCAGTTCAATGGTTCTATAACTTTCTTGCATTTCTAGATCAAGGCAGGTGAGCACCCTGAAATTGGATAGATAGATAACAGGACACCTTGTTTGATTTCAAGGCAGTTGTTAGTTTTGAGTTTTTTGTAGGTTTTGTGGAGTTATTGTAGAACCAACCATTGTTTGTTCCATAATACATATTTACGAACCAATTCTGTATTCAGAATGGGTCCGCCTTATTACATATGGCTGTTGTCTTTTTGGTTCATATATGTGATTGATAGTGCAGGTAATACTACCAAAGACTAATCAATTATGGTGAACCTGCATGCTGGTTTGTCATGAATAATCTTACATTCAGTTAAAACAAAAGTTGGTCAGGTTTTTCTCTACTAGTAACATTATCCACCCTTAGGCTCCTGTAGAATCATCGACAAATCCTAGATATAATGTGCTCAAGCTTTTGTCCGTTCTCCATTGTTGCACTGCGCCCGTCGTCGTCGCTAAGCACTATAATTACATGTGTAGTCCTTTGACGTGATTGTACACTAACCCAAAATCCCATGTCGTCTATATCTCATACATCTTGTCCTAGGTTACTGCATATCTCGTCCCTACAACTTCGGAAGACAAGATGCCCTGTAGGTAACGTAGGTAAGATAATGGCCAGATTGAGAAGGCGTGAGGCTCTCTTCCATCTCTTTATCTCCAAGTCAGATCACCTCCTTTCATTCTTTTTTTGACATTCAGTTACTCCTTTAGTGCCTATAACTCTATTACCAGAAGAAAATCTATGAAGATTCGCATTGTTTACATGTAAAACGTTCTGGACTATTATACTTTTACATTGTTTTGAACATGTCAAGAAATTTATAGGTGCTGATCGTGAGGTAAAAGGAACCGCCGGATAGTGGAGGCTCGGCAAGTTGCAGTTTTCCATATCTGGCAAATTGATTTCGTTGCCTACTTGCCTAAGCTGTGTGTTACTCGTAACTATTATGTCCGGTAAAAAATGTGTTGATGGCGATGGTACTTTCTTTTCTGATTTTTATGTGGACCATGTTGGTAATTCGGTAATGGAGCCAGCAGCTAAAACTTGTTTACAGTAATAGAACTTTTTACAGTGGTCTCTACCGGTGTATGAAGGTTTGGCGGTTAATTCCTCCTCTCTGTTAACCTAACCGGAAGGAATTTTCAGTTTTGGTCTAAGAATCTCTCTTATGTCATCAGATCTTCTGTTTGGTGAACCCATTTCATTTGTCAGCTTCCAGCCCTACTAGACAGGACGAGATATAGGGAAGATAACTGTGTCAAGTTGCACACATGTAGTCATTCATGCTCGCGACCTTTTGGTCACTAAATCCAAAAGGTCGATTTGCCTTTTTGTGATTCATATACTCAAGTGTCTAGAATCCCACGAGGGCGAAAAATTTTCACCGTGGTTTACATGGAGAAAGCCTTTTCGGACCATTTAGATGTGAAAAGTTTGCAGTAGTCAGAGACTTTTATGAGCTGATTCTGTTAAAAGTGAAAGGAATCTGAACATTGAGGAGGCATATGCAGCACCGGACAAGCTGCTGCGCTCGCACGTACACGTACACAGTAAAAAAATAATTAAAAAAATAAAATATTAAAAAAATCGAGTAAACTTTATACTAATAATTTAAAACTTGCATATCTAATTTTGAAACTTTCAACTTAAATTTAAAAACTATTAACTAAGAATTTTAAAAAATCTACTCAAATTTTGGAAATTTTCAATCCAAATTTGAAACTTTTACTTAGATTTTTTTAAAACTTTTTTAACTAAAATATAAAACTTTTAACTCTGTTTATTTATATATTATTTTATAATTAAAAATTATTTAACACTAATAATAGTGATTTGGGAGGTAATTAGTACTTAATGATGATGATTGGGGGGTTAACACATACGGCTGCCTCCGCGCAAGATTTGGCTTAGCCACCGCGCACTGGCCAATCCCATGCAACATGCAGCTTAGCTTTACATGAATATATGCCGTTCTGTGACCGGTGAAGGCATAACGAGGTAAGTTGGCATGCTTGATCATGTCAAGAAAGTTACCTTTGTGATAAACACGTCCTTTTCAGCGATTTCCTCCCTCTTAAGTACGTTGCAATGATCCAACCTTACATCTGGTACAAATATTTCTGAAAGCCGAAGCTAATCTAGATCTTTGTTTTTCGTTTTTTTAAGAATAATTTTAGGTAGGTTTTTTACTTGTCTCAGCAATACGAAAACAGAATTAGATAACGAAAGTGACAAAGAAGCCCCGTAAAATCTTGAAATCAAATTTCTTAAATTTTAAATCAGCTTTACCTTATAAGGAAAGGCCATGCCAAGCACATATTCAAACTTAAAAGAAATAGTTTACACCCAAATTTAACACCATGGGTAAAGTTAGTTAACAATTTGGAATAGAGGGATCCATCCTGAAATTTCCAGATTAGATCTGGAACCTTTGGTATTGAAATAATTCGAGACAGAGATGTTGGAGAAACTAAAAATTACAGTGTTGAATAAAATTGATTCACTGAGATTAATCCCCTTAGAAATTCAATCACCTATGCGGAAAAATAATTCTAATCACTGACCTGCTTGTGAAGCCATCTTGACTTGATTTCTTCTTCTTCTCTGCTTCCTCTTCTTCTTGATGCTTCTCTGCGTGTGTGTGCCGACGGACGGATTGATGAAGACGTAGAAGGACCTCACGAACCCCTTCTAGTGCGTTTTGTGGATCGGGCACAATTAGGGTTTGTAGTTGGAGACCGAGCGGCGTCCCGTTCTTCTCCAATTTCTCTTTTATATGTGCACTAGTGGGGCTCGGGGGTTTCCTTCGGTTTAGGAGGTTCGGTTGAATCCACCGATCACGGATTCTATTCGTTATCTTATCTCTAAGCCGATAAAACAACCAACATTCTCCCCTTGATTTAGAGGCTTAATTAATTTCTAAGTCTATTAAGTAAAACAGCTCCCCAAGGCAATGTGTCATAACAACTTTAAACGTCATTAGACTACAAGACCTATAGTTCACTATAATACTTAAATAAACTCACATCTATAACTTAGCGGGTGTTGATTGAAAAAAATTAATCCCCTATTTCCAGGATCTTAGTCAAAGGCAATCACTTAATCCCATGCCGGCTACATATTCTTTAAATAAGTTGGGAGGTAAGCCTTTGGTTAGCGGATCCGCAAGCATAAATTTAGTATTTATATACTCAATCTTAATTGTTTGATCATGAACTCTATCTTTCACAACATGATATTTAATGTCAAATGTGTTTTGGCAGCTTCACTTGACTTGTTGTTACTCGTATAGAATACTGCTTCATTATCGCAGTATATAACAAGTGGTCTCTCAATGCTGTCAACCACTTTTAATCTTGGGATGAAATTCTTAAGCCATACGGCCTGCCCCGTCGCATGGTAACATGCTACAAAATTCCGCTTTGCATTGTCGACGATGCAGTAAGCGTTTGTTTAGAGCTTTTTCCACGAATAGCTCCTCCCGCAAGGGTGAAAATATATCCTGAAGTGGATTTCTTTGTGTCTACGCACCCCGCGAAATCAGCGTCTGAATAGCCAAGGATTTCAAGCTTATCAGACTTTCTGTATGTAAGCATGTAATGTTTAGTTCTTGTAAATAACACAGAACTTTCTTTACTGCTTCCAGTGGTCCATTCCTGGTTTAGACAGAAATCTGCCAAGCATCCCTGTGACGAATGCTAAGTCTGGTCGCGTACAGACTTGTGCATACATCAAGCTTCCGACAGCTGAAGCATAAGGTACCTTGTCCATTTCTTTAGATTCTAACTCATTTCTTGGACTTTGGAATAATCCGAATTTATCGCCCTTCATTATTGGAGCAGGTGAAGAGGCGCATTTACTCATATTATATCTTTCTAAGATTCTTGAGATGTAAGCTTTCTGAGATAGTCCTAGCACTCCTTTGGACCTATCTCGGTGAATCTCAATGCCCAAAACATAAGATGCTTCACCAAGATCTTTCATATCAAACTTTGATGACAAGAATTCTTTAGTTTCTCGCAGCAGGTTCTTATCGCTGCTTGCTAATAAAATGTCATCAACATAGAGTACTAGGATGATGAATTTACCACCTTTATATTTAACATAAATACAGTTGTCCACCTCATTCTCCTTAAATCCGAACTGTCTGATGATCTGATCGAATTTAAGGTTCCATTGCCTGGACGCTTGTTTAAGTCCATAGATGGATTTTATTAAGCTTGCATGCTAAATGCATTTTCCTTCCATAACAAATCTTCCGGTTGTGTCATGTAAACATTCTCTTTTAGGTCACCATTTAGAAATGCAGTCTTTACATCCATCTGATGGAGTTCTAAGTCAAAGTGAGCCACTAGCGCCATGACAATTCTGAATGAGTCTTTCTTAGAGACAGGAGAAAAAGTTTCATTATAATCAATTCCTTCTCTCTGTGAAAAACCCTTGGCAACTAGCCTTGCTTTGAATCGTTCGATGTTCCCTCTAGAGTCAAGCTTAGTTTTGTAGACCCACTTACAGCCTACTGTTTTGACTCCTTTAGGAACTTCTACTAAATCCCATACTTTATTATGGCTCATTGATTTTAGTTCATCTTCCATAGCCTGAAGCACTTAGATGAATCCTTGTTGTTTATTGCTTTTAAATGAGATGGGATCGTCTCTTCCCATGTCTTCTTCATTCATGTATACTTCATAATAATCAGGGATGGCAGATCTCCTCACCCGCTGTGACCTTCTCAATTCTTGAGTTTCATTGTTTGTCACTTGAGGTTGAGGATTTTCATGTGGAGGTTCTTCTTCATTATGTGTCACTTCAATCTGTTGAGGCTCATCATCATTATTACTCTCAATACTTTCCTCAACAGAAGGTGTAGTACCAGACGGTCCAGAATTACCCGTTGGCGGTGCTACATCACGTGGCACATTAGAAATTATGGGGATGTTCTGAATAATTGGAATATCAGTCTCTCGGATTTCCGGAGTTTGAATATTAGCCCGAATTTCCTCAAGATTAATTTTCCTTTTTTGTGAGCTCCCCCATTTATTGTCCTCAAGAAAGACAGCATGTCTAGTAAAATTTAGTAACCCGATCTGGGCAATAAAATCGGTATCCTTTGGATCTCTCGGGATAACCGATAAAATGACAGCTCACAGTCTTAGGATCTAATTTCTTTAATTGTGGATTAAATATTCTGGCTTCCGCACGACAGCCCCACACACGTAAATAATTGAGTGTCGGTTTTCTTCCGGTCCATAATTCATAAGGTGTCTTAGGCACTGATTTACTAGGCACTCTATTGATTATGTGTGCAGCTGTTTTAAGTGCTTCAATCCACAGCTTAGGTGACAGAGTAGAGTGATTCAGCATACTGCGCACCATATCCATGAGTGTGCGGTTGCGTCGTTCTGCTACCCCGTTTTGCTGAGATTCTCCAGGCATGGAATATTGGGCAATAATCCCATGTTACTGGAGATACAAGGCAAATGGACCAGGAATTTGCCCAAATGGAGCGTGTTTCCCGTAGTATTCACCACCACGGTCCGATCTCACAATTTTAATTTTAGCATCATGCTGATTCTCCACTTCAGCTTTAAATATCTTAAATTTCTCAAGAGATTCGGAACGGTCGCTTATGGGGTAAATATAACCATAACGGGAATAATCATCTGTGAATGTTATAAATGAATCAAATCCATCCACAGATGTCACCGGGAATGGTCCACAAATATCAGTGTGAATTATTTCTAGTGGACTTGAGCTCCTAGTGGCTCCTTTCTTTATTGTTTTAGTGAATTTTCCCTTAATGCAATCTATGCAATGATCCGCGTCAGAAAAGTCTAAGGGAAGGAGTATCTCTTCTCTTATGAGACGTTCAATTCTCCCCCTAGAAATATGGCCTAAGCGACAGTGCCATAATTTCGACGACGTCTCATTTATCACATTCATTACTTTATCATTGCAGGCATTATTAACATTCAGGACCATATCATCCAAAGAGAGCAAGAATAGCTTATCTCGCACGAAGGCGAAGCCAATCACTTTATTATCTAATTTAATGTAACATATTCTCTTTGAAAAATGACAGTCATAACCAGTTTCTGTCAACACTCGAACAGAAATGAGGTTTCTCTTAATTGAGGGAGCAAATAAAATATTATTTAGAATTAAATTGTAGCCACTAGGGAGTCTAAGTGCTAGGTCTCCAACGGCCTTCACTTCGATCTCCGCTCCATCAGCTACTCTTAGGATTCGCTCCCCCTTTGCTACCGCCTGGACAGTAGTCAATCCCTGCAATGAGTTACAGACGTGCACAGTGGCACCTGAGTCAACCCACCAGGTATTAATAGAGAATTCAGAGTAAAATAACTCATTAACATTTGATATTTCATCAATCTCATTTATACCTTTCTTAGCTAGCCACTCTCGGAAGCGTGGACAATCCCTCTGCCAATATCCATCTTTACTGCAAAACTTGCAATATGGACTTGCAGTGATGGAGGCAGCTAAAGCTTGAGACTGAGGATGCGGCTTTGCTTGAGCAGTGTTACTCCCTCCAGACTTATGAGGGTGATATGGCTTCTTTCTGCCACTACCCAAGCTTTGGCCTTGATTTGTTTTCCTCTTGCCTTTAGCATGGATGAGGTTGAGCTGATCTTTAAGTTTCTGCTTATCAGCCTTTTGTCGCTCTTCCTCTTCCACTGAGTGGGAGATCAATTCTGCTACGGTCCACTTCTCTTTTTGAGTATTATAATTAATCTTGAAGGGACCATAGTCAGGACCAAGAGAGTTCAATATGAAATGCACTAAGAAACCTTCAGACAATTCCATGTCCATGGTCTTTAGTGTATGTGCCATATGAGTCATCTCAAGGATGTGCTTTCTTACACCACCTTTGCCATCATACTGGCTGGTGATCAGCTTACTTATTAAGGTACTGGCATGGCTCTTAGATGAAGTCTTAAAATTCTCTTCAATGTTTGCCAAGTACGTCTTAACATCGTTTGAGTCCGTAATCCCTCCAATAATTCCTGGAGCGATAGTACTCTTGATGTACATGAGAGACATTCTGTTGGACTTTTCCCAAGAGGCTACTTTTTCTTCGTAACTCCACTTCGTATTATCATAAACTTCCTGACTCATTTCGTCAGTGTACATGGGCTCCTCAGGGGAGTCCTCTCTTAGTGCTAAGTCATAGTCCAACATGCCAAGATTCAATAGCACATCGTTCTTCCACTCAGCGAAATTTGTTCCATCAAGGGGTGCAACAATTTTAAGCTGCCCCAATGCTGAAAATAACCAGTGAAGAAAAAAAATATTAGTAAAATATTGCATATGATTAATTTGCGTTGGCTTAATTAATCACATGCGATGATAGGCTCCTTTTCTAAATTTAATCACCGTTGGGTAGAAAAAATTTAGAAAATATATGAAGTGACAAAAAAAATAATCCTTAATTACATCACCGTTGGGCAGAAATAATTAAGGAAATAATATTATTAATTTATTTGACATGAAATTATAATTAACGTTGGTCAAAAAATAATTTCACATCATAAATATTCTCTAGCAAAACTTCCCGTTGGTTCCATTCAGCTAGAAATAATTTTCAGAGTGCTTAGAATAATTTTCCATAATTTTTCAGCATTTTTAATGGCCAAGAAAGCATATAAAGGGATTTCTGTAAATAACAAATGAATAAAACAGTGGGAATTGATTTAATTTCAAGCGCGGGCGGGGCGCGAGGCCTGGGCGCGGGCGCGGGGCCCGGCGCGGATGCGCGAGCGCGGGGCCCGGGCGCAAGCGCGGGCGCGGGCGGCGAGGCCCGGGCTCGGGGCGCGGGCGCGAGGCGCCGGGCGCGGGGCGCGATGTCGGCCGTTCCGTTCGATTCAGATCGAACGGCTACGGTCATCCCCGCGTCTAATTTTGTTATCGCCGTCCGATCTCAATCCGACGGCTGAGATCAGTTTTTTTTTTACCGGATTAAATAAAATCGGCGGCGGCGGCCAAACCCTAACCCGAGCCCCGGCCGATCCCCTTTTTCTCCTCGTCTTCTTCCCGACGCGCTCGACGAGCAAGCGGCGGCGGTGACGGCGACGGCTATGGCGACGACGGCTAATGCCCGTCTTTCCTCTTCCCCTTCCCACCCCAGTTCTCCTCCCCGTGCGCTACAGCAACACCGAGGCGAGCCTCGGTCTCGCGCGGCCGAGCGACGCGCGAGACCGGTCTTGCGGGCAGCGGGATGGCTTAGCGGCGAGGCGAGGAGGTAGTTCCCGAGGCACGGATGCGAGCACATCGGCAGCGAAGACGACGAACCGGGTAAGATAATCCCGATTTCATTGTATTCGCGTTGATTTTAGGTCTTATTCAAATTAGGGTTCTTCAGATTTGGGGATTTTGCCGAGTTAATTGATAATGGCTTCACTAAAGGGATAAAGATTTTGGGATTAAATTCTAAGGGGTTTGGCTCTGATACCACAATGTTGGAGAAACTAAAAATTACAGTGTTGAATAAAATTGATTCACTGAGATTAATCCCCTTAGAAATTTAATCACCTATGCGGAAAAATAATTCTAATCACTGACCTGCTTGTGAAGCCATCTTGACTTGATTTCTTCTTCTTCTCTGCTTCCTCTTCTTCTTGATGCTTCTCTGCGTGTGTGTGCCGACGGACGGATTGATGAAGACGTAGAAGGACCTCACGAACCCCTTCTAGTGTGTTTTGTGGATCGGGCACAATTAGGGTTTGTAGTTGGAGACCGAGCGGCGTCCCGTTCTTCTCCAATTTCTCTTTTATATGTGCACTAGTGGGGCTCGGGGGTTTCCTTCGGTTTAGGAGGTTCGGTTGAATCCACCGATCACGGATTCTATTCATTATCTTATCTCTAAGCCGATAAAACAACCAACAAGAGATAGAGAGAGTTCACTCGAGATTCCGGTTTTGGATTAATTCGGGACAAATGATCTTTGAAAATTTGAGTCGAACTTGCATAGATTTGAGGCCAACTTTTAAGGGATTAATGGCTCATACATTATCAATCTATCGTGCATGTACCCATCAAAAGAAACGATACTCCCTCTGCCCAAAATAAACTAAGTTCTTGCATCTTGAGACAACTTTAATTATGAGAAAAAAAATAATAATGTCCCTCTTTAATAGATAAGTAGTATTAGCGCATGGGTAGATAAGAGGGATTAAAGGGATAATTTTTTGATTTGTGAACCGAGAATAGATAAAAAGGTAGAAATTAATTTATTTTAAAACAAAGTTTAAATTTTAGAAGTTGTGCTACTGCTCTTTCCGTTTTAAAATATAGCTATTTCTATATTATTTTGAAAAGATTTTAGAAATAGCTAGATTTTAAAACTTATAAAGTAGTATTTAACGAGAGAGTAATAAACGTCTCAGTATGAGAATTACTAGGAGCAGTACGTGATGGTGAAAGAATAATAATTAATTAAGCAGGAGTGTGTAAAGCGACGGGGGCATTGCAGACATGCGGCGCATCGAAGTAGCCTCCTCGTTCGATCCTTTGATTTTTATTGAGCACGTGGGTGTCAAACGACAACCTGCGATGGAGCCGCGGCTGCCAAACCATCGATGGATCGGATCGAGATAATAATAATAATAATAATAATAATAATAATAATAATAATAATAAAGTATAACCGCGCGTCCTCGACGCCTCGTGACCATTGACGGCCGTCGATGGAAGGAGGAGGGCGGCTACTTGCACGCCACTCTACCCATCGATCGAGGCATCATCCAGCAGGGACTCGACAAGACGACAACGAAAGGTCAGCATGCACGCACTCCTGCGAGGCTGATCTTCTGCTCCACCCTTCTCAGTCTAGCCACCTATTAGTTAATTAGTGATGTATATGTGTATGTTTAGAATGGGTACAAAAGTTCTATTCTCTTCATCTTAAAATATAAGGATATGTTTGGTTTGAGAACGAAGTGGGATGGATTAGATCCATTCCTGTTTTTTAGGATAAGTTGGTTCTAGTTTTTTTGTTTAGTTAGAGGGATGGAATGAACCTTATTTTTTATTTAGTTAGATAGATAGAAGGGGATGGAATGATCCTACCACCTGTTTGGATGGAAGGATGATGCTAGGATGGGCGTGGCCGGTCCGACCGGGTGGGGGAAGGCGGTCTGACCGCCACCCTACTAGAACTCCCTGCTCTGCTCCCGCCGCCGCACTCGCGTGGAGTCAGCCGACTCCGCTGCCGCCGCTGCGCAGGGGGAGCGCATCACGAACGCGTCGTTTACGGACACGCAGGCCACGGTGTCGACCCCCTTGGCGCGGAGCTCCCCGGTCTTGGCGACGAACCCGGGGACGTGCTTCTGGTGCAGGTGGGGTGAACGCGTCGGGGGACAGCGAACAAGACCACCTTCTTCCCCACCGTGAGGTCGCACACGGTCATCGTCTTCACCTCCCTGTCAAGCGAATCAAAGTAGGAGAGCGTTGCGTCGGGGAGTTTGTCTCCGACCGCGATGGTGGCCGCGGCCGGGGCTGCCGCGGACGCCGACACTGCCTGCCTCGACGCAGCAAAGAGGAGACCAGCGCGGAGGGGGGGGCCTGACGGCGATACGGCGGCGGGAGGCGAACAAGAGGGAGAGGGAAGGGGAGGAGAGGAGGAGCGCTTGCCAGCAGCCATGGCTGGTGGCGGAGAAGGCGGCGAGGGTGGAAGTGGCCGTCGCCGCTCCCTAGGCGACGCGCCCGCGAGGTGGGTCGACGTAGTCCGGCCGTTTTTCTCGGATCGCACCGTCCCGAATATTAGTGAAATAGTTCCTACTGGGTCTATCCCAACCTAGCAAATTCCTAAACCAAACACGTGTAAACATGGGATGGCTTCAACCTAACCAAATAAATCCTTGGAACCAAGCACATCTAACATCTTTTGGTTATGTATCCAAACAGATACATACAGATATATAATTAGAAGTTGTTATATTTTGATACGGAGGTAGTATTTAGCAAGCTAACACTTGACGTGTTATATTTATATTGAGATAGAAGAGAGAAAATCGGGTGTTTGATTTAACGCGAGCTCCAACACGCCCTAGATAAAAGTCTGATGGCCAGGGCCCATGACCCGCATGTTTCAGTTTGGACTTAAATGGATGTTCAGTAGGTTGCTAAACTTTAGCACGCAAAATGTTAGACCATTTGGCTCAACGTTGTAACTGTTGCTTTCGCCAGTTTTATCTAACTTGTCATGGCGAGAAAATTGTTAGCCACTCCTTTGACAAGTTTACCAAATAAGTATGGCAAAGCTAGGTTCATGCAGTAAGGTTGACACCATTTGCCATAAAAATATACTAAGGCTCCGCTCGGAAGTAACGGTTAAAGAAAAAAAATTTCTCGTTTTTTATGAGCACGTTATCTAAACTGCTAAACGGTGTATTTTTTTTAAAAAATTCTACATAAAAGTTGCTTTAAAAAATTATATTAATCTATTTTTAAATTTAAAATAATTAATACTTAATTAATCATATAATAATAGCTCACCTCGTTTTGCGTGACCTTCTTCTTCCTTCTTCCCTCGCCTTTAAACTATCCCTAAACTTGTCCAAAGATTATGTGCTCAAAATCTTTACTGCACTTTGATAAGCCTAAGGCACCATTCTCAGGCTGGTTTCGAACCTAAGTGAAGAGGGAAAAAACTTCTCATTTTCCATGAGCACGTTTTCTGAACTGCTAAACAGTATGTTTTTTTGTAAAAAATATATATATATAAAAGTTACTTTAAAAAATCATATTAATCTATTTTTAAGTAAAATAATTAATACTTAATTAATCATGTGCTAGTGGTTTACCTCGTTTTACCTAATTTTCTTCCTCTTCTCTCTTCCCTCACCTTTAAACTATACCTCAAACTGCTTATGGCATGAGCTTCTTTATCGATTTTCATGAACACGCTTCTCAAACTGGTAAACAGTGCGTCTTTTAAAAAATTTCTATACAGAAATCCTTTTACAAATCAAATAAATTTATTTTCATATTTTTAATAGTTGATACTTAATTAATCATGAGCTAATGACTTGCCACATTTTCCATGAGACAATTAGCTTAAGCGTAACTTCACCTTCAAACGGTTACACTTCTTTGAATCATTGACATGTGGGACCTAGTTTTCTATTGGGAATTATGCCACAACTATATGGCTACAAACAAATAATTGTCTAATTAGATCAAACTTGCTTAACCTTATATGTGGTAAACTGTGGTAAGTTATGACCGCAAAACAAATATACCCTAAACCAAACATTGTCCTAAGGGTCCGTTCGTATCTAAAGGATAGGATAAAAACTTTTTTCTCATTTTCTGTGAGCATACTTTCTAAGCTGTTAAACAGTGCGTTTTTTACAAAAATTTTCTACCTAAAAGTTGCTTTAAAAAATCATATTAATCTATTTTTCAAGTTTACAATAGCTAATACTTAATTAATCATTTAATAATAAGATATCTCGTTTTACGTAATCATCTTCATCTTCTTCTTCCATCATCTTCAAACTCACCCTAAGTCATAACTGAATTTTGATTTTATAATTATGTCTATCTTTTTCTCACCACTTACACTGTCTTTTTGGGCCCATTCAAAAGTGAATGTTGGGGATAAAAACTTCCTCTTTTCCGTGAGTACCTTTCCCAAACTATTAAATCGTGCATTTTTTTTAAAAAAATTTTTATCTAAAAGTTACTTTAAATAAATCAAATAAATTTATTTTTCAAGTTTGTAATAATTAAAACTTAATTAACCATGCGCTAATAACTTGTATCGTTTTACGTGCGCTAAAAATTTCAGCCAAACCTACAGTTTCCGAACTCAGCCTTAGACTATACTAGTAATTAAAAGAGTAAAAATTTTACCCTAAAATTATTTTTTTACATTGATAGTTGTCTTCGAAATATAAATCGAAGTCCGAAAAACGTCTTTCAAGTAGGACCTAAGAAGTGGTTTCTCATACAGTTCTTTTTGTGTGTACACCTATCTTGGAATCCTGCCTCCGCCTCTACTCTAGTCCACGTATGGTTGGAAGTGAGCGAAGAGGAAGAGAGGGGAACAGAAGAAGAACAGCGCAAATGAGACGAGGAGGTGAGCGGATCGCAGGCGCTGCATCGTGCCGGCCACATGCTCTACCCTGCCTGGCCTGCAATGAATGCATCCGCTCATCTAGCACAGCAACGAAGCTCCCCTCGCACGTTTCTCCTGGGCCTATAGCTGGGAAGCCAATATTGCATCTCTGCGGTGGTCAGGATGTGTTTGAATTTACTTACTGGCTTATAAGCCATAAGCAAAATAAGAAATATCATTAGCATATGATTAATTAAATATTAATTATTAAAAACTTAAAAAATAAATCTATTTGATTTTTTTAAGATACTTTTATATAGAAAGATTTTACAAAAAATACATCCAATTTTACGTTTTAGAAAATATGCTAACGAAAATCGAGAAAGAAGCTATAGGCAAAAAGTAGAAGTAAACACTTGCATCCATAAATACGAGCCAAGTTTAACCAAACACGCTCTTACCTGATGTTTGTTTGTATTTGTAGCTTATGGCTTATTTTCTATTAGTGTATTTCTCGAAATACAAAATAGTGTGTTTTTTATAAAAATTTTTTATATAAAAATATCTTAAAAAATTAGTTATATATATATTAAAGTTTTTAATATTTAATTAATTATATAATAATAATATTTTTTATTTTACGTAAGAGCTTATAAACTAGACACAAAGAAACGGTGCCTTAGATTAGTACAGGTAGGTACATGATCACCTTGAGGTAGTCAAGCTAGCCGAAGGCGGCTACAGGCAGCACGTGAGGCAAGGCAAGCGGCTAATTAATTTCATCAAAAAAAAGAAATATATATATAAAGACAAAAAGCGATCGATGCGACGAGACGTGGACGGGGTCGCCGTCGCGTGGTTCATCGAACCTAGTCACCGTCCGTCCGAGCGACCGGACCGATCGCCCAGAGCAGCATCTGACGGCGAATGATGCAAGTATTGGCAGGCAGCCGCAGGTGATGACGTCATTGCCGATTTCATCCGCCTCGGCCCCACTCTCTCGTGGATGTGATGGTAGCTGCTCCTGTCGCGTCGCGGTGTTGTGTGCTTAGTACGTACGTGGTCTGCATTGCTTTTGCGTGCGTATCACTCACTATCTCCCGCAAAGACTTTTTTTCTCTTTATTTATCCCATAAAATTTTTGTCCTTTTTATTTATTCTATAAAAATTTTACTATATCTTTAAAATAATTATTGTATTAAATTTTACTAAAATAAAGAACAAATGTATTAGAGTTTATAAAAATAAGAGACAAATGTATTAGAATTTGTTAAAGTGTGGATAATTACATTAAAGTTTGCTAAAGCGAAGAATATTATAATTTTTTTATTTTTATATTAATATGTGTGAAATGAGGAAAATATAAAATCTTTTTGGAAAGAAGATAGTAGTGCCTATATATTATCTTTTCAAGTACTCTGAGATTTACTCTCCAATATAAGCCTTAGAGATATAGTAGTAAAATATTTGTGTAAAATAGCCATCCAATCTATGATGATCGAGTAGATCGCTTGCTATACCGCATTGAACATCCGTAATTTCGCATACTACATTGAACGACTCAACAGTATTTTAATTTTTTTCTTTCTACTTATAGCGTGCTAGTCTGGAGTAGTTTTTTGATCCTCTACTTAACTCCATGGAGTTAGAAGATCCGGATCCATGCGTGATTTTGTCGTGTTTATGGGCCAATTCCATCACGCTTGCGGTGATTCTAGAAAAAACATGTCGTGCGATGAATAAGACGTGGCTTTAGTTAAGAATGGACCTCGATATCTCCATGTTTGCTATATGAATGGAGCTTTAATTTGGGTGTCTCAATGTTTGCTCTATGAAGAATAAATTACTAATTTTACCCTAAAATATAACTATTTCTGACTATAAATCTGGACAAGTATTTATAATCAGAAACAGTTATATTTTAGAATAGAGGGAGTAAAACTGAAGTACTCTAGGTACAATATCAGCTATTTAGACTCAACTATTGTATTGATGTATAGTGTATATGTTATATACTTAATTTTGGTCAAAAATTTTGGATGTATATTTATACATTATGCTATATATATACTCAATTTTTGGTCAAAAATTTGCGGTGTACAAATACACCCATGTCCTACTGTAGCTTCCCCCTGGCGTGGACTCGCCGGCTGGGACAAGAACAGAAGAAGCTCGATGCCGTCCCAAAGAAGAGAGGGAATAAGAAGACGGGGTCAGGTAATAAGGTGCACGCGTGAACCAGTGCCTCTGCACCATGCATGTGGTTTTGATATTATTTACACAAGTTATATACAAGTTCCATTGTAACTTCTATATATAACTATAATATATATTATATTAGAGTTATATTTAAAAGTTTTAGGAGATATTTTCTTTCGAAAATTATATTGCTAGTCTCTTTTCTTTTTTTCCTTTCCTTTTTCTCGCGTGAGCTGATCATTAATTAATGAGGCTCTTTACGCTACAATATCCTATTGATAGGAAAAACGTATTATGGGTGAAATCTAACCATTTAAATAGTATTTTAGTAAATAACGTGTTAATTATAAAAATTACCCACATTACCACTGAGGTATTTTAGTACAGAAAAAATGTTTCTATTCCAATCAGTTCGATCGGACGCCGATATCATCTCCTCTAGCACGAATCTCCGTGCGATCATATGGTAAGAAAATACAAAATAATCAGCCGAAAATAACTAACAAATTACATATATACTATTTTTTATTTTTTCCATAACACCCTTATACTAATTATACTAGTGATGTATAATACATATACTATAAGTGTAAGTTTTACTAGTATAGAACGAATCTGAATTATTAGATTACTAGTACGACCCATTAGCATATTCTAGCATGTTGCACTGTAAAGGGGCTCTTAATTAATATACGGATTTTGGATGTGATATTTCAATCCGATATTTTCTATACGACTAAAATACCCAAATCAATTAATATTTAGATTATCAGGAATTAAATTTTTTTCATCTATAATATTGCAAGGGTAACCTCACCTAACAAAAGAGGTAACCAAAAACCATATATACAGGTAACTAAACACGTTTTCGTTGTATGTAGTCATCCTATCCATCTCTCGTATAACAAACCAAACACTATCTTAGTTTATCCATGCTCAAATGGTACAGATAACCAAACACATCACTTTGCCTCCACAAACACTATGCCCAACTCAGCCTAGATGGCTCGTACGAGCCAGGCTATGGTGGTGCAAGTAACCAAACGGCCCTAAGGAAGCAGCGGCCAGCGAGTATACGTGTATTTAGCTTGAAAAAAATTACTTGCTACTAGGAGAATTTGGGGTTTTTCATATTTACGTGGATTTTGTATCTAATTTTAAAGGAATTATCTAAAGATCTGTCTATAGTTTTTTTTAGAAAAATCTGACAATATAACTAGTACAATTATAGTAGTGTAATCACACTATATTTATACGTAATTACGTTATAATTTGCATATATACATCTCAGCGCGATTTGATGGTCAAAAATCTGACATAGCGCATGTGATTTTTATTTCCCATCCTGCCTACCCATGAATCTCGACGCGCTCAGACGGTAAAAAATCGGTCAAAAAATCAGTCAGAAAAACTTGCGACAGAAATATTGCAATTCATTTTAGATTCTGAAACGAGGAGCTAGAGATTTTTAAAGTAGTTGTAGGTGACAGGGCCAAAGTTTATCACAAGATGGAGATGGTTTCATAAGGCAGATAATGTTCAAGAGGTTGTTTTATTTCTCAAAGTAAAAAGACAAAAAAACCAGATAATCCCTTTGGAGAGATTGATGATTATTACTATCACTTGTTTTAAGCTGTTTGTTAAATTCATTTATCAAAATATTTATTTGTATAATTAAGTAGATAATTCGTAGGTAATAATCGGGTGGATTTGTGGCTAATTTTAGAATCTAAGGCTCCGTTCGAATGTAAGAATTGGGGGTGAAACCCTTTTGTTTCCTGTGAGCACGTTTCCTGAACAGCTAAACGGTGTGTTTTCTATAGAAATTTTGTATATAAAAGTTGCTTTAAAAAATCATATTAATTTATTTTCCATGTTTGTAATAGCTAATACTCAATTAATCATACACTAGTGGCTCACCTTATTTTACGTGATCTTCTTCTTTCTCCTTTTCTCTTACCTTCAAGTACTCCCTAAAGCAAGGAGCTGGAAAATTTTGAAGTAGTTCCAGTGACAGGGTCAAAGTTTATCATCAAGATGGTTTCATGAGGAAGCAGGGTCGAAGGCAGGAATTCAAGGTTGGGGGTGCCGAGATTTTTTCAGAGATTCATAGTATGGTATGATCAGAGTGTCAGCGAGACAACGATGACACCATCATGTCTTCGGTGGGAGGCTTTTGGTTTATAAGGGCTATTTTATTATTAAAAATTATTACATATGACATCTAATGTGCTATTAAATTAAAGATAAAAAAGAGGCTTATTAAAAAATATTATATATAACATTAAATTGAAGATTCAATGGAAAGACTTTTGGTATATGAGACCTAAAAGCTACCACATGTTTTGTATAATATGCCATCAAATTAAAATCCAGTAAAGCTAAAAGAAAAAAGAGCATCTAATATGCCATTAAATTGATACAGTGGAATTTTAATATATTAATTAATTGAAGATCTAATGGAGATCTAATATGTCATTATAAACTGAAATCGAATAGAGGTTAAAAGAAAAAGTATTCAAGAAATAGAGGTATGCAGGCAGCCTGCATCAACCATCTCGCCAAAGAAGTTCTGTGAATGCCCTTTTTAGTGGCGGGGGGCGTCGACGGGGGTTGCCGGAGAATGCCTTGTCTTGGGTGTCCGACATAAACTATCCGATCGGACGTTCGTGGAGGACATCCTTACTTATATGCATATATACATATAACATTTTATTAAACTTTAAATAACTTTTTCTTATAAATTATCTATCTGATTTATGATCCGATTATATCGTTGAATTCGTTGCAATTAAATCTTAAAAAAAAATCTTAGTTGATTATATTCTGATGAAAGAAAAATATATGTTTCAACCATTACAATTCGATGTTTCATACACGATAGCGAAATATTTCAACGGGTATTTTAGTATATTTCACATTTTAACAAACCAAGAGAAATATCTAAAATATTTTTCACTGGTTGAAACGTATAGAAATTTTCTGTTGATCGAGTAGTGTAATATCTAAAATATTTTTATATATGTGATAAAACACCGTTCGATAATTTACAATTGTTGAATGTCAAGGCTGTAGTCTCGCCCGGGGTGCCAGGCCCACCCCGACACCCCCTTGGCTCCGCTACTGTGAGGAAGATAATGTCCACGAGGTTGTTTTATTTCTCAAAGTAAATGGACAAAAGAAAAAAAATCCCTTTGGAGCGATTGAGAGATTGATGATTAGTATTTGCTAAAGATGGGATGTGAGTGGATGATGGTCCATTGATCAAACCCACACATCTTCTCTCTTCACAAGCTGCAATCCCCTGCATTGGTGTAAACACCTCTGTTAATTAAGCTTTGTATTAAAAACTTAATATCAATAATCATTTTTACAATTACATAAATAAAATTACTCCTACCCAACCCAACCCAGTGAGGCTGAAGAATAATGCCGTGTTTGACATAGCTTTTTTAGCTGAGCTTATCAATGGTATACGAAAGGAGAAAGCTAATTAACACATAATTAATTAAATATTAGCTATTTAAAACATTTAAAATAAATTTATTTAATTTTTTAAAAATATTTTATATAGAAAGTATTTCAAAAACACGTCGTCTGCTAACTTAAAAAACATGGACACGACAAACAACAAAGTAGCTAAGCTAATAATCAATTTTAGAAACTTCTCTCTCTCATCAAGTTAATGACATGGCTACCGAATATGCCGCTGCTTCTCCTTCCTCTAGCCGCCGACCTCGACCTGACCCGACCCGCCCCCATGTCCACCTCCACCTTTTGACCCCTCTCCTTCTACGAACCTTCTCCATCTCCCACCTCCACGTATATATCCCCTCCGCCGCACACACCATCAATCTCTCATCCAAGAATCCAACAAAACCCCACTCCACTTTGCCCCCAAAATCGAGCAACCAAAGCAGCGCAGAAGCGAGATGGCGGCGCGGCGGGGACGTGAGCGCGACGCGGAGGCGGAGCTGAACCTGCCGCCGGGGTTCCGGTTCCACCCGACGGACGAGGAGCTGGTGGCGCACTACCTCTGCGCGCGCGCCGCGGGGAGGGCGGCGCCGGTGCCCATCATCGCCGAGGTCGACCTGTACAGGTACGACCCATGGGAGCTCCCCGAGCGGGCGCTGTTCGGCCGCCGGGAGTGGTACTTCTTCACCCCGCGGGACCGCAAGTACCCCAACGGGTCGAGGCCCAACCGCGCCGCCGGGACGGGGTACTGGAAGGCCACCGGCGCCGACAAGCCGGTGGTGCACGGGGGCAGGACGGCTGGGATCAAGAAGGCGCTCGTCTTCTACCACGGCAAGCCCCCCCGCGGCGTCAAGACGGAGTGGATCATGCACGAGTACCGCCTCGCCGACGCTGGCACCGCCGCCAAGAAGGCCGGCACCCTCAGGGTAAGACATTGATCCTTCTCGCCTCGAAAACTTCGTCGGGGTTGTTCGCCGGAGGGAGGATTCTGATGGTGCTTTTGTGGCCATGGCATGCAGCTGGATGACTGGGTGCTGTGCCGGCTGTACAACAAGAAGAACGAGTGGGAGAAGATGCAGAGCAAGAAGGAGGAGGACACGGCGGTGGCCATGGTGGCTCCGTCGCGGTCGCAGTCGTGGGGGGAGACGCGGACGCCGGAGTCGGAGATCGACAACGACCCGTTCCCGGAGCTGGACTCGCTGCCGGCGTTCAAGGACGACGACATGGTCCTCCTGCCCAAGGAGGAGGCGCAAGACGACGACTGGCTCATGGGGATGAGCCTCGACGACCTCCAGGGCCTCAGCTCGCTGCTGCAGGGGGACGACCTCTACGCCTCCTCCATGCTCGCGCCGCCGCCGGTCGCCGCGGCGAAGACGGAGCCATGCGGCGCGCCATTCTTCTGAACTCTCTCGCTCTCTCTCGAGGAGGAAGAAGGTAGCAATATCTTTGCCTCTATGTGACTGCACCACTGTATATAAAATTCAGAGTTTCAGACATGTTCAGAATTCAGAGATGGTTATTGGGTGTGTTCTTAAGTGCTTATTGGGTGGCTTAAATAAGTCACACGTAAAACGAGAAACGTTATTAGCGCGTGATTAATTAAGTATTTACTATTAAAAAGTTGAAAAATGGATCTATTTGCTTTTTTAGAGCTACTTTCATATAGAAAATTTTTGCAAAAAACACACCGTTGATCGTTTTGGGAAGCGTGCGCGCGAAAAACGAGGCAATAAGCCAACTCACTTAAGCAGTTGCGAACAGGGCCTAATCAGTGACTTGGACATAGGGATTGAGTTGAGCTCATCTGTCGGACAAGAATGATGCTGCAAATTTTTAAACAGAAAACATGAAGTTCATGTTTCACCCTTGATGAACATAATATAGCCCACAAACTCACAACCACACTCTTTCTGAGGAACAAAGTCCAATGTTCATCAGAGAACATGACTACTTCAGATACTACCACTAACTGATTACTGATTGTTACATATTTATTTGCATTGTCTTTGTTTCTCAAAGGAGAAAAGTCTATATTTTGTCCCTCAACTATGACATTGGACTGATTTTCTCTCCACTATAAAACCATTCACTATTGGTCTCTTAACTCTCAAAGCCGTCCGTACTCTACCCCTACATCCAAACCGAGATGGTCTTCGATTACGTGGCATCTTCGTGGAGTCCACATGGACAATGACGGAACAGCGGGGTGCACCACCATTCTTCTGAGCTCTCTCTCTCTCTCTGAGGAAGAAGGGAGTAGCATACTAGCATGGCCTCTGTGTGACTGCACCAGCGTATATAATTCAGCCATGTTCAGAATTCAGAGATGGTTAAGGATTTGATAGAAGTTGAGACCAGAAGTGAAATTGTTTGTAGTCAATGAGCTGAATTTGGTGATTTGGGCAGTTTTTTTTTACCAGTGGCCATCTTGTCACCATCAGATAGGTCGGGCGAACGATACCCTGAAGAAATTTTTTATTGGACTTTGGAAATACTCCGGTATGACGATTTGAGAAATAAAATTGTACGCGACAAAGATAACGTGAACACCGCTTTCATCCATGACGAACATAAGACGATACGTCTGACGAATGGAATGGAGTAGTAAATAGTTATGATATGTTTATTTGCTATCTATATGGTCTTGTCCTCAGAATAAATTTTGCTCAAAAATTTTTGCCAGGCCAAGATGGCTGCTTAATGATTGCAGATTTCATGGTTTAAACTGTTGGAATATAAAATGAATTATTCATCTTTCCCATCACTTTAGGATTTTGGGTTAAATTGATCGGTGCATGCAACTCTATCAAAGACAGAAGTCTCGAGTTCAAATCCTGGCTGACGTGCAATTAAATAAAAATTGCAGCTCACTTGTAATCCACGCTTAAGACTTAAGGGGGTTTTGTGTGCTTTCTCCATCAGTTTTTAGGTTTTTGGGTTGAACTAGTCGGTGTATGCAACTCAATATGGTGTTAAATAAAAATTGTAGGTGAGGGAGAGTGTTGGAATATAAAGGCTTTTGAGTTGAACTGGTCGGTGCATGCAACTCAATATAAACAAACCTCGAAGCATGGAAAAATCGATGCAGAATCAAGGTCAGTGCTGCCTTCGTCCTTCAGGATTCAGGAAGGCCAAATGGCAACAGTGCCAGGCAGCAACTATCATCAAGCCTAAACATGTACCAGGCAAGAGATTACTGGCTACACAATGTGGTCAGGTTTATCTTTCCCTTGAACAAGCAAGTTACAGTGGAACAACTGGTTCAGAATTCAGAGCTCTGTTTTGGGTGACTGTGTACTGTATGCAGTTCAGAGTGTCTTGTTCAGAATTCAGAGAAGAAACTTTAGTTAGTTATATAGTATAGCAGTGGTAGTAAGATAGTGGTATAACTAGTATGGATGCTGATTAAAGGATTGGATTCCAATGCAATCATCATCATTAGAGCTGTGACAAGCGATTACATTCTTTCCATTCTGTTTTACTTATTTCTGATTGACCGAGTTCACTTTATAGAAGTGAGAAAGAGAAGTTCAGTTAGTAGCAAGAGATTCAGTGACCGGGCTCATCTGCGGGACAAGAATGATGCTGTAAATTTTGTATACAGCAAATGTAGTGTGCATATCTCACAACCACACTGTCTCAGAGAACAGAGCCCAATGTTCATCAGACCATGAATACTTCAGATACTACTACTAAGTATTAATAATGGCTTACTGATTATCACATATATTTATTTACATTGTCTCCTTTTTTTTCTTTCAAAGTCTGTTTTTGTCAAATCATCTTTCCAGATGAATGTGGCTGCTCGATCGCTCGAATACTGCAGATTTGATTTCATGGCTTGAGTGCACCTTGAACAAACATGCACGCAGAATCGAATGCAACCTTCTTCAGTTACAGATCCTACAGGTTTTGTAGTAATCTGTGATATCCTTGCTACGTCAAGTCAGGATGGCCGAGTGGTCTAAGGCGCCAGACTCAAGTTCTGGTCCTCTAACGGGGGCGTGGGTTCAAATCCCACTTCTGACATTTATCTTTTTATTTTTTATTTCTCAGCTTATTTTTTTTTGTTCCTAGCATTGACATTTATTTTTTATTTCTCAGGTTTTGTTTTGTTCCTAGCATTTTTTTGCCATGTTATTTTTACCTGGTTCTTAGCGAATCTGTGAAGTTCACATTTGAACTTGTATTCATGGAAAAAAAAAGAGAGGTGTCCATATAGTTCTAACAATGAGATGCAACGATATGCTCAATTTTGAGCCAGAATGTGCCTACTTGATAAAATTTTGAGCTGGCAAGTTCGTCGATGCAATTTACTCGATAAAATTCTTCATCTCTTGATACTACCAGTCCATTCCATCTCTTAGGCTGTTTATTCTTGAGGTGGATTTCCCCCGTGATAATCTCATTTGCTGCAATTGCATTTAGAATTTCTGGCATTTATCTAACTGTTATTCTTTTTTACCCAAGTTGCTAATGAAGATATTACTATTCTGTTTCAAAGAAACAAACAAGCCGTTTGATTGTTCCACGATGCTGCTGCATACCTGAGTGAATTTGATCCTTATCCACAAAGGCGAAAATTGCAAAGTAACTACAAAATGAAAATATTCAGGTGCGGGTTGCTGTCAGGGTGATGGTGATGACAAATTATTTCCTGGTTTCAGCATTGCAAGCTGATCTGATTCTGTCAAACGTAAGCAGTAGCTCCCTTTAATAGAGGATAAGAAATATTGAAGTTCATTGTGCTAGACTGCTCTCTTGATCCAACATATTATCAACTAGCAGACCATGTTAATGTTGGCGCAGATACTATGAATGCTTTGATCTAGGAAGCGAGATTTTATTGTTTTACATTTTGATACCTATTCCTTTGATTTGAACAGAGTTAGTATAATGAAGAACTTTGCTAGTAATGTCCCCCAAACTTGTCTCTTGAAGATTTCTAATCAAGCCACAATTGAAATTACAATCTAATGGTAGAGTGACCGTTAACTCTTGGTTAATCTGTCGCTAGTTTTAGTTTTGCTATTTTGCAACTCTCCAGTTGAAAGCTTGAATGCGTTAATATTGTTTGGATTTACTTCAAATCATTGTTCAACGGTTCAACCACAGCAAGGGAAGGAAATTCGGGCATTTAAATTTTGCAAGTACTACAACCACACATGATGAAATTAGGACTACTCATTCAACTGCAGTCAATTTCTCTTAGTAGTAAGGGATTGAGATCTTCTGACATGAATTCCCTCTAACGTGGTCACTGACATATGGAGCCCACATGTCAGCGACCATGTTCTTTTGACTTTATATCAAAGGATCTCCATTCAGATAGTAAGCGGAACACCCTTAGTGTGGTGATGGAGTTATGGCTATATGTTTTCACACTGTTGGTGTGTTTAAAGATTATGCACACAGTACTTCCACTCTAAATTTGTAAGGTCCACATATTTCTCTCATCCGTATGTGGAGTGAGGTCCACTTGTATATGATGGTGTGCGCGTCATTCATGAAATAAAAGAATGATGTACATGTACAACTTCTATTTCAACCTATATATAATGTCTACATTACAGCATGCAGTCTGCTCCAAATGCTCATAAGTCATAATCTCATATTCTAGCTAGTCCTCTAAATTCATTTACTAGTTTCTTTTATACAAATGGATACACGCGAAGGACTCTGAGGATGTCCCTTATATTTGCATATCAAGTTAGTTCTCTTAGATGGGCTGCATTGCACAACAGGTTTAGGAGGTATCGGGTTCTTGCAATTTCTCATGCAATGCAGTAGAATCACTCCACAAGAAGACATTGTCTAGACGAAGATATTAAAGAGGGTGTCTTCCTGTTTGTTAAGTTACACCACCATGAAGGACGGAGCTCCCATCTGGCTAGAAAGTTACCGAGTGTCCATCCTCAGGTAAAATTACCTAGTTTGTAGATGAAACACTCATTGATTCTGTTAACACTAGAAAATAAATTGGAGGGTTTGTTCCATCAACTTAGGTCTATTTTTATTTTTGCAACAAACTTAATTATTGTATGCGTCTTATGGCAGAAGCTAGATACGTAAATTATTTCCATTATCATAAAAACTGATTTATGGAGTGTCTCCAGATAGCACATGATAACTCCAAAAAATTAGGAAAAAAAAAATCCTTGTGTGTCCTCAAATTTTCGCTCATCTCTTTGATGCCGCTAAGTTTTGCCTTATTTCCTACATGTTCATGAGTTTTTGGTTTAATCCCTTATATACCAATATTCATTCTGTTAGTTGACCGTTAGATTTCTCTGAAATAACTATATTGCCCCTCATTCATACATAAGTGCTACCTTGTTATCGAAACATGATATAAATGATGGAAGGGAACAAAGTTGCTTGACCCAAAATTTGAAAACGAAAATTTAAATTTTTAAATGATTTGCAATCAAATTTAATGAAATTTCCAAAGGGGAATTACACAAATCACCAATTTTCTTTCTCTTCTTAGAAACCAAATTTCAAAATCAACTTCAACTAGATTTGAATAAATGTTTCAATGGAGAGAGACAAGTGAAATTACCCTTTAAAAATTCATTAAATTTAATTAAAATTCATTTTGAAATTTAAATATTGTTTTTTTTCAAATATGGAGAGAAATAATTATATCCCTTCCAATTTTGTTAGAGCTGAAATTGTTTTAAGCTTGACAATTATGTTTTTTAATCTAGCACTTATATATAAGCAAGGGGACAATATAGTCATTCTGAAAAGATCTAATGGTCAACTCACCTTCAACAAACGGAATGGGAATAGACGAGATCAAAATCAAAACTCATGGGCATGTAGGGGATAAGGAAACTCGGGGCCATGGAAGTGATTGAGTAAAGTCTCATAGGCACACAAGGAATTTTCTCAAAAATGTATACCAAGTGTTTCTTTGTTACGCTAGGGAACTTGATAGGTGACGCCTCCACCCAAGACCTATTTTATAATGTAAGTTTTGATACCTCTTAATAACTCCTTGGTGATAAGGTGTCACGCCTAGAAATTCACCAGAATTTCCAAAGCTAATTTATGCATTAAATCCTCGTCCAGGAATCAGTCGAGGTACACAAATCGACAATTTGATAAACATAACCAAAACGTAATAACGATAAATACTTATAGAAGAGACGCTTAGCCCTCACACAGAAGAAAACTGTAGCGGAACAGCAACTAGCGTAGCTTCAGCACCAAACCACAAGCAGCTCAACTGGGGTATAAGCCAAACACCAAACTTCTCCTCCTCGCAAAGCTTCACTCTGATGATTACAGTAATACAAGACTGAGTACCACCCACCATACTCAACAAGCTACACTAGAAATGCAAAATAATGTAACATGGTTCCAAAGGAAAGGCATAGTATGGCTTATTCACATAAATGGCATTTAAAATTGTTGCATCTAAAAACATTGAAAATAGTATAGTTTAATTATTAATTAATATTTAACCATCCACTGAACAGCACTCCAATGTAGCTCAAGCCAAAAACCATAACCCTTCAAACTGGAGCTATCAAGTTATCACCAATTATCATCATTAATGATTAGTGTGGGACTAATCATAGAAAACATTGCTAGGCTTGCCCATAATTGCGGACACGGCTATTCGAACAATTTTACTCTGGCCAGAGATGTACCAATTTACCCACAAGACAAAATCTCAACATCATGTCAGCCATGCATCGCGATACCCGAAAGTACCCGAATAGAGATTATGACAGGACCCTTCGTATAACATGCCCAACAGAATGGCCACCGGCCAAATCCCCAGTAGAGGGGGGCACAACCTCCAGGCTAAAGAAATTCTTGGCTCCCAAACATGAGCTTATTGACACTGTCATATTGGATTTATTGACACTACCACATATTAACTAAACACACTATGGTGCCTCCTGCTGGGACATGCTACACTACAAGTCCAGCCGTTGTCTATTCTGGCTTGTGGTTAGTACGATAAATGCTTTGCAACAGGTAGTCCGCGATCCAGTCCTTAATTATCATAAGCACCACTAGCATCATCACAATCCTGGTGTTCACAACCCACCATCAGTCAAGTTTTAGTTGGCATATTAATTAACCAACCACGACCAACTGTCGTAAACATATAGTCTTTAACCATTAATTATCCGAAGGTGAATGAATAGTTATCTCACATAAAATGACGCTAAAGTTTCTATGCATTGGCTAAGCAGAACCTAAATAATCTAGCTAGACAATTAATTAAACATTCAGCTAGTCAATATTAATCACCCAGGGTATCAAGGAACATGTATCAATATCAAAATAGCCATAATAGCAAGGAAATATTGGATAATAATAAGTACCTATATAATGACATTCTAAAACATTGCATGCAATAACATTAAAATAAATAGTTTTCACAACTTGGATCAACGTGCTCAAGGGGATTGTCTTGTGACTTGCCTTACAATAATAAAGTCTCCACTTGATCGTCTGAACTCTGCTGCGAACTTCACTTCCTTCCGAAACGGCGAAAATACGCGACTACACGTAAAACGAGAAAAATCCCTAAGAAACTCCAAATAAACAGTACATAAAAATATATAAACAGGTAGATCATGATTTTAGATGAATTTAGGAAGAAGAACGGGTCGAATCGGAGTTCGGATGAAAAAGTTACGGCCTCCAGAAGTTTGAATACAGAGAAAATCCGAAAAGAAAATAGAAAAAGAATATTCTCGGAATATTCCCTCGAAAAATGATTATCTAGGATTTATTTTTAATAGGAAATTGGAGTGGGACCCATTAGTCAGAGAGATGGCCTATGTAGATTGGGTCTATGGACTTGGGAAGAAAGTAGCCTCGGTGGACTAGCTGAGGAGGCGGCCATGTGGACACAGAGATGAGGTGGCAATGAAATAGACGGTGACTCAGCTGCTAGGGCTAACGTGGCACCAACGAGATCTAAGGAAAATCCGACAGTTTGGCTTAGATCGGAGGCGATCGAACGGCTTTGGACTATCTTGGTGCTTTATGAAGATCGGACGGCGGTGATTTCTTCAAGGTTCATCGGAGGGCCGAGATTGGTTGGACGTCCAGACACCGAGGTCCACACGTCATTGGCAAAAGGACCCTATCGGTGGGACCTGCCAGACAGCGGCACAGGGCCGGCGAGCGCAAGTCCACCCCATGGCGTGACGCGGCGAGGCCGAGGGGATGATGCACGACAGCGCAAAGGCGGGCGACGTGTCTGCGAGGGGATGGCGGAGCGACGGTGTGGTGGCTACGGCTGACGGTGACGAGCTGCGGCGCGCTGGGGAAGGAAAGAGGGGCGGATGGCAGCAATCACAGAACGGCTGGCGACGTCAAGCATAGATGACGGCAGCGACAGGAAGGAGGCGGGTCGAGGGGCGGTGGTGCAAGGCTCACCGGTGGCGGTCGTCCAACACGAAGACGACGATGGCCACGTGACAACGCGAACGGCGGCGGCGGCTGACGGGAAGAAGGGCGGTGCGGCACTGGATGGCACGGGCAGCCCTCACGGGCCCTCATGGGGAACGGGGAGATGACAGTGGCGGTGGATATTTATAAGGGAGAGGGGATGAGAGGGCGGCAGCGGCGGCGCTGCAATTCCCTCGAGATTTGCGGCAGTAGATGCGTGAGGGAGGCGGCGGCGGCGGCAGTGGTGTGGGCCGAGGTCGGGCCGAGGAGAAGACGCGAACCAGGCCTAGGAGAGCTCGGGCTTGGCTGGCTCTTGGCCTCTAGCAGAAAAGAGAGAGAGAAGGAAGGGAGGAAGAAGAAGAGAGGAGGAAGATGAATAGTAAAAAGAAAGAAGAAGAGGGTGAAAAAGGAAAAGGGTGAGAAGGGGAAAAATAAAAAGGAAAAGAATGAAGGGGTTTTTCAGAAAAGATTCCAATTTTGCAAAAATTGGAATTTTGGAGATTTAGGGAATTCGAGGAATATTTTTTTGTCGAAACTTGTGGGAATATTTGGAACTTTGGAATAGGTCAAATATCGGGGTGTACATACATACACACACACACACATATATATATATATATATATATATATATATATATATATATATGTATGTATATATATATATATATGTATGTATATGTATATGTATATGTATATATATATATATATGTATATACGGGGGTATTTTCTAGGACTCGGAAAAAATGGGGCTATTTTCATGGTGATTGGAAGATTGGAATATTTTGGGATTATGGAAATTCCAGAAATCCAGAGATATTTCGATTATCAGAAATATCAAAATAACACCACATGGAACATTGCGGTAATACGGGATTCGGAATCAAAATCAAGGGGATTAGGTGGATGTGTTGATGAGCATTTTGAAGCTAAAACGAGGTATATATGTAGGCCCGAGCAAGAGAAGAAAACAAGGACACACAAATATTCAAGGACAAAGTCCCTAGAAATCCACGTGAAAAACTCAACTTAAATAGAAAATGTTGAGTTGAACACGGCATGTAAAACATTTAAGTGTGCTTCCTCTCTTTCGACATATATAAATTCCTCATGGCTTTGCGCATATGCACCCATTGTTCACAGTCATCTCGTTGGTCTTATTCTAAGCCTATACCGATATGCACATGTCTTTGGCATCTACAATACATATTTATTTATTAGGTTCCTTCTAGCTTAGTAGGCTTAGGAGGGCATCGAGAAGTTTGGATTCACGTTACAGGTGCTTCCTAGTATTGTAATACGCATGCTCCAAATGGCTGAGCAGTAGGGCGGTAGGTGGTGGTAAATCTAAACTTGTGCCCAACCACAGAGATGAGAATACTATGGTTTTTGACATGAAGGACTAGAGAAAGGTAGAGAACCTCCGTAGTTACTATTCTTGTAAAGTGATCCTTGTGTTAATAAACAATTTCTTGTACATAAGAATGAACTGGCTGTTGGCTCATATAATGTCACAAAATATTTTACTAGTGTTCTCGGATACAACTAGCTTAATGTGTAATATTATCATGTGCCTCTTAGCAAATCATGGCCATTATTAGGGAATAACGGGCTGGGACTGGATGACAAAGATCTTTACCTCAGCTTCCTCTTCACTACTTCTTAATGGGGTTTCAAGAAAAATTTTTACATGTAAAGGAGGAGTTAGACACAGTGATCCTCTTTCTCCTCTGTTATTTGTTTTGGGAGTTGATCTTCTATAGTCAGTGGTAAATCAAGCTTATAGGAAGCACATGTTGACCATGCCTATTCCCACGCCAGATGATGATTTCCCCATTGTTCAATATGCAGATGACACTCTTCTTTTTACTAGTAATATATCCGTGCTAATACTACGGCAACGTTTGGAACAATGATATCAGAACAACAAATTTACAAGCAGTACTATAAGTGATAAAGCAGACAAAAACATCTACCAAAATGACAGTACACCGGAAAAGCCATAACAACTTTTTATAACACAAGTTCGGAGAAAATTATATCGATATTATGTCAAATACATATAAAGATTATTACAAAATTGGTCATTGTTGTACTACTATATTTTATCAAAGCCACTTGGAAGAAAAATATCAGCTGCCAAGACATGGCAACCAACATGATGAACAAATGATTTCATATCATTGGAACCATAAGCCCCCACTACTTCACAACCGAGCTTAACTCCTGCACTATAGCTAAAAAGCCCTTCTCGGCCACTTCACAAGTTCACATGAACAAAACACGATGTTATAAGGAAGCAGCCACTTTAAAAGTGCACCTTGTAAATGTTATAACCAACAATTGAACTTTCACAGAAAAAATTACTAAGACATTTCAGAAAAACTCGTATATTCAAATTTTACTCAACAGAAGTCTAGTGCCATCATTTTGAAAATAAGATGCATCACGGATTTGTAGCAGTTCTTACCTGTTGAATGAGGTCTATTAGATCTGTTTGAATTAGTGATGTCACCAATTTCCTGCAGAGACAATGATAGTTGATGCCTTTGCTTATATAAATGGATGGAAAGACAACATGAAACAACATATGCAGGGGGTACTTTTAGTAACGAAATCCTGAGTTTTCGAAATTTTTTTATTAGATTACTGATTGGGACATGCTTTACCTTTTGAAAATTGGAGTTTGGATAGCAGTCCAAATTGGCAGATTGTTTAAAAGAAAAAAAAAACAAATAGGCAAGGATCTTTGAGGCGCATAAAAGAATACCTTACTGTTTTTCATTCAGACTGAGCACAATTGAAGTATGCACAGGAATAGGAAATTGCAGACTTATCTACTGAGTAGCACAGGCACAATATCTCTTGCAACTTTGCAAGTAGGAAGTTCAGAACAATGCTGAAATATATTTAGTGGGAAAAGGTCAAGGAGGCTGTCTTACACATGTTGACGCACATTCCCACGCAGCCGCTGTTCTCCAAGTGCCTGAATGAATTCCCTGGAGATGGAAGCATAAAAGGTTTGCTTACATCTCACTCAATAATTATGTAGAAATCTGAAATGGATTTATACCAGTTGCTCTATATATACCTGCATTTCTTTTTCAGCACTCCACTCTTTTGCCTCACTCCATTGACCTCAACCTCCACAACCTGAGAAATCAATGCACATGAATGATTAGTTGAAGAAATAGTTGTTCTCTGAACAGTAAATCACATATAAAGAAAATGAAAGCCAGGCAGAAGCAGTAGTAAGAGATGTGAGAAGTGGACGAAGGGGACGCTGAGCACGGTGTTGATCATTGCAGGCCCAGCGTGTTGGCAGGAAGAGCTCGGTGGGGAAGCATGGAGAGGAGCACCTCGCGGATGGCCTCTCGCTGCTGCGCACGCGTCAACCACACCACCACCCGTCGCGACATGTTCACAAAGCTCTCGTAGTCCCACTTCCACACCGCCCTCTCTTTCTTCTTCTCCTTCCCGCCGGCGTACTTCTCCATCTTGCGCGCGAACAGCCCCATGAACAGCCATATTATTAAAATCAGAGATAAACCAAATGAGCCTGCTAAAATGGCAGTGAAAAAAATAAATTCTTCTGATCTTCTTGTTGTCCACATCTCGCACACTCGGTCTAATGGCACTAAATCTCTTGTGAAGGTTCTCCACTATTGGCAAAGCTTTTCTAAGAATAAGTTTGCTAGATATAAAAATTTATGGAAAAAATGTACCATCACTTGAGGCAAAAAGAAAAAATAAATCCTAATCAATTAAATAAACTTCACTAAAAATACAGTAGCAGCAGTTCATGGAAATCAAATGACCTTATAATTCAAATGTCTGCTCAAGGAGAATTAAACATACAGGTTATCAACTATCACAATTCACACTTATCTGATACTCCTGCTTAATTGAAAAAAAACACGAAAGGTATCAACTATCACAATTCACACTCATATTTAATGGTGGAAGCTAATCAGGAGCTAATTTGCTTAATCATAACACGCTTGTAAGTCGTAACAGTTAGATACCATTCCCTAAATTAACACCTGACACTGACCTGAAGGAGGCAGCTGAAAAATACAGAAAAAGGCTTCTGAACGCCATAAAAAATTTAAAGAAAAAACACAACTTAGCTAATTAATAAGGAGTATGTTTTACTACCCTATGCACGGCGCGAATGCTGGAGTCACAACACGCCACATGGTGGGACTGACTGCCTGAGAAATCGCTTTGAGGCACGCATTGAAAAATTACCCTATACGCAGCGCGAACGCTGGAAACAATGCAACTACATACCTTGCACAGAAAGGCATGAGAAGGGACTTCGGTGTAGCAGATAATTTGGCAGACTTCACCACTGACTTTATTTCAGTATATCTTGCATAAGTTCAATTCCATTTTTTCATCAATTTGTCCACTGCAGAAAAGTAGCAGCACAAATTATTACAAATCACGAAGTAACACTTTTTTTAAAACTATTTTCTCTACGAATAATCAAAATTTCACATAAACATGTAATGGATTAACTACTAAACAAATGGTTGTGTTTAAATTAAAACACCAATTTTCTTCAGAGAACTAAACTCTCTGAAAGAAGGGAAAAAACAGAGATAATGGTAATTCCAATTTCCAAACAAAATATAAGAGGCATTACTTCAGATAAGGTCAGAATATGAATAAAAAGAACATCCACTGCGCCATGTATCATCTTCTCTTTCTCCAGGAGAAGGATGGATTACTGAAAGTGGAGCTGACTCCTAATAAATTTCCATCCTGCAACTCAGCCTCTGCTAACTTTACTTGGGAGGCCTGCTAAGCAAGAAGCCATTAAATGAAACCAAGGTTGGGCTAAGTGTTGTGAAAATCTGCATGAAATGCCATATAACATTTGATTTACCAGGAAACATACACTACCAGAATTTGGAATTTTCGTGAGGGTTAAAATACCCTCACGAAAATAGGAATACCCTCACGAAAATATTTTCGTGACGGTCTACCCTCACGAAAATCCCCTCACGAATCAGAAGCCAGGAAAATATCCTTTTCGTGAGGGTTAACCGTCACGATATTTCGTGACGGTGCTCACCCTCACGAAAATTGACCACCCGGCCGGTATTTCGTGAGGGTGCTCACCCTCACGAAAAAGGACCGGCACCCTCACGAAAAAGGACTTCCCGCTTAACTTCGGAGTTTTAACGGGATCCTTGCTTTGTGCGGGTATAATCACATGTGAAATATTATGCTACCGGTTAGGTCTAGTGCTTTCTTGTCGAGTGAGTAGATGGCACCGTATGCTATTTTCGTGAGGGGAAAATTATTTTCGTGACGGTGCACCATCACGAAAATCACAATTTTCGTGACGGTGGGCCAAGCACCGTCACGAAAATATGTTTTCGTGAGGGTTTTTGATGCACCCTCACGAAAATCAGGGTGCATAAAAACCCTCACGAAAATTCGTCACCCTCACGAAAATAGCGTTTTCTGGTAGTGATAAGTAAGAAAACTTGGTTATTATTCAAGCGGATAACAACATTTGTTAAGCATAGGCATACACTAATGATGTCCTGGGGTGAACATTAAAAATTTTGGTGAAACTTTTCAAGATATCTGAAGGGAAGAAGCTGCAGTGGCAGGTAGAAGACGACGCCAGAGAGATGTAAATATCAAATGAAACCCCAAATCCAAAGCAGATGCATATTGCAAGCATGCTGTCCTTACCAAATCAAAATGAATCCATTCTGAAATAGCACAAGAAACCAGATTCCTTAGTAAGTTAAATACGCACATGAACATTGTTGCTGAAATTGCATTACTTGTTTAAGGCATAAACAGGATAGGTTAACTTCTTGTGCACGCTGCATTTGCATTGCATGCTGCAAGGCAAGAAGCAGCAGGCAGCGGCTCGGGGATGGGGGCGCAGGTCCACGCGACGGCATGCAGAGGGATGGCCCAGGAGGCAGTGAGCGATCCACGTGACAAGGATAATCGGCAAGAGGCCACAGCGTGCGTGGGTAGAGACTGAGTCGGACAGTACTTGGATTTTATGTGGTTGAAGTTGGATTTTGTAAATTGTAAAAGGTTTGGAATATGAGGGATTTATTCCTAGTAGGATTAGGAGTTGTACTCCTAGTTTGTGTTAGATGTTTTGTGTATAAATAGATAAGGGGTTGAGACCCTAGAACGATCAATCTTTGGAGGAGAAAAGTTAGGGTTTAGTTTTGAGAGATGAGTGCTTTATATACACTTTGTAACACACTTTTATGCAATAAAGTTGATCCAATTCAATAGTTTATCAAGCTGTGTCTCTTTGATTCGTGAGCGGTCGGACCAGCGACAGGAGGATGGTCAGACCGTGATTAACAGGATAGTCTATCAAGTTTTGGGGTTTTTTTATTTCTGCTAAAAGATTTGGTTGTTTGGTTTTTTTCTACCATTCATTCCTGTTTGGTAGGCTTGGTTTCTTATGTTCGATCCTACAAGTGGTATCAAGCCATATTGCTCTTTTTGATCTTAACTGATCTTGAGTTTTCGCCATGCTAATAGATTTTTTAACCAAGCCTATGTTTTTGATGAAGTTGATTTTTAATTTTGAAAACAACGCAATCATTTATTATGTCCTAGGGTTATGATATTGGCAAAAAGTTCTAATCCTTATGATATTCCTGAGGCTATAACTGTATGAAACAAAATTGAATTTGAAAACAATTGTAAAGCTAGGAATATGATTTTAAGTGGTGTTTCTCACTCAGATTTTGATCGGATTTCTTATTTTGATACTGTGTACGAGATGTGGAATGCCCTATCTGATTTTCATGAAGTTTCTTTTAACATCAAGGAAATACGCAAAGATGTGTTTAAAAAGATATTTGAAAGGAAACCTAGCGAAGCTTTGGATGATTATTTTGCCTGTTTCAATAAAGTTTTTAGTTACCTTCGTTTTGAAGATGATTCTTTTGATACTACTTATAGATAGTACGAAATTACTAGACATCTTTTGAATGATCTTGATATGTTTGTCTGTGAGATAAATGTTACATCAATTCAAGAATTTGTTAATATGAATACTTTAACCTTGGATTCTCTTTATACTAAATTAAAGACACATGAGATGAACATTCTTTTTCGTAAAAAAGATTCTAAATCCATTGCTTTGGTATCTTCTTCAAGTTCTTCTGTAGATGCTTTTTCGTTATTTTCTCTTACTGCTTTGAAAGCCACGTCCGATGAACAACTCGAGCAAGTCTCTGAGGAGGACTTGGCTTTGCTTATTAACAAGTTTTCTCGAGCTTTTAATAATATTATGAACGGAAAAAGAGTAGGCCCAATCCGGTGCTTTGAATGTGGAGAGCTAAATTATATTCGTTCCAAGTATCCTAAGGTCGGGAGATCTAATAAAGAAGACGAGAAAAAGAAGAATGAAAAGGATAACAAGCGCTCAACTTTTGAAGACAAAAGAAAGAACAACAAACACAAACTAGTACGCCAATTGCTAGAAGCTTTCAAGCAAGTTGAGTTGAGCAATGAAGAATCTGAAAGAGACAACGAGAGAATAAGCAAACGTAAGCATTTTATAAGTTTATCTCTCATTGCTTGTAGTGTGTCAAACTCCGATGAGGATGAATCTAACAGCGATGATGATAAGGTAAATTTTACTTATGATTAATTAGAACATGCTGCTTTTGATCTCGCTAATAAACTTGATAAATGTACTAAAAAGCTTAAAAACGTGATTATACTGTTAAAGTTCTAAATGCTAAAATTGCAAGATTAAATCTCTAATTCATGATGATGATGATTGCAAATCTTGTGAGGTGTTATATTCTAAAACTACTGCTTTAAGATATGTCAATGCTACCACTTCTCTGAGATTGAAAGCTAAAATTGAGAAAACTAAAAAGCTTAAGTCATCTTTTACTCTTGATTTTACTTTGCATTCTCGAGTTGTTGATGGGTTGTTTTTGACAAAGAATCTTTTGAAAAGTATAAAGTTGGCTTTTGGTGCAGTCTCTTTATTCAATGTTTTTTGTGTTAAAAGAATTAAATAACACAAAGATGTTTTAAGTTTTAAAACTTGCTCAAAGTGTTTTTTAAATGAGATGAAATTGAAAGATGTATTTTTTGTCGTTTTGAGTTTTTGCAAAATGATATGAAAACTCACGAAGTACTTTCTTGCTCAAATTGTCGCAAACAAAAAGGGATCGCAAAATCTTGTGAAAATTGTGTTTCTTTGACAAATGAGGTTGCTTATTGAAAAGTTCTTTCTGCAAAGGTTTTCTCTAATGGTAAAATAAAACGCAATATGATTTTGGATACTTTCTAAAGTGAGCACATTCATAATAGAGGAATAGGTTTTGATGCATATGCTTATTTTACTAATCATCCACCAGGTATTCTTGGTGTTTTTAAAAGCGGTGAGATTTTGACAAAACCCAAATCAAAGAAAACGATTTTCAAATCTGTTGGAATTTTGTTGAATCTTTCTACAACTTGTGCATTTGCTGCTTCTTCTTCTTCTAAGGAGAAAACACGTGTGAAGTACAATTGCTCTCATTGTGATAAGGATGAGTATTTTGTTCAGTTTTGCTTTAGACTTACAAGAAAATAGAAAAAAAAACAGAGAATGTAAACCTTGGAAGTTGAGTTGGCTATGGGTGGTCAGATTGGCGGCTGACGGCAGTTAGACCGACTTTTCAGCATCGGTCAGATCTGTCTTCTGTAAAGCCTCAAGGTATGTTTTCAGGTAAGTGTAGTATTGATTCTATTTGTGCATGTAGATGTACTTTGTCTACTGGTTCTATCAGTCATGTGTCTCAATGTTAGATTACTAAATTTCTTATTTCTAAATCCCAACAAAAAGGCCTCAACATCTTGTGGATAAGTCTTTTGGCGGCATACTCCCCATTTGTGTTGCACGATTGAGATGTCATTGCTTTTAAGGTATCATTGATCTACTATAAATTGACACTATAATATCTACTTCTTCATTAGCTTTTTTTGTTAGTTATGGAGATAGCAGTTTTTGATAATAATACAAGTGGATACATGTTAATCATGAATCTTGGTGATATTGTTGACAATTGGTTGTCTTTTTTAAAACCTTTGATATCTTCTCAATTTTCTTTGTTTTTTCATCGGGAGGGTTTGGAGGTTGATTTGAGGGGGAGTTTATGCTTTTTGATGCATTCATGTTTAATTTATAGTATTGTTCTCAATATGATAAAAAATAAGAAAGTGGAGCTTTGCTTTATAACTCTAGTATATTCTTGTGCTTACTAGTAATATAAGTAAGGTTTATTGATCCCTAGTATAGCTTGTATGTGTTTAGTCTTCATATGAGCTTTTGCTATTACTTTTGAGGGATATGACGCATGATATTTAATTCTTTTATTTGAATTAAATAAATATGCAATATTGAACCTAGTACTAGTTTGGATGATTTATGCTTGCATATATACTTGTTGATTTTTTTTATTCCTCAAATGTTCTCTACATGCCACAAGTGTAAATAAAGTCAATTTACTTGTATTTACTTTATGAGAGGTAAAAATGGATACCAAATCCTTGAAAACAGTAATCACGACAAGTACGTATCTGCAGTGAGGAAAATAATGGGTGATGAATCCTTGGAAACAATAATCACAACAAGGACATACCCAGAAAAATTGAGAGATTTATTATCTGTGCTATCAATGTTAAATGTGGAAGCGTTGCATTATAAATTGTTGAAATCATGAATTTTTGGTGTTGATTTAATCTTGATTGTAATATCATTGATTCATGTTTGGACTATAACTCACTATAACTCATGCTTGTTTGCTAGATGATCAATCTATCTCCCTTGTTTTGCAACACATATCCTTGTGTTACTTTAGGTATACTTCAAAGCTCCTGGAAAAGAAAAATTCAGAAAAAGAAAAATTGATAAATATTTCATATTCATTGCATTTGTGCTTTCATGTTTTATATTTTCTCTTTTGAAATTCTGGATAAAATCATTGTCAAATAGGGAGAAATATACAAAATACATGCTTAAAGAAAGGGATAGCTATTTTAGAAAATGGGAGAATTTGAAATTTTGAAAGTTTTGACAGGTTGATTGATTCTTAAAAATAGTCAAGTTGATCGATCCTAAATAGTCAAGTTGATCGATTCTTAAAAATAATCGGTTTTGTGTTTTTATTGCAAATATAGGGGAGAAATTTTTTCTTTTAAAAAGCAGGAGAGTTTTTCTTTTTCACTTTTGTGATTTTTGAGCCATTAGTGCCTTTTGACACTTCTTAGTTTTTTATTTTTGAAAACACCAATTTGCATTTTGGAGATGTTGCCATGTGTTCATAAAGGTGGAGATTGTAAAATCATTGCCATGATTAATGTTTTGTGATGAACAATTGACTTTATAAATGATTTATTTAATAGAAATTAGTTTAGAAATAACTGTGGATGTTGGTATGAGTGTGTGTGACTAACGTGAGTCAGGTTGCGATATCTGGGCCCAGAAACGGTTGTTTTGTCTATTGGTGTGTAGGTGACTTGAGGTCAACCTTGGTCAGTGGCGAGAACCGGGACTACGCTTAGGAAGGAGCCGAGGTCTAGCACGGTCAGGATGCCATGTGACAAGGTTGAACTAAAGTCAGTAGGTCTTGAAGTCAACGTCGGTCAATGGTGGGATCGAGACTATGCTTAGGGAGGAGCCGAGGTCCAGAACGGTCTAAGATGCCGGGTGACGAGGTTGCACACAAGGTGGCATATGGTGGATGGACATCGTGTGGATAGTCTTCGCAACGGGCTTGGTAAGTTGTATGTGCAAGTGCCGGGAAAATCGGGAAGAAAATCAGATGGAAATTGAAAGAAAAATAGGAGTACATGGTGCTACAGTACACAAGGTATTGTAGCATGCAAGTGTATGTGCACGTTGCATTTGCATTGCATGCTGCAAGGCAAGGAGCAGCAGGCAGCGGCTCGGGGATGGGGGTGCAGGTCCACGGCGGCATGCCGAGGGATGGCCCAGGAGGCAGCGAGCGATCCACATGACAAGAATAATCGGCAAGAGGCCGCAGCATGCGTGGGTAGAGACCGAGTCGGACCGTACTCGGATTTTCTGTGGCTGAAGTTGGATTTGGTAAATTGTAAAAGGTTTGGAATATGAGGGATTTATTTCTAGTAGGATTAGGAGTTCTACTTCTAGTTTGTGTTATAGGGTTTTGCGTATAAATAGATAAGGGGTTGAGACCCTAGTAGGATCAATATTTGGAGGAGAAAAGTTAGGGCTTAGTTTTGAGAGAGAGGAATGTTTTGTATGTACTTTGTAAACACATCTTGATGCAATAAAGTTAATCCAATTTAATAGTTTGTCAAGTTGCGTTTCTTTGATTCGCGAGTGATCGGACCGGCAACAGGGGGATGATCAGACCGTGATTGACAGGTTAGTCTATCAAGTTTTAGGGTTTTTTTATTTTCGCTAAAAGATTTGGTTGTTTGGTTTTTCTTACCATTCATTTCCTCTCTGGTAGGCTTGGTAATTGAGCTAAGCAGGAGCATTTAAAGCCAAAAAATTTATGGCATATACTTTCTATGAGGAAAAGAAACCATTACACCAAATATAAGACCATATATCTTGATCCTGAGATGGCACAATTGCCAGGTCATTATTCAAAAGCTGCAAATATTCCTGGTACGCTTGCTCTGTGAGGGGTAAGTTAAACATCTGATCAACTCTTTTCTGAATAGCCAGAGACTGTGTCCTTTCTATTTGAAGCAAAAGAATAGGCTCTAGAATGAGTTCTGGACCTTAATTTATCATCCCAGATATCTTCCCAAAATAGACAAGGTTTTCCATCCATTACCTTGCACTTAGAAATAGCTCTATAAACACCAACAAATTGTAGTACATCTCTCCACCAAAAAGAACCTTTTGGTCTTACCGAATGTGGAACTTTCACCTTTTTGTCTAAAGGCAATCTTGAATACGTTCATGTCCTCTACATGATTAAAAGTAAATTTTCACAAGTCTTGTATGATTCCCATAAACATATCTCCTGAATGAGCTGAAAATCTAGCTGGACTCTTGTTGTTCAATTGGCTCTCTCCCTTTTACTTATTTGGGTCTACCCTTGGGAACCACTAGGCCAAGAATAGTTGATTTTGCTACTTTAGTGGACAGCGTTGAGAGAAGATTATCTTCCACTTCAGCCTTTCTCTCTTATGGGAATAAACTCACCTTGGTTAGCTCAGTTTTGTCTTCTTTACCTACTTACTATAATTGCACCTTATCTTTATCTCAGTCAGTCATAGATGCTATAGATAAGGCGAGGAGATTGTCTTTGGAGAGGTTCGGACATAAATTCTAGCAAGAAATTTTTGGTGTTGTGGGATCGTGTTTGTCAGCCTAAAAAGAAGGGTGGTTCAGGAGTCACTAACTTGAGAATGCAGAATAATGCATTTTTACTGAAAAATTTGCATAAGTTCTATAATAGACATCCTTTACCATGGGTGCAGCTAATATGGGGAAATGGAGTTATTTTTGAAGGCAAACCCGCCAAGGTTGCTGACTGGAGACGCCTTTTCAAGGATGATCTTCACCTTCTCATTTATGGACTTAAACCCTAGGAGAGAAATCCTTTAATTGTTTGGCTTACGAGTTTTTAATTGTTTTCCTTTCCTCATGTACATAAACCTCCTTTTCTTTTAATATATTAACCGCGGGCCCCTCCCTGCAGTGGTTCAAGTAAAAAAAATTATGGGCTGGGCATGACCAGTGGTAGAGAAATCTCACATAAATTATGTTCAACTGGGTTTTGGTGAGTTTTGTACTATGCATGTGTTATTATATGTTAGTGGCAAATCATAGATATGTACCATTCATTTCATTCCTTTGTTTCAGCCTAATAAAGTCAACAGACTTTGCTTGTCTGCTCACAGTCACGTTGCTTACATATAGTTATGGTCTTGTTCTAAGGTCCTGTTCTTTTTAATTAGCTATTGGTTACTAGATTATCCTGGACATGTTTCAAACTATTAAATTGTGTGATTTTTTTAAAAAATTTATATATAGAAGTTTCTTTAAAAATTCAAATAAATTCACTTTTTAAGTTTGTAATAGTTAATACTTAATTAATCATACACTAATTGAGTGTCTTCTCCAATAAGTCAAGCGGCTACTCACTCCAACCTCTTAAACGAATGGGACCTAAGTGTGTGTGCATGTTTGTTCCACCTGTCAGAGTTGGTTAGCTAGGTGCGAAGCCTAGTAGGCTTAGGAGGCGAGGGGAACTTAAGGAGGTATTTGAATTGACTTTTGCGTGTGGCTTATAAGCCTCACGCAAAACGAGAAACATCATTAGCGTATAATTTATTATGTATTAGCTATTAAAAACTTGAAAAATAGATTTATTTGATTTTTTAAAATAGTTTCGTATAGAAAGTTTCTGCAAAAAACACACCGTTTTACTTTTAAAAAACATGCTAACAAAAACCAAGGCATAAGCCATAAACCATAAGCCGAAAAGAACACCACATCAGAATTCCGCTCAAGCATGAGACGGGGTATGAGATTATTGTATACTTGTTCCAGAAGCCCCACAAGCTAGGCAGTGGAACGGTGTGTGGTGATTGATGCAAGGTGCAGTCATGAGAGCGTTGTGGCTGGTGAGGACAAGGAAAGGTACTAGAGAAAGGTATTGCATGCAGATATAGGTGCACATGGCATGTGTGTTGTTTAGGAAAATGCTCTACAACAGCCCCCGATTGACGACCAAAGATCGGATGTCCCTTTTGCATGCATTTCTCTATTTTCCCCTCTGTTAGGGTCCCTGCTGCATGCATACTTGCCCTTGCTGCTTGTGGAGTACTAGTGAGTATTGAGTAGTGACAGATGGCAGGTTGTATAGTACATGTAAAAACAACTTCATTCGCAAGCATCAAATAACATTTTTCTTTTAAACTAATTATCAGATCTACAATCTGATTATACCGTTATATTCATTATAATTAAGTCTTTACAACAAGATCTTAAATAATTATATTATGATGAAAGAAGTATATATGTTTTAGCTGTTAACATTTGATGTTTCACGCACGAGAGTAAAATGATTCAACATGTGCTTTTACTGTGTTTCATATTTCTTTCAAATGTTTTAATGACTAAATTTTTTATTTCACCACATATAACTTACAGTTTCACTAATGATCAACTGCAACGTTTTGACTGCCCCATTTTTTGCGTGGGATCCGGAGCCTAACCCTTAGTTGCATCCCTGTTGTTAAGGGATCCATGAGTTCAAAAGTGACATTATTATTTTTTCATACGAATCTGGCAATGGTGTTATAGATAATTAATTAGATAAAACTTTATCCAATGTGCACATATAAAATAACTCACTTGCTTATAACCACTCAGCATCTCCAGCAATAGCCCCTATTTTAGAGCCCTCAAATGTTAAATGGGGGCTGCCCCTATTTCCTTTGGACTCTAAAAATGCTCCGAACTCCAGCAACAACCCCCATTTCTTAGCCCCTATTTCTTTTTCTATTATTTTTCACCGTAGACTATATATATATGTCTAGTTTGACACTATAATTAAAACATAAATATTTATAACACATAAATATTGACAGTAGCAAAGCAGCGAGGCAGCAGCAGGAGGCAGCAGGCCGCGCGGGAGGCGAGGCGGCGCGGTGGGCGGCGGGCGCAGCGCGGGCCGGCGGGGCGCAGGAGGCCGGCGCGCGGGTGCAGCAGGCCGCGCGGGAGGCGGGCGGCGTGGTGGGCGGCGGGCCGGCGCTCGCGGCACAGCGCAGGAGCCACGCGGGAGGCCGGCGGGGGCGCAGGAGGCCGCGCAGGAGGCCGGCGGCGCGGGAAGCGGGGCGGCGCAGGAGGCCGGCGCGGGTTCAGCAGGCCCGCGGGAGGCTGGCGGCGGGGCAAGGAGGCCGCGCAGGCGGGAGGCCTGCGAGGCGGGGCGCGCAGGCCGCGCGCAGGAGCGGCGGGCGGCGCAGGAGGCGCGCGGGAGGCCGGCGGCGGGCACAGGAGGCGTGCAAGGAGGCCGGCGGCGCGGGAGGCGGGGCGGCGCAGGAGGCCGGCGGCGGGCGCAGCAGGCCGCGCGGGAGGCTGGCGGCGCGATGGGCGGCGGGTTGGCGCTCGCGGCGCGGCGCAGGAGGCCGGCGGCGGGCGCAGGAGGCGGCGCGGGAGGCCGGCGGCAGGCGCAGCAGGCCGCGCGGGAGGCTGGCGGCGGGGCAGGAGGCCACGCAGGCGGGAGGCCTGCGGTGGGGCGCAGCAGGCCGCGCGGGAGGCGGGGCGGCGCGGTGGGCGGCGGGCCGGCGCTCGCGGCGCGGCGCAGGAGGCCGGCGGGCAGGGCGGCGTGACGAGACAGGTAGGGTTTTCGTTTGAGAAAAAATCCAATCTTCCTCCACCTCTAGATGTCGACAGCATGGTGGACGAGGAATTGTCGTAGGCGCCAAAAAAAACGTCGATAGGGGCTGTGGTGTAGAGCCCCCAGGACTGGGGGCTTGGGGGCTGGATTTGAGGGCCTCCTCATTTTAGGGGCTCTATTAGGGTCCCTGCTGGATCTAAAATTTTTATCTCACCGCCCAAAACCTGTTTGGGGGCTGAGTTTGGGGTCCCTGCTGGAGATGCCTTATGCATAGTTTTTGAAAACAACCTAAAAACGAGCGATGTTTTACCATCTGTTTTATCAATTTCATTAAATGCCACAGTTCTTAGTAACAACCCATAGAACATGACAGTCAACGTAACCTCCCGATGAAGATAAAATGCAACGACAACACTACTCAATCTAATCTTATCTCTTAACATACTTCAACCGGTGCTACTGTACCACGAGGGCACTGTTCACTCGCCAGGTATTGGGTTACCCATGGGCCTCACTCTCTCAGCCCAATGCCCGTAACAGTGCCATTTATTTCAACTTGGCATGACTTTTGCTCATCTACGTACTCCCATTGCCTACAATTATCTCATTGGTCTTGCTCTAAGCCTCCGAGCATGTCTGTTCCATCCATCTACCAGAGTTGTTAATTTCCTAGGTTCATCCATAAACCCTAGTAGGCTAGCTTACGAGGCGATAGGATCTTGGATTCAGCTAAAAGGTGAATCGGAGCACCAGATTGTGATATATACTTTCTCTACAACTTCCTAGAGTGATGGAGTTGTGCGTAGAGGTAGAGCGGGTGTGACGCTGTGCGGATGAGAATGTTTGCGCGGGTTAGGGAACAGAGAAACATATTGCAAAATTCACAATTAGTTGTGTGTTGTAAAGAGATCCTCCCACTCAAAAGTGACTGTATTTTTTTTTACGATTGAGCTATGGGGGCTATCGATAAATAGTCAGATAAAACATGTAAATTAACATAAAATATGACAATCACGATCTTGCATGACTATTTGAATGGCATTAGAAAACAAGGGGGCATCCCCTTAAGGACAAAAAGACTCTCTCCTATTGTTCGAGCATCTTCGTCTCGTGAATGTTATATTAGACCCTACCAGAAAACCGAGATTTCGTGAGGGTTAAAACATCGTCACGAAAAATCCCTCACGAATCAGAAGCCAGAAAAATATTATTTTTGAGGTGGTTAACCGTCACGAATTATTTCGTGGCGGAGGTCACCCATCCTCTCGTCTAAGCACGCTTAACTTCAGAGTTTTGATGAGAGCCGGTGTTTTAGTGCTGGTTTAATCGCATGTGAAATACTCACGCCGTCGGTGGGTCTAGTTTTTTCTTGTCCAAGTAGAGAGACGATGGTACTGTATATTATTTCGTGAAGGGGTAATCATTTTCGTGGTGGTTTAAAAAATATCTTCACAAAAACAACTACTTTTCGTGGCGGTATGTCAAGCACCGTCACGAAAATATGTTTTCGTGACGGGTTTTGCTACACCGTCACGAAAATTGTGATTTTCGTGAGAGTGTATCTAATACTCTCACGAAAATTTAACACCGCCACGAAATCTCGATTTTCTGGTAGTAAGACAATATTAGATACAAGCTCCTGTAACCGTGGGACAGTGGGACAGATCAGTGAGATTAAGACTGGAATTTTTCTTTAGGAACCTTGGTATAAAAAACATTTCATCATTCATGAGACAAAGTGTGTTACCTTTTAGTTAAGATTTTGGATCAACTAAGAATAAAGTTTTTTATAGAGCTAGCAGCTGCTCCAATCCTAGTCTCATTTTTTGACAAGCTATACAAAACGAGTCCACTTGACATAACTAGGACTAGAGACTTTAGTCATTTTTTTTTTCATTGTTACTATGTCTTACATGTGCATAATAGATAGTCCTAGGAGGCATCGGGAATACAAGGTCAATGATATGAGCACCATCCCTATCAGAACAATGGAACACATGTATAAAAAGTGCAATCCCTGAACCGGCAGGGATGATCGGACCATCCGGCATCTAGCCTAGATTGTCCTGTAGGGAATGGATCAGACCGTCTCTCTGATTGTCCTGACGGTCCGGACTGGGTTTTTTTTCTAGGAAAATCTTTATCCTTGTCAGTTGGTCAGGCGAACCGGCGGTGATAGACTCATATCACTTCCAGCTCTAGAACTGGCAGTGATGGGTTGAGACCATCACTGCCACATGCGGCCTGCTGGTTTGAAAATTGGTTGGGATGCCTGTTATGAACTGGCAGGGATTCCCTTTCTGTACTAGTGCAACATTTTTGGTCAGGTCGTGTTGACAATCTTTGTAGTTTCAGTCTTCTAGCTATTGAGATGATATTGCACAAAAGGAGTTGCAGCACTGGGTTTAGAACCCAGGTACAGGCCAGATAGCTAGCACAGTGATATGCCTTGCCAACCAATCAAACAAGTGTTCCTTCGTTTGGGATAAACTCAAAATGTGTCTATTTTAAGCTACTTTAGTTTACTCAGCACATAGAAAATATGGAAAATGCTTTGGCATTGATCCAAACAACACGATAACATGCCAACTGATCAGCCATGTATACATATGCATGTTTGCTCACTGGATATAGATGATCATTTTTATGGTCCAATGTGCCTCACTTACTGATCTTAGTCTGTGCCTACTCAAGGATCGTAAAGAAAAGTCATTGACATATGTCCATTTGAGGCACTAATGGTTTTAAAGAGTATGTTGAGTGTGTCAGGACTCCCACTGTAGGTGAGATTTGTCATGCCCGGCCGTAGGCTTAGGAGGTACCAGGATCGTCACAATTTGGAACTATATGATTACATGGAGTCAGCACATTGTTCTCCTAATTACTGGTTTGGAGCAAGAGGACCTGTTGAGAAGTTTAATCATCTGAGAGGGTTTATTTGAGTTTGTCGATCCACACAACCAATATTCGTAGCCTATAATAGATGTATAAAGTCCATGATGGTTTTAGCCTTTGGTTTAACATTTTTTGCATAGTGGACAAAGGTTGTCACTACGCCATGAATCTAAGTAATTTGCATTTGCGACGATATGCATTTTTCAGTTGTAGTTGTCACTTCACACCAACCCCCCCTCCAAAACGGTTTGGCTTTGGTTTTAGCATTATTGTATACAAAGTGATGTTCAATTTGTGAAGTAACATAATTCATATTAAAGCGCAACCAAAGTGTACGTAAACTTGGTCAATTCGAAAACTTTACCCATGCAGCATGTTTTTATGCTTGTGTGAATTTTTGTGAGGTTCATAGGTCTATCTCTTGTCCATGTTTTATGCCTATTTAAGACCAGGGACTCACAGGTGTTGCATCCATGATAATGTATGTACGCTATGCAACTTCTGTGTAATCTCAAAGACATTAATCACCTGTTAATGGGAATTATTGAAACCATTCATTTTCGTTCTTCTGTTTGGTCCTGCATAAAGCTTGCATGACTTCGCTCGGGTTCTCCCCATGCTCACACAGTCATCTCATTAGTCTTGCTCTAAGCCTAAAAGCATGCCTGTTCCATATATCCACCTGCCCAAGTTGTACCCTAATAGGCTTAGGAGGCATTGGGAATTTAGGCTTCAGAGCATGAACGCATTCGAGTATCGGGCTGTTATATAATTGCTCTTGAAGTTCTCAAGCTGGTGGAACATTATTGGGTGGCAACATGTCCATGGTGTGACAATTTTGGCATATGCCTGGATAAGAAATTCTACAGAGGACTAGGGAAAAGATGGGATAAACGTGTTGCAAATTTGTTATTCAAGTCAGCATAGGCAACTTCTGAAAAAAAATGTTAGCATAGTCCCATAGGCACTGCTTTGTGCTTGGGTTAGCGATCTACCGATCTCAGAGAATACGAGTGGGAGATTGGAGGGCGCGGCTTGATCTGCTTGCTAGACTATCGTCCATATATGTTGGCGCCTCTGGTACCGCAATATAACCATGACCAATCATTGGAAGAAAGAGTAGGTTATAGAAATTAAGTGTTGCCCTTTGGGAAGAAGGGAAGCACAGTTTTCTTTCTGCAAACTATCCTTTAATTCCCAATTTAATCAAATGGCGTGCAACGCATCATGATGTAGAGAAAGGGTTTACAATTTTGATATGCATAAATATATTGGAGGGACCAAAATTTTGGGTATATTGGAACGGAATTATTTGAAATTTGAATAAGTTTTGACCAAATTTGAAAATTTTGAATTTTTTTGGGCGAAATAGTTTCATGGCCCGGGGTGGGGGGTGTGTGTTCCGAAATTCGTGAAATTTCAGAAATTACGAACCAAAATTTCAAACCCATTTTAGAGGTCTGAAAATTATATCCCATTGTTATTTTTTTTACCCAAGTTGCTCATGGAGATATTATTCCATAAGTTGCATCTAGAATTACGGCATTTATCTAACTGGCATTTCATAATGCTGTTGCATACACGATTGAATCTGATCATTTTCTACCAAGACAAAAAAAGGTCAGTGCTTCTCCTTAGCCAGGAAGTATGCAAAGTGATTGCAAAATGAAAACATTCAGGTGCGGGTTGCCGTTAGGGTGACGACAAATTATGTCCTAGATTCATCGTTGCAAGCTGCTTCTCTCAAATGTAAGGTAACTCCCTATAATAGAGGATCAGACAAGAAATATGGAAGTTCGTTGTGCTAGATTGCTCACCCAACATATTAGCACCTAGCAGACCATGTTAATGTTGGCGATGATACTATATATGAACGCTTTGATCACGGAAGGGGGATTTTATTGTTTTACATTTTGTACCTATTTCTTTGATTTGGACAGCAAATGGAACTTTACAGTGAAATCTCTTCAATGTATTGTAAAGAAGCCTACTAGTAACATATGCCTCGATGATTTCTAATCGAGCGACAACTGAAATTACGATCTGATATGGTAGAGTGACCATTAACTCTTGGTTAATCTATCGCTGGTTTTAATTTTGCCATTTTGCAATTCTGCCTCATGTAAACGTCCAATCGAAAGCTTGAATCCATTAATTTTGTTTGGAATTTACTTAAAATCAGTGTTCAACTGTGTTCAACCAAAGCAAGGGAAAGTCGGACATTTACATTTTGCAAGTACTATGCACCAACCCCATATGATGAAATCAGGACTACTCATTCCACTGCACTCAATCAATTTCTCTAGGGTAGTTGGCGGAACACCTTTAGCGTGGTGATGGAGTTATGGTTGTATGTTTTCACATCATTGGTGGGTTAAAGATTATGCAGCCACGTGGGGGCGGGCCCAAATTATTTTTCCCCCCCCTAATGGAATTTTTTTTTTTTGGGTTTTTGTGAAGTCCACATATTTGTCTCTAGAATCCGTATATGGAGTGAGGCACACCTCTATATGATTTTTGCACTTTTGCCATGATTTTTTTCGCAGCGACAAATTATTTTCTCAGTAGTTGAAAATGTGAAATGATGTACTGTATAACTTATTTCAACCTATATATATGTTACATTACACTAATGCAGTCAAGCGCCTAGTGCTCATAAGTTCTCTAAATTCATTTACTAGTTACTTTTATTCTAATGGGTAGACGCAATAGGACTTTGAGGATGGTCTCTTATATTTGTATACTCAAGTTTAGTTCCCTCAGATGGGCTACATTGTATAATTAGGTTTGGGTTCTTGCAATTTCTTCATGCAATGCTGTAGAATCATCCACAAGCAAGAATTGTCTAGACAAAGATAGTTGAGGGGTGTCTGCTGTTTGCTCGTTACAGCTACCAGCAAGGAAGGAGCTCCCGTGTAGCTATTTGTAGTAGTTAATTACCAGGAGTCCATCCTTGTATCGGTAAATTACTAGTGCTAGAGAAACTTGGTGATTTTGTTAATGTAGTATTGGATTAGGGTTTGCCATCCACCTTTACATCCCTTTTTTATTTTTACAACAAACTTTATTGTAATGTGAGTCTTATGGGGAAGCCAAAGATGTTAAATCCATTTCTATTATCTTTAAAAAAAAAATTTACTGATGTCTCCTGGAGCATAATGATAACTCCAAAATTTTAATGAAGTGTTTTCTATTTACAGTAGGCGAACATGATGGGCCACCCTTCAACCAGACCTATTTTGTGTGTAAACTATGATACTTGTAAACAACTCCTTGGTGATAAGGGTATCATGATGTGCCACAAATTAACAGTAAAAATTACGGTACATCGTGGTATACCTCCTCAACGACTCTAAAATTGCTCTATAAATAATGTGCACAAATTAAAGAATCAAAATCTAGGGGATTCGGTGGATGTTGATGGGCATTTAAATTTGAAGCCAAAACCAGGTATATATTGAGGCCCGGGGAAGTTTTAAACAAAAAAAAAAGAAACCAAAAATAGAGGATACTAAACATTCAAGGACAAACTACAAAACCACATGAAAACTCAGCTTAATAGAAAATGTTTGAGTTGAACAACCACATGTAAACATTTATATGCTTCCTCTGTTTGCTTATAAATTTCGCATGACTTTGCCCATCTGATCATTGCTTTTTATGGTCATCTCATTAGTCTTGTTTAATCACTACGTCGACATGCGCATGTCTTTTGCATTCTATAAACATATTTGTTTATTAGGGTTTATCGTACTTAGTAGGGGTTTGGAAGGCATGAGAAACTTTGGATTACTTAAAGTGCTTTCAAGCTATTGTACATACGCTTGCTTTCCAAATGCCCCAACTGCTCTAGGGGCGCTGAGGAGTGGTGAATCCAATATTTGACTAAGCAGAGATGGAATATTCGCGGCTTTTAACCGAAAGGATAGGAAAAGACAGGAAACCTTCAAAATTAGTACTATTCTTGTAAATTGATCCTTGTGTTAATTAATGCATTTCTCATACATCTGGCCACTCGGCCTCAGAATGTCACAAAATTATGTATAAGTGTGCTTGTTATAAACTTGGCTTACTGTGTATTCATTATCGTGTGCCCTCTCAAATCACCGGCCATTATGCAGGAAATGGGCTATGGCATGACTGATAGAGAAATCTCACATAAATTTATCTGCAATTAGATTTTTTGTCAAGATTACATTGATTATTTGGTTACCATCCATATGTTATGCATGTGTTAATTAATATGTGTATAATAATGCCTCTTCCGTCAGTGCCCAAAGCAGCTACGTCAGTGGCAACGCTCAGAAACATTTATTTTACTGATGCTGTTTGGGCTGCATAAAGTCATCAATGAGTTTGCTAGTCTGCTCACCATTGCCTAGAGTAATTTTAATTGGTCTTTGCAGCAAGGTGTTTCATCCACTTGCCAGAGGTTAAGTGCATAAAGCTTGTAGATAGGACGGAGCAACGGGGACCTTAGAACTCAGAGCCCATGAAATAATCCAGGTTATCATACTATGTTGTATCCTTTTATCTGGAAGCACTAAATCCCAGTGGAACGGTGTGTGGCGATGCATGCTGACCCGGCGTATGGGAGAAAGGTTCATGCGTATGCAGATGTGGCGGGTTTGCTGGTGTACTACTCAATTTCCTTAAACTGTCTTTTAGCTATAAATCTAGGACACGCACTGCAGCTACATAAAACATAATCATTTTAAACGCCACATTACTACCGGGTTCTCTAAACCTAGTATTTATACATGGTTTTCTATCTCACACCTATCTCTATCCATATCTTGATAGATAAAAACGCGAACACTCGATTACATCGCATCAGTGTTGATTTATTAAAAAAACCGTACTAATAAAGCACGGTATCGGGGATTTTTTAATCAATCGACACTGATGTATAAGCCATATCATGTGGGTTTTTAAATTAATCAGGAGAAAAGTCAAAAGCGCGAGCCGAACGGCCGGAGGGACGGGAGCCGAACGCAATCACTCCGAGATATTTTTATTGAACCGATGTCTCCCTCCCAGGCCCCTCGTCTCCCGATCGATCCCTGTCTCCTCGCTGCTCACCATCTCCCGCCGGCCCTCTCCCTTCCTCTCCCCGGGCTGGTTCTTCCTGTCGATCTGCGGCGGCGGCGCCTCGTGGGGAGCACGGCGGCGAGGTTGGGGACACGCGGGTCGAGTTGATCTGGCAGCGGCGGCCTCGAGGGAGCACGGCGGCACCTCGCAGGGAGCACGGCGGTGAGGTCGGGGACACGCGGTTCGAGTGGATTTGGCGGTGGCGCCTCGCAGGGAGCACGATGGCGAGGTATGGCGTCCAATCTACCTCCCCCCCCCCACCCCCCCTGCCCTTCCCCTTCTCTTTCTATCTCTCTCCTCCTGGCTGCATAGCACGGCAGACCGCCCTGGTGAGGTCGGGGAACTGCAAATCAACAGGGATGCTTCCCTGCGTCATCGTCTTCCCGGGCTGGTGCTTTGCCTGCTAGCTCGCTATAAGGGAAATTGGTTTGGGGAATCGAAGTTCTTTTTCATTGCATCTGGGTCCATTCTGATTTTGCATTAGAAATTGTTGTGTATCTTGATTCTTGGATGAGGTTGTCAACAATTGATCGAGGCATGGGGTAATTTGTGGCAGAATTGCAACAATTCTTGGGGCATGTTTTTGTGCAGCAAATGTGGCAGAAAATATATATCTTTTTTTAATATGCTTCTTGAAATGGGGATGATTTGTTCTAGAATGGATTAGGGGGGCGCGCTCAAAGCTCGGCTCATGAGCCCGATTCTTCGAGCCGGCCACTATGTTTTTTTGTTTGTGGAAGGCATTATCTCTGCGGGTTAGATGCCGGCACTGAGATGGCCCCTACAGTGCCGGAATTCCGGTGCCGGTTCGAACCTGGCACTGATAGGCTTTCTGAACCGGCACTGATGGGGTCGTCTATACTTGATATACCATTGGACTAGAAGGATAGTCTTTTAGGATGGAGGTAGTAATTAGTTTATATAAGAACCTTTGTGTTCCAAGTATGTGATTGGTAATTTTTGTTTTTGTCAAATCAGGCCATTAGGTTTGGTTATGGATAGTCATATAACAGCTTTCTCCAATCTGCACATATAACCACTTGCATGATACATAGTCTCTGGCACTAGGGACAAAAAGAAGAAGAAGAAAATAGAGTGATGTTTAACATACGGACTCTTTGTCTTATCCATTTCATTGCCACAATATCTATACTCTTCTAAAAGCAAGCTGGTGGTGGTGACAGTGAATCTGCCACCCACCTATTTCTATTTTAAAATTTTGTAATTATCTTGACTTTTAATATTAAGAATCATTAAATTATTTTCCATAGAAAAAGATGGGCAACATATTTCAATGAAAATATATTTTTTATTTATTTTTTATTAGTATAGCTTATAGGAACAACATGTAGAACCTGACTATCATCGTAACCTCCAACCAAGATAAAATGCAACCGGCCACATGTATTTTTTTCCGATTGTTTGATCCACATATAGGTTTTATAGTCGTAGAGAAAGTCACTGGTTCTACCGTAGGAATCATTTTGTACGGCAAGAGACACTTCATGTACGCTTGAATATATTTATTTACACCTCTCCTATTCATGCAGCACAGAGAGTGAGAAAAATAAGGACCATAATTTCATTCTAACAGAGGTATACAACCACCACAAGAAATTGTTCACAGCCACCATCAACTCATTTATTTATGTGCGTTATTGCCAGTTTCTCATTGGGGGTTCTTGCTCTAAAGCCTATATATGACCATCGTCTTTGCATTCCTAGAAACAACTTTGTTTCTCAGGTCTATTGGCCTAGGTAGGGCTTAGGAGGCATCGGGAACTTAGAATTCCACTTCATACCGGACATGCATTATCACTAAAATACCTTGCTCGGGATAACCTGAAGCAGCCATTGGCGTAGGTTTGTAGCGTGGCATCCAACAATGTGGAAAACTCTAGCATATGAAGAAAGCCCTGGACATTGATGGGTAATGCATTCTACAGAGGACTAAGAAAAGATTGGAGAAACGTGTTTGCAAATTTTTTTTATTCAAGTCAGCATAGGAACTTCTGAAACAATGTTAGCATAGTCCCATAGCGCACTGTTCTGTGCTTGGGTTAGTGATCTGCCAATCTCAGAGAATACAAGTGGGAGATTGGACAGCGCGGCTTTGATCTGCTTGCCCTAGACTGTCGTTCCCTATATGTTGGCACGCCTCTGGTAACAATGCTGACCATGACCAATCATTGGAAAGAGAGTGGGTTATAAGAGGAAGTGTTGTCCGGTGGGAAGAGAAGCGACAGTTTTCTTTCTGACAACTATCCTTTAATTCCTAAATTAATTGTAATGGCGTGCAAGCGACATCATGATGCAGAGAAGGGTTTCAATTTTGTTATGCATCAATATATTGGAGGGGAGCACCAAAATTTGGGTTATATTGGAACGAATTATTGAAATTTGAATAAGTTTTGAAAAATTTTAAAA